>JARQTH010000558.1:0-121127 GCA_030142595.1 Trachelus iudaicus
CCTCTGCCCGCGAAGCTACGGGTTCGTGTTCACGTGTAGCTTGGCTACGATGGGATTCGCTTTGTCGACGGAGGCGATGATCACATAATACTACTTTCAGACTCGCTGCTACGCTTTAGGGCCATGATTTTCGTATTGCCTAAAACCGTTGCGTTGTGCATCTCCCTACTCATCTCTGCCACCACACGGTTAGATTACAAAATAATTTATTTATAGTTAAAACGAATAATTCAACTAGTTAGTAATTCACTATCAAGCTTGCCGTCAGATGTAGCAGAAATGACTTAAAAGAAGATGCTATTAGTTAAAATCATTATAACCGTTAGGCAATAATCAATGATGTACTTATATTACCCAAGTATTTTAGTAGTAGCTAGTATTTTAAGTCAAATGTGGAAATTTCGCTTCATATTGAATTTCACAGTTACCTCAAACTTGCAGGTTATCACTCAGTATCATCTGTAATAGAAAGAATTTAAAGATAAAACTCAAGTTGTGAAGTAAATTATTGTGCTAGTCGTATAGCTACAATTTGAAAATCAAAATATTATCCGGAAATCAAATATCGTAATGCAATAATATATTAAAATCATTTCGTAAGTTAAATCCTATAGTTTTACAATGATGCAGTACCTTATGCGCGACCACGTTCAATTTCTTCAAAACTCCAATTCTTTTTACATCTGAATTAAGCAATTGTGCAGTAGGAACGTCTTCAGCATATTAGTCATATTCATTGCTACATACTTATATATTACAGATGCAATACGACAAAAAATGTTTTATATAAGCGCCATTATTTTTCAGTAAAGTATCCTGTTAGTTCCTTTCTCTGGCAATTTACCTTCAATTGCAATATATTATATAGTATAATACTTCGTGCGGCCTTCATTAAATAAGAAAGAGTTGTTACGTTATGCAATGAAAAATATTTAAAGCTCTCCATATCAGTCGTATCGAATAACTCTTTGATTCTGCGTCAATCTGATTCTACTGTTCTCAGAAATGTCGCTACCAATTGCATATTTGACGCGCAAGGAATCTATATCGTCTTGTCACCGTTTGCACAGGTAAATACGAATGAAGTACTCAAATCATGATATCCAATGTAGTTATATTTTTATTAAATGTTCACAGTTTGTGTATTAATACGGTAGCTAATTTTTAAAATGTTCGTTTCAGTCCGCATTTAAGCGACGAGGAGAACAAAACGATATATGGAAAGTGCAATAACTTCTGGGGACATGGACACAATTACACTGGTAATATTATTAATAATCTTCTTAAATATTATTTCTAAGTCATTTTTTAACAATTTTAGTGGAGGTCACTGTTCGCGGTCCAGTTGATCCCGCAACTGGCATGGTAATGAACATCGCGGATTTGAAAGTATATATGAAAAACGTTCTAATGGGTCAGCTTGATCACAAGAATTTGGACAAAGATGTTAGCTACTTCAAAAATGTTGTATCAACTACCGAGAACGTTGCCATTTACATTTTTAATGAATTAAAAAAGGAAATGCCTAATCCACATTTATTGTATGAAGTGAAAATATTTGAAACTGATAAAAATATTGTGATTTATAGAGGAGAATGAGCATCAAATTAAAAGGTCTCCCAGTGTTGAAAGCATTCCAATATTTATAATACGAATCCAAAATTATATGTACTTGTACAGAATTTAAAATTTCAATTACCCATATAATTTTAATAAAGTTATATATTTTGACGTTTAATATGACAATAATCACAGATTGATACAATAAACATAGAATACATATGAATACTTTTTGCTTAGAATTATATATAATCACTCATCTAATACTCTCAATTAATTATTTTTCTTAAAAAATTTCATCTTCTTTTGACTACCTGGTCATAAAGAATAACCTAAGTATACCACCATGCTATAAAATATTAATTCATTATTATTTTCCATATTATTGATAACACTTTAAACTGTAATTAATAAAAAACTACCGACTATATTATATCCTATTCTATATATTCTGATATATTTTCGTGTACCAATGTTAATATATTTATATAAGTGGCATATTTCTTCACAAGCAGGGTCTCTTCTTTTAAAGCTTATGTATACTAAATACATTTATATAAAATACATGTATATTTTTTAGCCTTATGCATCAGTCCTATTACAATTATTAAATACAACCCCAGTTGTTCTTATTAAAATTGAATCTTGACTATCAACAACCTAGAAATCTTTCCTCACGCTCATCAAATAATGTTAAAAATCAAACTTTGGTCTGTTTGGCGCCGATATAAATCACAATAACAATTCTGTCTCCTACTGAATTTCTTAAGGAACAGATAGTAAAAGATAATAAAAATATTAGTAGTAGCTACCGAGGTTGGCCACATAAGTAGACATAATTAAAATTTCTATATCAATTATAATAAAATGCATACAAGATTTTTGCATTTTAAAGCAAACCGAGCAAGTAAATTCTTAAGTACTGAATTCTTAGATAGGCTAGTCTAGAGTTCACAAAAGATTTAGATCATTATAATACTTATGTGCGAGATCAATAAAAATCATTGAGATATGTCAGAGGTCTATTTTAAAAAAACTCACAATTATGAAGACATGTATGCAAGTGATAACTAGCATACTATTATCAATTTCCGTTTGAAAGATTACAAATTATATTACTTCTGACATCTAACTGTAGAAATAGTAAATCGCTATTTTGCTCCAGATCTAATTCGAAGTAATCAAAGAAAGTCTAAGTCCAGATATAACTGTGTTTGTATCACAATTAAAATGAACTATAACTGATTAAATTGTTGAAGAGCCTTTCAATATTATGAAATTTGCTACAGTGTGTTTCTCTTTTAAATCATTATTATGACATAGAGATTCAGTCATTTAGTTGATTGCAAAGCAATCATATTGCGCATTCAATGTAATTCTTTCAACTTATGAATGATATTGGATATAATGACCTTGATCTGCTACATATTATAGAACCAAATCACGTTACAAGTGTAAATGCACCATACATAAGGACTTCGATTCGCACGTTCACAAACTTATCTGACTAACATCGCTTGTTATATATTTGTATTGTAGCCTTTAATGTAACTTTTGATAGTTACGTAAGGTATGCCAAGCTCAAAGTCATCTCGCGGCCAATACCTAAGGACAGGAATTTGCTGAGGTTTCTCTTCTTTCACAGAAAAATAGGCAAATAATACCGCTGCCGTATAGCTGGCAATAAAAATGAAGAGATGCCATAAAGCATGGAGATAAGGAAAGTTGAGATTTAACCAGGTGTCACAAAATAGACGATCATTTAACCAGCAAGCAACGGCAAGGATCCAAACGGCTCCACATCTCAAACCCAATCGATAAACTCGTACAGATCTTGTCCTTTGATAAAAATGAATAACATCATTCTATGTATAAATTTGACATATAGAATATTGTTATCAATGTTTTGGCTATTCAAATAAGTTTAAATGCAATGATGTCATATGCATTTTACATGTAAAGAATTAGCTGCTTATTATTAAAAATTACAAGATAATGTATTTGCGACAGATGAGTAGACCTCATTTATTAGCATGTATTTTCGGTAAATATTTGCAAATATATAATAGTCACTACATTTATGCTACATAAAAAGTAAAAATTTGTTTACCTTTTTAATTCAATGATCATGAACCCAAATGCTGGAATGCCAAGAATCATCAGTGCAAATGCGTTAACAGCTGGATGTATCAGAGCTAAACCTGTGCCAATCAGTGTTGGCAAAATGTTGAACAATGAAAACCATTTTCGATTATTTTGAAATATATTGGGAAAATATCTCCTTGGAAAAAACATGCAGAATCCTGCCATGTATACCCATAGAATTGCTAGCTCATCCAACAGTTGCCCTGTAATAAAAAATGTTTTTTTGCTGTAAAACATATGAGAAATACACGTTATATCTTGATAGTTTATAATTTGAATCATACCTATGAGTGACAACGTTGCATGAAAATATGCACTGCTTAGGCCAACAACCATCATCAAAAACCAAATTACATGGATGCCAGGATTCACAAATCTTCCATAATCTCTGAAAAGATGCATGAGGACTGGTGGAAGTAATAGAAAAACCACATTGCTAAACTGTAAAGAAAATATAATAACATCGATTAATGAAAATTTGAAAGTGAACAAAGACTATGTTTTAATAATAATAACAGCGTATATCTGTGGTTCAAAACTATAAAAAAAATTTGTTAGGACAACTCAGTCCTTGAATTAAAATCGATGACCCATTGTTATAGAAGAAACAGTGACTGAAAGGCAGTCGGCCATAAAAAAGTAATGGTGCATTCTAAGAAAGCCTTGATCTTTGCATAACAAATAATAAACAATAATTAGTAGAACAGTAATGACACTAAATTACGTTATGAAATCAATGTGCAATTTGAAAACACTACACAATTTTACAATATTTTCAAAAATACTATTCTAAATAATATCAGTTCAAAATCTAATATGCATAGACACAGTCACATCATGAAAAAAAAAACCATTGCTAGTTTGTAAGCAATAAATAATACAAAGAGCATAAAAATAATGTAAGATAGAAGTATCTCTTAAGATCCCTCTGACAAGCATTATACCTACAAACAAATTCTAGATCCTTGCTAAAACAGTTATGAAAAAATTGTACGCTACATGCCGATAATAGAACAAAGAAAGGAAGGCATTCTGATAAAGTTATCAACGCATACGAACCGTATTCATAAATTCAGCAATGCTGGGTGATATACTGTAATTTCCTTCACACCAATCAACAGGAGAACTTCCAGGTTCAAAAGGTTTCCACATTTTAATTCAATTATGTATTAAGCGTTCGGTAATTTACGTTCTATTGTTATTACACCTAAGCAAACTATTTGTCTGTTTCGATGCCGTCAAATAATGTGTTACTGAACCGCAAGACCGTAGTTGGCAAAAAAAAAAGTATTTCCACCACTTTAAACTTGATTATCCGTGCGTCGTTAAAGGGTTGAATACAAAGAATGAAATCAACAATTGAACGTAGTAAGCTTACGCGAACCTTACAGTCGCAGCACTCACTTCAATCTGTCATACGTTCTTTGTTTTGTTTGACCATCAGCAAGATGTCAACGCAGCTGGTGGCGGCGGTGGTGGGGTAGTAAGAGGAAATTTGCCATTCTTCTATCGCAATATAACAGCTGACTCACATGATAAGGATGAGTATCTAAATAATGGAAAACGTTAATTCATAAGGTCGAGGAGATCCTAAACATTATTACATATGTGTGTCTACAACAATGCATTACTTTCCACCGATGCATAGACAATGTTTCTGCCGGACGAGAGTTAAAATTGGTTAAAATACATACATCGTATGCAGAGCAATAGTGTATAAACATATAGATGATATGCATGTACGTGTAGTTCATCAACGTTATCAACGCTACGTTAGCGGATGGAGGGGAAACAGGCCTAAGTACGAAAAGTTCTTTGTCAGACTGCATTTTTACTGCGGAGTGCGCCAATGTCCTAAATTTTCGCAAGTTATTTGTCGATAATTGGCACTTACAAATGCTGACGTCGTAGATTCAAACTTGTACTGAATATATATCATTTTACGTATATTTATGTCGTACGAAGGCAAAGCGGAATCAGCAATAGTTTTATCGCTAAGAGCTGATACGTTGTATAACTTTAGATAGATAGTTTATTAATTTTACTTCACCATGGGGAATAACTAGATGATTGCATCACACATTAGCATAAACCTACAACAGTCTTTATTATGATCCATATTTTTTGTGGTGTTTTACGCATCAACGTACATATCTTCATATAAATAAAAATAAGAATATAATTTGTATTATCATACATTTGTGTATATAATTGCCATAATGTAACAATGAATAATTGTGTTTAATATTTAGATTTGTACAACTGGATACCGGTAGCACTTCTCTATGATTTACTTAACTGATATTACAATAGGTATGGAATATCAGTATAAGGATATCAAGGTGTTTCCATTTGCGATTCGTTCAGAATGACAATTAAATTGCGCCTCGAATTATGGAACATAGTAATTTTATGAGCGCACAAAGATTTATAGACACTTCAATATATATATATATATATATATATATATAATCCCTACAAAAATCATCGTGCAGTTTTTTTCGTTGTTATCGGATTAATTCAATTTGCAAACTGTACCTGTTTATCCACTGACTCTCAGACTTTTAACGTACAATTCCAATTGCCGTACCATTCGTTTAATTATATAATAACAAATTAATTATATTCGCAGGAAATAGAGAGCGTGTAAGACGCCTTCTTTCAGGAAATTTAAAAATTGTGTGCCATTCATGTGAAGTTTACCTAACGTACACCGCATGGGATGCGCATTCCTTTGAGTTAAAAAGAAAGAACTGTATGAAGTTCGATGACTTCACTTTAAAATACGATAGGTTTGTCTTTGCACTGATCAATGCAAAAATTGGTAAAGCGTTTCAAGAACTTTGGATATTCTCGTTTATACACAGCACGCAATACGGATGCTGGAGCCCAGCCACCAGGATTTACTGTAAACACAGTAAAGCGAAATTACGATACCACCTTCAACGTATATTCAACTAAATTTATGAATGTGTATGATACGTACCCACAGAGCAGTATGTTATTTTACAAGTAATATCCTCTCTCTTAATCCGTTCTCCCTCCTTCGGTGGATCAATGAAAGTTTGGCAGACTAACGATACTGATAAATAAAGTCTGACGCACTTTCCGGTGTTTGCCTGTAAAAAAAAAATATAAGAAACACTGTCAAACTGATTTCACAAGATGATTCATATTGCCATTGTATCAAAACTAACCGGATAGTCTGGAAGTTCAGTGCTGTGGTTGCAAACGATCCAAAGATCATGAGCATCCGGATCCTGATCATCCGACACTCTACGTATGTGCGACCAAAACAATGAATCTCTCTGCGTGGCCGGCCAAATTCGTTTATGGGTCTGAAGGAAAATTAGTGTGTCGTTTGAAATATTTTCGACAACTGTCATGTCCTCCAAGGTCGCTTCCCAGCCACTTCTGTATTCTGGACTAAAGAAGATATTGCAGACTTCATGACCCGTTACACCTTTCACCACGTGACATGCTTTTAATGGATCAACCACAAGGCCATCGGCCTCCTCCTCTCGTCTGTACATCCTCATGTCGCCATCCTCGGCAAAGAGTTGCCAACCGCCGGCGCCACCGACTCCAAGACGCGCGTAATGCAGTTGCTCCATCGTCACCTTTTCTATCTGTAATAATATATGCGTAACGCATGGGAAAGACATATGCATCGCTTGAAAGAACTCTAACGTACACATTACGTAATTTTAGAAACAAATAATATAGGAGATACCTCTCAAGAGCTAGAACTCAAACACGATAACTCTAATGGACAAAATGAAACTGTATTCGTAACATCTTGGCAATATATTTCAATCACTATTGCTGCAAAGTCTCATACAATTACCTCTGGCCAAAGTCTGTGCTTAACTGCCGGAGTTGCTACACTCGATGGTAACGAAACAGATTTCTGCTTCAAACGATCCCTCAGCTGAAGATCCTCATCGATTTTGTCCAGTCCAGTTTCCACCGCGTCGTAAAATTCTTCATCGCAGAGTGCGCTGTGCGGACCTTCCTTGTAAAGGCAAGATTCATAAACATTTTATTTTCTTTCGTTATAAATTATTTGTTCAATGACGTTACTACACGGATATGAATGACATTGGTCAAACGATGATAAGACGTGAATTTCGGCGAATGATTCGTTAAACCCCATTAATAATGCTTACAGTTACACAGTAAAATGAATTCAATATGAAGGGTGAAATGCTTGAAAAATTTCAAAAATTTTAATGCTGCGATATGATTGTTTTTTTTTTTTTAAGTGCTCATGTCGATTATCGTAACACAACATTCCTGTTAAATTAGTATCGTTGAGAGTATTACTAGTGAAAATGTTTAATGGACAAAACATAAATGAAATAACTAGCTCTAACGAATAATTAACTATTCACGATTCACTTGAATTTCATATGCGACATATCGTACAAAATGCATATTATTCAACATATAAATAAATACAGTTAATTCGGCATACGTCCCGTCCATTGCAAGACAACTGTCAGCTGTGTACTGAAACACGAAGTGGAATTATCAAACAGAATGAACATTGTTTTGCTTATTTTGTACTTTTCTGATTTGACTAGACACGAAGAACATTCTAATGAACTGATGACCTCTCACTCTATTATCAAACACCACGATTAATCTTAGCTGTAGAAGCAATGATTGGATATCTACTACAGCGCAGATTACATGACTCTTATTTAAAAAAAAAAAAAAAATATTCATCCCGTGTAACTCTCCGGTACTCACTTTGAAAAACCTTGTCTTTATTTTCAATTTTCCCATGATGAATCGACAGACTTCAAAATTGTGTACACATGCGGCAAGAGCAGCTGCGAAACCAGTGCGTCTCCCTCGAGCGTCAGTAGTTTACTGACCAACGTGAATTCTAGTCTCTGATTATTGAGTCAACCTCCTGTAGTGTGCGATAGAGTTAACCGAGTTTACCTTTCATTGCGATAATGTCTGCCATACGTTGTGCAGCCACGAAGAGAGAACGTTATCGCAATAATATACTGCTCATAGTAATAATACCAAATCATGCAATTGCAAACGAAAGAACTAACGATATTTACAGTACAGCAATAAGGAATTCTATTGAAAATTATTAATATCAAGCCCTTGTCTGTCTTTTAATTAATTTTTCACATGAATTGGACTTTGCGGTGACCTTAGATTACTGATTATTAAAAGGAAAGCAATACCTGGACAGCACAAAAGATTATTGCTTGTAATTTCAGGCTACTTAAAAAAAAATTATAGCAATAAAAATTCGATATACAAAATTAACTCCAAAACGACCAGCCAAATGGCTTGGATATCAAAGTTTATTTTGGAAACGAGAGTCTAATGTTTTATTAATTAAAACAAAATTTGTGAAACGTTTGCTGTTAATGTTTTCATCTTTCCTTGTTTAAAAATTCATAGAGATTTATGTTTCACAGGACTCTTATGAATAGAATTAGAATATGCAAGGATGCATTCAGAGTCAACTATTTTTTGGTATTGCTATATGACTTTAACAGATCATGAACTTCGCAGGAACGATAAGTAATAATCGGAAAATAAAGTAAAATTACGTTTTGAATTTTTGAGGACTGTACAGTGTGTACAGTATAATATATAATCTATTTGTTAAGAGCACTGCAGTGCTGTTGTCTTTTGACACGCGCGAAAGGCACGTGTTCTTGTGTCGATACATACGAGCAAGGAAAATTTACGGTCTTCTCTGTAAAAAAAACATTTCCAATAAACGAAATAGTGTGACCTTATCCAAGCACCAGACGGTCATACATTTGCCAACTGTTTCCATTACAGTTACATAATTTAATTGGTAGTCACATCCATTGGTAGGTGAAATTACCACATATAAATAAGCATGATCGCACATCAAGTCTTTACTAGATATAAATCGTGTGGATACTTTCGCCGAGTCTATTAGATAATCAAAATATTTTGGTGTGTCATAATCATTGTAATATTACTCAATTATTTCAATGATAAAAAAGAAATGAAAATTAGTTTAATGATACGAAACTGAATTGGCATTGATTGTATGCGCGTATTGTATACTTAATACTTTTGCAATTATTCTTAAAATTCATGGCACGTCAGGTTGTGTCCTAAATGTCGTAAGGTTAATTGTTAGAGGACGCGATTAATGCATACGCGTAATCAACTGTATATATTCATACTGATAACGGAATCAAAAAACGTCCATATCATAATATTGAATATGTTAGGATAAAGCGAGTAGGATGTTTGTGCTAGATATTTAGTTCCATTAATAAGATGACAACTATGTAATAATGTTACATATAAAATTATTGACGAAAGTGACTTACCTCATAGTCTGGGCCGCCGTGTATGAGAACTCTTGGCCTTGGTGAGTCACCTTGACGAATAGCGATTTGATCTTTCAATGATTTGTATAATTCTTGAATTTTTCGCCTTTTTTCTATTTCTTTTTCCCATCTGCGACGCCATGCATCTTCACGTTGAGCCATCAAATCCAGACAATGTTGTAATGTTATTAACACTCCCTCACTGGTGGCCTTGAAAGTGATCGCTTCGCCTTTGAAATCCACGGATTGTTCGGCTGGATCAAAGGCTGTTTCGATTTTATTTTCTGTAACAATATCGTGGTTCATGCAAACTGGTATGTAATACACTACTGTAGGCATGGCAAATTCTGTTAGAGAACTGTTATAGGCTCATACAGCATAATCTAATCTTGTCATAATGTTATCACGGGCAAGTTACTTCATCGAGTAATCTACCCATATAATTTTTGTCTAACGCACTGAGGTCATTTCGATAATGATAATTTAAGTGTTGAACATACGGACATACCTTTATTTAGGCCATTCTTGGCATTCTCTGCACAGTTGTCAAAATACTTTTGCAATGTATCGATTTGCTGTACCAAGATATCCTTGAAGGTTTCTATTTCAGCCAACTTTTCCTTTAGTACTCTGAATCCTCGTTTACTAAAACTACCACCACTGGCTGTCGATTGTGTGTTCGATACAAGCGATACAGTACTACCATGGCGCTTTAAACTATTCTCACTCCCGTATCCAGATTCAGCCTATTACAGGAAAAACATACAATTGTATTAGAAGTGTCTATAAAATAATAATTATTAAATATACTTTAAATGCTTTCATTTTTGGATCAATCGAGCAGATTTCAGAACTTTAGAACTCCAAAATAACAATTACTTTGTACGACTTCAACACATCTACCCAACGTTGTTTTTCTTCAGGATTGTTAGCTCTTAGATACCACACCAAACAGTCATTTACAGATACATCAAATCTGCATTCATCAAATTCATGACCCTGTAAAGAAAAATCAGTTCTAAAACTTGCATAATAAAAAAGAGCCATTGTCTTAATATTTCATAAAAATGTGAGAGATCCATCGAACCAGTAACATTCTTCGATGCCAGTGATTCACTCACAAAATTACTTTGCAGTTGACTACAAGTTTCATAGTGTGACATATTCACAGGTGTTCTTCCACCAACTGTGGTATTAAAGTACACACTTCATAGTAGTACCTTAATATCTGCCTTGTAAAGACTTATAGAGCCCCGACACCCAAACCCACTGTCCTGTTCAGATTTGTAGTAGGACAGAGTCCCGTTCTTGAGAACGATGAATCGTGATTGCCACCCGTGTATGTAGTTAGTCCATTTCGAGAGAATACCCTGAAGTTCAGGTACGACGACACCGTCCGACTCTTCATCGATATCGTTGCCATCTACGTCGGCCTCTGTAGATTCTACTTCTTCGCTATAACGCCGAACTTTCTCTGCCTCTTCAGCCATCCTTATAAATTAACAAGGAGTTCCACCTGCCGATTACTCCTAATAAAGTCAAGGCAATTCTGACATGCCCGAGGATGACTGTTGCTTATGATGGTCGTGCAACTGGTTAATGAGGGGGCGTCATCGAGATATCAATGGCCCACGATGACAAGATAATGTCGTTTGACAAGCGTCCGAAATCCTTATCAATATTATTTCACGGGTCCCAGCATCAGGTAGCGAAGCATCAGCCAACGCGATATATCAACAACAATAGCAATGGAAATCAACGTTAATCCACGATCCATCTACGATTCTTCGAAGCTGCACCAAAGCTCCACCCACTTGTTACATATAGTTTCGTCTATCGAGTTAAACCGCATCCTCACGTCATCGACGGACGCTGCTGTCCCTTTAGTATTATATTTCTTGAAGGAGTAACTTTTTAATCGATGATATAATAATTCTACATTTTTATGAATACTGATTACTAAATACATTTTGTATATATTATCAATATATGAGGAGTTTTAAATTATGCTCTTTTTTTAGAAAACTACATTATCGACTGTTGATGCAAATGCGTCATAAGATTTCGGTTTTATTTCCTGCAGCTAAGCTGCTATTCCACGTTACTGTGATAAGCTCAGTTCTCGAAATCATTTGATACTGTCGCATCCGACATTAGTGTAGTTCCCGGTCCTCACGTCGAGCAGAATACAGTGGAGGCGCTGCGATCTCTCGACCACGATTGTCGCATGCGACAATATCGAATAATTTCAAGAAAGAATGGAGTCCCAGAATATCTTTTCATACGGTTAACATTTACAAAAATAAAATAAGTGTATCATCGCAACGTCACACTTAAATTATTCTTAAACGATAACCAATGAAATGATCATGCTTGCGATTGTGCAGCAGAACGAGACCGTTACTTTTACAATCGGTCCCTACCATGGAGTACAGACAAAGAGTGAAAATGTATCACGTAAGTATATTACACTGGTATATTAGGTAATGTTGCATCAAGCACTGCTTCTTCAATTATATCCCTGCAACGAAAGGTCATCAAAATGTAAACGCAAATGCCTTTAATAATTCTGAGAGTTGTCGCAGTGTATACGGTTCATTTAAAACTTTTGTCATTCGTGCCAACTTGTCGTTAAATCTTTTTTATTCCTGCCGCTGAGGTCTTAAAGTGGAGTCTGTGTTCTCCAATAGTTTACGTAGATATCTGTTTTCCGTAATTTTACAGAAATACACCCATAGAAGCAATATAAATGTTATCTCTAGGAAATACTTTAGCTCGTACAGAGAAACCGTATCGTATCGAAGAGGCGTTAAGAAAATTGAAATTGACGCATCAGCTACACGTGAGTAAAGTAAATATGACGAGTCCTAGATTCGTTCGAGAGACATTCTAGAAATTTAGTTAATACAAATATTCTTAAATTTAGAAATTAACGTTGTAAGAAATTATGGGCACAGTTAAGTAGCCATTTACATATTAAATTATATTGAGGCATGTCATATCCCTATATGAAATCGTTTCAGCATTTCACTATATTTAAAATTCTCACTGACTAAATTCCATGGAACAGTCACTATGAATCTGAACAACTTTGTAGTTTCCCATAGCAAATACCTCTTGGCTGTTTAACAAAGTTGTTCCTCGCTTCATTCTCCTGCTGCACTGCAAGACGTTTAATGTCATTCACACGGTTCGCGACAGATTAGACGAGAGTGCTATAATTCAGAGTTTCAACGAATAGATTGCTTCACAACTTTATTATACTGTACACAAATAATGTAACAAGAGCGCATATGGTATTCGAGGCTTTATTATGAAACAATATAGACGCCTGATTAATCGTCAATGTTTTCCAGGACTTGGTCACACAAATATACCTGAAATCACATTCATTTCCCCATTCACCTTCGAAATCACCGGGACAATTAAATATTAATTTGATTGAACAAGAATTCCATTACACTCTGTACAGATTGGGTAGAAATTTTCGCGATATAACGATCCTCTTATCTGATATGATGAGACATTCACTTGCATAGTTTTAATGAATTGATCCGTACAGTACTGTTCAAAACGAACCTACGAGATCGAAGTATTCCGCGTCCCGTAATTACGTTTACTCGTAACACGGTTAACGCGATCATTGATTCTGAATCCATCCCTTACGGCAATTCTCATTAAATCTTAATTACGTTTACCTATGCGTTTGCTTGGTATGGACAAACGAAATGAGTTACGTGTCCTACAAAGGAGTAACGTTATCCGTCTATTTTAATCAGTTGTGCACCTGAATTAAAGTAACGTTCTTTCAGCAGATCCTTTTATTCCAAATTTTTATATTTTTATTTCGCCGTCGTACATTCGTCCGACAGTCCGAAATTTTATGCAGAGTCTATGTTCTATTATAAAAAAGATGAAAGGTCCACCCGTTATATGCAGGTTACGAACATCCCCATGTTATTGCTAATTAAGATTTATTATGTTCCACGTCCAATGTAACTTTCTATATTTCGCTATGCCAATATGCTAGTCCACGATTCTATGGGAATTCAATATGCACTAAAATATACACGTAAATGTTTCACAGGGATAAGCGAGCTGATTGCGATTACAGATATCGATTAGACGTCTTGATCGATGATCCCAGAAGTCACTGGGTTTTCATAATTTGTCAAAATGATATTCCATTGGCCAAATCAATGCACAGTAATGATTTTAAGCATGCATGGAACATCCTCTCGTTCCTGCTAATTGCAAACTATTAAATTCAATACCCATTCTAAGTTTCAATGTACACTGAGAGATACTGATCAAAAGTTGAGCGGGAAATTTCACTATATCAGTACGTACCCTAGGCGCATCCTTGCTGTTCACGAAGTTGGAGCAAATAGGGAAGTGGTCTCGGGTTCTCTGAGCGCGGCGGCGCGGAATTGAGAAATTCTAGTTTCAGTTTTACCAGAGAAGGCTGTTCCGTTCGATTCAATCGAAACAATTTAACTCGCCGCGGATAGACGGCGTATGGTGGTAGCTGTGGTGGCAGCACCAGTCAACGTGAGTACCCCTTCTTCAATCTTCTTCATTTTACACTCCTATGCTCCAACAATTAATTCCGTTTCTTCCCCTTAACCAGGTTAACAGGTAAACCCCGCTGGTTCATCGTTAGCACGCAGAGGACATACACGCGGCCCTGTACCAAATGTATCAGTACGCAGAAGTAACACACGTGCTTTTGGAATACCATGGTGGATTGCGGTGTGGATTTCAGGAATTTAGTTAGAAAATCTTCAACGGCTAAAGTAAACAACCGTTACGCGCTGCTTCAGGTTCCTACGAGTGATGCTGTATGCGTGTCTATTCTTATATATATATATAAGCCAAATAGAAGTGTGAAGGTTCCGCGCGGGGTTGTTAAGGGATTGGTACGGAGGCTGGATAGGAGGGGCGGTAAAGGAGCCGTTCCAGCTCTGTTTCAAGCATTGTTATTCAGACTGCGTTTGCGCCTATGTAAATGTTGGCTAACCCACACGGTCTACTATAGACTCCCTGGACGCCCCCTGAGGTATGATCCTGGTCCCTTTGACGCAAGGATCCAAGGTGGGGACGTAAGAGTACGTGGCTTCCGAAGAGCACTTCCGGTCAGTCTCAAGATCCACATATGTCAATACTCGACTGCGTTGTGTTCGCTCGCTCCTTTACTATTAGTTTCTATTTGAGCGCTGTCTACGTATACAGGGTATCCATAGTATTCGCTGGATTGGCCGTTTATGGCGCAGATACACGCACGACTAACCGATATGCGTTCCAATTGCCAATTAGAAATTGCCAAGTTGGCATTCAGTCATTGTTCACTTTGTAAGCTACCGGAATGCCATTAAGTTCCTTGGCGTGCTTTGGAAAATTAAAGTTACCTCTGCCATTTTACTGGCGAGCGTCGCGTGGCAACTTTTCATATTTATGCATTGTAAGAGCAACCTTTGGAACCCAAAGTTGTATAACGTATTGCGTGCTTTTTCAAAAACGTTAACAATGGCTACCCGGAGCGACAGTATATTCGTGGATGAATAACCAGGGAAATTGTTATTACGTCCATTCGTTTAAAATTATCTCGTGCTACAAGTGGCACGTTCATAAATAAACAGAAAATAGCATTCTTTTTTTGCATTTTATACAGAAAATCAGAATTTGTCTAGTTCACATTTCGGTGGTATATTAATGGTAATTTCAAATTCGTGAGAATTGTATAACCGATAATCGATAAACGATTTTACAACGATCCCACTGTTACTTGATATCCTTGCATATAATAAATACAATAAGGTTTCGCATTTTGGTATTAAGTACGATTTAGTGCATTGTTTTTGCTGAAACTGCGATTCGAATAATTTACGTGTTATTCGATACTTGCTCAAAGGCTTCTGCTATCTCTATATTGGTATGACGTACTTTTATTAGCGTTTCATATGGTAGTGCAGTGGACCTCGTTATTTTTTAATGGAACTATACAGAGCAGCGCATTCACGTCGATAACGATTCTCGAGACGTGCGCGATATATTTTAATGTGCGGGATCATTTTGTAGGGGATTTTTAATCGGTGTTTATCGTCGTAATACCCCGACCGGTCGTCTGTGTAAACGCGCGGAAACGAGCAGCGACTTACTCGAAGTAAATTTTAACTTTGTAAATTAGAAGTTTATATTGCTACGACCAAGTAATCACGTATACGTATATACATATGTGGTACGCAGATAATTGAAAACAAGAATTTCTGTCACGTTTCACTGTTACGCTTTACGTTTACGAGGTGTCCAACATTGTGTTAATACCTTTATAGGTATAAGCTTCTTCATATAAATATTGTATGGACTGTACCACCGCGTGGTGACGTGATGCAGTGAAAAAAATTAAAAATTATGTCGATCTATGAACTTGAAGAAATTGTAGAAAAACTGTATATCCCTAACGTGCATTACAAAGCGTATTTTGAGACAGCGATAGAAATTTTACTTACAGTAAATATAATATTTTTTAGTATTATAGATCGCTATCAGTTATATGCGATCGTGTAGATATTATTTGTTAATGACTGTCGTTAAGTTCATCTGTCACAGTAGTTATAAGTACCTACTGTCTACCCCTGAAAAAAATAATTGAGATTGTTACCCTATTGTCAGTAGATTATGAGGCAATTACTGTGAATTCATATAATCACAGCTTTTTCCGCACTAAACTTACAATTAGCGTTTGCTGTTATTGCGGAGAGATATGAAAATAATATGGATTAGGATAAGCGGTCGTCAGGACGTTCGTGAAAATTACAATACTTATTCTGAGATTAGCAATAGGAAATCACATTGGGATAAATATGCTCAATCGATAAATCGACAGATGTGACTTATCGGAGGCTGATCGTTTTTATAGCCACGCGGGGGAGGGGATGTTGAGAGAAGATCGCAAAAGAAGGCGAATTCCAGGGGACGGTAAAAGTAGTAGATCTCGTTAATGGTGCAGTTTTTGCTCCATTAACATCGTGCATGGCGAAGCGTCGCGACGGTCCTCGCGAGGGCCGAGAGTCCTCTTTTGAGAAAAGTTTCGTTCGAAGAAAGTTAATTTAAGTGAAAACTCTATTTTCAGTATCCCTATCCCAGGTTTCCTTCGGGGCAAAAACTAAGTCTCCGAGTTTTCCGTTCGTCTTGGGAGTGGTGCTCTGGAGGATGAGCGAGGCAGGAGTCGGAGAGAGAGTGAGAGAGAGAGAGAGAGAGAGAGAGAGAGAGAGAGAGAGAGACGAAGAGTAGGGAATCGGAATTGAAGAAGGACCTGACAAAGAGAGAGAAAGAGTGAGAGTGAGCGAGCGAGAGCCGATGAAGGCAGCATTCGGATAGAAATACGAAGTCAGGCAATCGTTAGACGATCGTGATTAATTTCGCTAATTAATTGTCGAAGAAATGAGGAAATGAAGAGCATTTATTACTCGGCCGCGAGTCACGGGCAGGAGGGTCGTCTCGGTGCCAGAGGGTGTCAGACCCTCCAGAAGCTTCATTCATCTCAGGAAATCCCTGTGAAGTGGGCTCTTTAAATTGAAACTCAAATACGTGCCAACTGGAAGGGCGAGCGTGAAAAAGACCCATTAAATTGGTTATTTTTCACACCCTCGTGGTACCTAACGTCGTAACGGCATTCGGGGACGATATCGCACGAAATTCCGAGACTCTCCGCTAGGAGTCGCCAGGGTGATCGATAGTCCATCCGCAGACACTCTAAACCTTAGCTTACCGTAATGGAGAGTACCGCTTCGAGTTATTGACAGTTAACTTCGAGTCTCTTGTGAGTACCATTGCCATTGAGTGCTGGCGTTCTCAAGTATACCTTCGGTCAAGTTCCTTATTTCACCGCTTTTACAGGAGGACAACGTGGAATACAAATAATCATGCCGTACTCTGGGAAGAATAATATTTTAAGGTTAAAAATACACGTAAAACTCTTGTCCGTCGCAACATAAATATACATAACAAAGACAATATTTTGTTAAAAGTACCAGACGCTTCGAGCACTCTCTGGATTACTTGCGCGATTCCATTTGTTATAGAAAAATCAAAATAAAACTGAACTAGTGGAAATTGCGAGGAAAACCGAGTAAGATTTAACATGCCGGAGCATCCTCCGTTGTTTCGCTGACTCCTTATTTTGTTATGTAAATCACGTTACCGAATAGCTAACGCCTATAGTCGTATACTGTATTCGTTTACGATGCTGTGGGTGTAAGATATTTCAATTAGATATACCCAGGGATCAACGTCTCGACTTGTGTATTGTGTACAGAGCTGTGTTCAGTGATTTTTCGACGACTCTATACACAGCCAAATGTGCGCGTGATAGATTCACTGAGGGTAGGCGGTCTGGTCGTGATTAGCTAAGCTTATGATTAATTATTATACCCACCGTTGACTCTCGTATCCTCGTAAGCCCTTACCTACACAAGCAACCCCTCGATACACGTTCAGTATAATATTATCCTGTAATAGTAATTACGTATACGCAACATACATTGTGACAATGAAAGATTTTCGTGTGAACGCATCCTTAGCTTAATCGTTCGCAAATGCCTACACTCGTATCAACTATATCTTTAGCATTGAATCATTTGTCCAAATCACAATTTACCGTAAGTGTAAATGTAAGTATCATACGTTCTCTTCTGCTGTAAGTCTGTTATATAATGATATACAATATATATCACAATAAATAAGTGTAATACGATATTATATTATATAATAATAATTATATATATATATATATATACACCACTGAGCGTTGATACGCGATATCATCCTTAACCGCAACATACGCCACGGAAGACATTTTGATCTCGGCGGAAAAATATAATTTTGTCGCCCAAAGCCTCGTCGCCGGTAGCCACGGTGCGGACAAGACTTTTTCCCCGATGCCGTCGGAGCTATACAGTCTTCGCCACCCCAACCTAAGTGAGTTACGCGACACTTTTTTTGTCAGCCCCTTATTTATCGTTATTTGTATACGCGTCTTGAACCCCAGCCTAGAAGATCTCGCTTCGTTTCGTACGCTGTAGCGTCGCTCGAAGGGCGATTTTTTTAGCTGAATCCTTCGATCCTTATCGCCTCTTGACGATAACAGGAAGCGATAGCCAGCTGGTTACACTTAACTGAATCCAATAGCCAACAGAAATGCTCGAATATCAAATTGAATCTCTACCTATTCGCGTGTTACGTAATGAGAGCCTGAGCTTACTTCAGATCCCTTTATCGTCGCTGAGATCGAGCTTATCAACGATCTCATTTATATCGCGGGCTCGATATATTCGGTTGCATGGACCCGCCCTGTCTTACGTTTCGCCGGTTCGGTGTCTGTACGTAAGTAGACCAGCCGAAAGCGCGTCTGTCAGTTTTTAGCAGTGACATCATATATCATATATGCGAGTGAAACGTTGCAAAGGACCAACAGCTGGACCATCTATCTTGCGCGGCTTAACTCCAGACATCCGGTATATAGAGTATATACAGTGCGCTCCAATAAGGAGGCTCACGCGGTTGCCGACTCAATTGTTAGCTGGATGGGAGGCGAGGCGTCGTTTCCTACGTATAGCACGGCAAGCTTATCCTCTTCGTGGTCTGTTCGCGATCTTCGTCTTTATGAATTGTAGTAGCTACCATGTACTCGTGCGCATGCGCGACCAATTTACATTACGTAACGCGGCTCTCGTCGCTTTTCCTTACACGCCGTACTCCAAGCGTGGCCAGTGAAATTTGGTTAGAATTTGAACCAACAAAAAAAAAAAAAGAAGAATTTTACTACCGAATTAAGGTAACCTTAAGGCGGATCCTTAAATTTTCCTGGATTTACATGTTTTTACATTTGCCCACTCTCACCGACTCATGCACGACCCATCTTAAGTCTCAGCATTCCTCCTTTCCCACACAAATATTTCTCTCGCGACGCTGTCTCGCCAGCTGTGTATTATCAGCGTGATGTATGTGCCGGGAGGAGAAAAACTTGAAAATTATGATAATCGCGACACAGCCGGAGCATCGCGACGCTCTGTGCTCTCATGAGGTGTCCATAGGGTATGATCGATTTTTGTATAATGGGATACAGTAATGAAATGGATACGCTCCTGCGGCAGCTACTGGCAATGCATACAACAGGGTTTACCTAGGTATGATTATTGTTAGACTTAATATTGCCCGGAGCCCTACGTCGCTGGTGTTATTTTATTAGGGCAGTATATCTATGTATCGTCGGTATGGGATCTCTTGCAATTATATAAGTGTTGCATAACCAACGGCGCCACTGTTGGTGGGATTAATCATCAAACTGATAACATTCCTATCTCGTGATGATATTGTTAATAAATTAATGGCCAAATACAGACAATTCCACGTTTCGCTACGAATTCATCTGGGTTAGCTATGACGGCGTTTGATCCACTCGTATCGAGCGTTCGACAAGCTGATGTAAAATGCGAGCCTGATATGTGTAATAATAATAATAAATTGGATAAGTCCGCAGTTGGAATATAAGGTGGATTTTTATACAGGATAAATAAATATTAAAGCACTTAGGTGTTTCGTCGTTCGAATTGAAATCGAAATGATTAAAATTGTGTCAATTGATGTACGTCCAATCGTTGATGCTTCGTCCACTCTTTGCTGTACTCTGTGGGAACTCGTGCTCGTCCGAGAACACAGCGCGATGTACGGCTCGACGGTACCAGTCTCCAAGTACAAAACTCAATTACTGAAACTGGAATGGATTTTCAAGTAAATATGATACACCTTGACGGCCTAGGTACGACGTCGCCATGGCGCAGCGAGGCTTGATTTACTCGAGAGCACAGAAACGGACAATATCAAGTCTGCTAACGCGTTTAAGATAAACTTACCGTGGGATTAGGCAATACGTGATTTCGACGAGGAGCAGGGTGTGTTTTGATAGGGAATATACGCCAAGGGATTATTACCAAATTACACAGGATTACCAACTGCACGAGCTTTCAGCCGTAGACGGCTTATAGAACGACACGAACCCCACTCTTTGTGGGTGAAAACTTTAATTATTTCGAATTAATTCCGTCGATCGTCGGCGTACCCGCTAACCAATCTTCTCCGGGCGGGACATTCAAAGTCCACAGAATATCTTTTATTAATCAACGTCGTTGAAAAAGGACGGGTACTTCATCTATATATATATATATATATATATATATATATACCTTGGGTAAGTGGAAAGTGAAAAACGTAGGTAAAAGCTTATGAAAAAAAAATCTATATAGAATATTTGCTGTGAAATGAAAATTTTTATATAACATACATTGTACATATATCTATATACGCGTTAGGTTCGATCGTCAAGGAATTATTTGAGTTTTAAATTGATTTCAGGATTTTCTTTGTCGCCCAATGATTTCTTCGTACAAGAAGAATCGCGCGGTCCTCACGACGGAGTATCGTATCAACCATAGTTGAAGAGTCTCGACGTTATCGGCCCTAAGGACACTTGACGTTTTCAAAGAAGATTCCTGCCGCACTTCACTCCCTGGGATTACCGATGGTACAATCGGATCAAAGATTCACAGGGAGACATTCGAGGAACGGATTGTGATAAATCGTAGAATTTGACGATGCTACCAAGGATGTAGGTGAATCATAGATGGCGCTTGGAGACATGCAGAGAGGTAGGAGCGGACCGTGGTTGGGGGCTGAGAAGACTCTAGCACGAGGATCCTACCTGGGTCTTGTAGGTCATACTCGTACTAGATCCTCTGCAGGAGCCGGCGCCTCTGTATCTTTTGCCCGTAAATGTATCTACGTACGTAACCAGGTTTTGTGGAGTATCGGTATCCTCCCTATAGAATCTCCAGTAGACCTCGCAGAAGTTCTCATACGTTTCTGGCTTCACCTGGTCCAGGGTTCCGCCGTAAGAGACATAAGTCGTGTGGAGCGCACATGCCTGGCATACACGTTGCTCCGCTACTTCTTCCAATCTCTATTCCGCAGGGCTACTTAATATTGCAGCGTATTACTCCACGGTGCACGCTAGCTATGCGACTGAAATCATATACCGGGTGTGCTCCATTTCCTGATCCTCACGACTTCGGACTGATTCTACCGCGAGGTACGTGGTTCACTGTGTCTGTACGGTGAAATCTTATATGGTAAACGAACTGCATTTGGGTTTTATGGTGATTTCTTTTTTTCAGGGAGGAACATTGGTTTCTGATCAAATTCATACGCAGGTTTAATGATGATTGGCGCAAACGTCCCGTTGCCGCTTTGCTGAGATGATGTATCTTCCAGGTAACTGTGGAACATGCAGCATCCATTTGCTGAAAATTTCATCTCGCCGTATTCCATCTGCCGTAATGGATGGTCGCTGTTTGCCATTATGAAAAGAAGGAACGTACCTTCATAGAAATGAGATTGCGTCCGGTGACTTATTTTATTTGTATCCGAGACACATGGACCGGAGAAATCGGGGTACGGCGCCCAAGAGAAACTGACCCCTCGAACCTTAGACGTGCTTATCGAATATTAAACGGATCTTCGGTTCCCGTGGGGGGGTCCGTATAAATTATACAGGCGTTGTGCTTTGCCTGCCCGGAGTGCAGCTCGGTTCCTTTCGTGGTTCGGTAATTGAATTTTCAAACGGTATAAGCGCTTTAAGACTCCACGTGCACTTTGTGTGATTGTACGTGGATATTTATCCTTACGGTTTTTCATATCGTGGCTCGTAATTTTATAAAATTTGAAAATTCAATGATCGTACGTCCAGGATTTCATTCAATGGTACATGCAAATTAATTGGATGTGTGGTAATTTTTTTATTATAAAAATTTTTATATTCTACACCCATTGTGGTTTCTATAGCAATGCCCATATACGGGCGCGCTTTTAACACTCGTTTCTGCATCCTCGATTCTATGTCTGCGGTAATAGCGAAACCGCGAAACTTTATAATTGAAACTATCTCGATTTGCTTCTGACCGCTGAATCGCAGGATTTTCGTACGGCCGTAACAGCCAAGAGTTTGTAACTGATACAAGAGCTTTGTCTGTCAAAACTAAGCAAGAACAAATAGCATAATTAAAGCTCTTGACAGAGACGTATGCTATTTGGGATACCCTGGACCAAACCATTCTCCAGGAGTGACTACAGTTAAGAATTACAATACAAGCCGCTGGACGAAGAAAAATACTTTTAATTCTATTATTTTAATTTAATTTAACCCTTTCCATGAGCGTCCAGCTAAATAGTGATATACTGATACAATATACTAGATTAATATATAGTGCATGTATCGATTTGATATTTGATTCGAATGGTTACATGATACGCGATGCTCTGGTTAACCACGTAAACCATGTAAAATCGATTCCACCATGCACGACCACACGTGGCCAGAGCGAGCCTCGGTGTGCGCCTCCTGCCACATCGTGGATGCTGATCTCTTGTTGCCGAAAGTGCGGATCTTTTTGGATTTAGACTAAGGTAGGGATTATAGAATTACTTAGGTAGGGACAGCCAATGTAAATACTAGATGAGGTTGGGTACCAGGGACGTTAGATACCCTACAGTCACTGCGGCTTGTAGGGTATTATATATGTATCGCCTCGAAGATCCTGGAGACAGATCCTGAGGAATCCTGAGCTTTCCAAGGCACAGCCGTTTCACAGATCGGAAAGAGGCAAATAAACTACACATTGTCATATAAATTATTACGCTGAAACGCGTTACTTTTATGAGGAACGCACGATGCCCGACACGAGCAGTTTATGAGAGCACAGTAAAGCGTACGTGAGGATATTGTCGAGTGACATAACGTCCACGAAGAGTTAACCCAGACCAGTTTTTATCGGGATATCTATATCCCGATCATTTTCTATGTATCCTTGGACAAGAAGAAACATTTCAAACTGCGCTTGTTCATAGTAATACAATTTTTCTTTTTCACTGATATAATTTCGTGAGGAAACAAGGGTGCGAGTTAAAGCTGTATTTTCTAGGTTAGTAAATATATATATATATATATATAAGATTAAAAAGAAATGCGACAACGTCGTCCATTGAGTTTAGACTGTACTCCAACTACGTTCCTCTTATCATACATAGTGCTTGCAACTATACAGTCGAGTTCCCTTTGAAAAAGGTATACGGAGTCCGGACTTGCTTACACGTGTTGGCCGTATACGGGGGGGTCGCCGGGAGGTAGAAGGCAGATATACACCCACCTAAAGTATAAGGTATAATAGCTTGTAAAGAGCAAGTCACACGAGCCTTATCACGGCTAAGCAGCTGTGATTTACGAG
The DNA here is from genome assembly GCA_030142595.1 of Trachelus iudaicus. NCBI lineage: Eukaryota > Metazoa > Arthropoda > Insecta > Hymenoptera > Cephidae > Trachelus > Trachelus iudaicus. The sequence goes on from JARQTH010000558.1 coordinate 24,392, forward strand.
GCGAGCAGACCGAACGAATGGCTTTCTTGGTAATCAAAGGGCATACGCGTATAAAGATTAGGAAATAAATATATATAAGGATGGCGTAATAGTTGGAGTACGACGATCCTCCTGATAGCTCGGAGACGTTCACGATGCTTCCGAGTACAACGCTAAAAGAAAGACGGTTGCCGTATTTTCACGTGCCACGTCGCGAGAGACTGCTAAGAAGAGAGACGATTTCTCGTAGCCAGGCAACTATGTACGTCACGTCTGGGTTCTGGATTACATTTATACCCCATGCCTCCCTCCCTCCCACCCTCAGCCGGTTGAACCCAGGGGGCCGATGCGCCAATACGTGCCTATAATCTTCCATCTCGCCTTCACCTTCTCGTCTCCCTCCTCCCCCCTCCTCATTTCCCTCCCACCCTGTCCCCCTCGCACTCGCTTACTCACACCTTCATCCGGGATACGGGAAGTCTACCCTTACGTCTCTTGGCAGTTTACCCTCTTCGTTCAACGTTCTCCGTGCTTCGCTTTCTCCGTCCAACTCCCTTCGTTTCATCCTCTCCTTGGTCCTTCTAGAGAAATCCTGCATGCCCTTGCTTGTAGATCTCTGATCTTTCGTTCGCTCTATTGCTCCTTCGGGACGCTTTACTACTGTGAGCGATGTCTTATCCATGACTCGAAAGTCCTCGCGCCGGACAATTTCATGGAGTTGCGGGGAAATTACAGAAGATTTTCTTGGCTTACTTGCGAGGTTGTATTATGTAGGAGTCATTTTGGACTTTGCGTCAGGATATTCCGAGGTAGGGATATAGGATGCTTGTCAGTGAAATATCATTGGGACTGAGTGAGCGATTTTTAATTTCATTTAAATCCTACGTAGAATCCTACGTAAAATTTTTTGTTAATATCTCCGTTATCTGACGCTGCTTTTAGTTTTGTATGTGTAACTTTTATGCTGCCTCGCAGCGAATTGTGTTTCCTGCAAGAGACCGGGCTATGACGACGTTGCCCATGAAGGGTGTGATTTATGACGGAGACTTAACACGAACCCTCTGGTTTGTTTTTATCAATAGTTAATTCGCAATTTACATCCCCTTTAAATATTCATACGGCTGCTGCGGCTGGCTTCGAGCGGCTTGCCTCCTCTCGGCTTACTTATTTGAGTTTCTCTCTGGTGGCGACAGAACCGACGACATGTTGGATATCCATATCGTGTAGGAGAGCAAGGGTGGAACGTTGAAATAAAGATTTTTTTCTTTTACTCGAATGATTAGCTAATAACGATGTGTATGTAGGTGTATCTTTTTTAATTTGTTAATTAAGATTTTGTTAATAGGAATATTTAATTAATATTAAAATCATTTTTTACTATACGATATCGACATATTGGTACTTTATGTATTGTGACGTAGCATTTTGGGATGCACTTCACAAAATTTGAAATTTTACGATTTTGGGATACATCCCGAGGGGCTCTGTGCCTGGGGGAGTATATTTCGTGGCGATGGACTCTCTGTCTTATTTTCTAAATTTATATTTATTTTTCGTTTTTCATTTTTCAGATCCAGGACCACGCCGCATAAGAGCTGGGCATTGTAAATTTTAAAGACGGTTTTAAGCGACAGAACTTCGCAGTACCCGACGTTCATTTTCGTTATGTAATTTCGATTCCTTCTCGAAGGCTCAAATTTATTAGTAAACGCGATTTCTCTTGAAAATTTTTTACCGTATATACTGTATAAGATATATCGTATTGCGGGATAAGATACAGGGCGGAATTGGAAAGTGTTACTTTCTTTCGTTTTATTCATGACTTTTTTTTTTCATTAAGATTCAATCGAATTGATTGCCCGTCAAAGTGGGTTCTATCTGTGACTGTCGGAGAAACGTTACAACTAGATCCCGACGGGTCCATGTTCTACGACGGGGTTGGCCATTTTTCGTTTACTCTGGGTTACTCGAAATCTTTTATTTTTAACTTGCCGGAATTGCGCCAGCTGTCCCCGTCCCACGCGTTCAGCTGTACTGCCAGCTAGACCGACAATAAGCTGATAATTGAGCTTTTGAATAATTCCAGTTATATAATCGGTTTAATAAAGCTTTCATTTGAGAATGCTCACGGATTTTATCAAACTGCCTGTAATACACCACGTGGGATATCAATGTGAATATTTCCTGTTTATCCAATAAAAAAATACATCGACTAACCTCGCGGACAATTTTTTTACGTAATCCGTACAAGATTCTTGAATGGTATCAATTAGTTCGTGCATAAATTACCAGTTCACGTAATGTTATCAAACTTTTCACCCGGTTTGGTAAACGTTCAAAGTGCATCACGTTATTATTATATAATATATTCAAAATGAATTTAACGTTTCATTTGCCATTGTTTATTCTGCCATCCCGTGGGTCACTTTCATTTTGCACCTTTTCAAACCAGACGGGTTCGACGTTCCTCGCACTATGAATTATGTAGCAGTACGTTTACCGGGGGCCGGTTCTTTCATCGGTAGGTTAGTTAATTTTGGTGCAGCCCGGCACTCCCTGAATCCCTGATGTAATTAGCCGCACAATAGGAAACAGCTGGCGCCTATCGCTTTACCGAACACCAACGTAACGTCTAACCAATCTGCGCTAACAGACAATTATTACACAGCCACCTAGTATATTTCATAGAGACACTGTGTTTTCCCGTTGGCGAATTTAATCCACAAAAATATCACTCCCTGACAACTACGTCACTTCCGGTTTATCGAATTCGCTCATAGCCACCTCGCGACCCGGAAACTTAGGGAGAAAAAAAAGGCATATAAAGCCCGGTACAGCAGGAAGTCCTTAGGCCCTGTTAAAGCTTATTAACTGACAAGGCCACCGTATATATAACTTGGGAAATTGTCAAACAGCCTCGAAACTACAGAAGTTCGTACCGATTGGTTTATGCAAAGTTGACAAGCGTTTGAGGTCATTTAACCGTTTAGACACTCCAATTTGGAAGCTTCCGGTGTGTTACGAACTTCAGGTAACAAGGACGATACCTATGTTAGTCAAAGGGAATTTCCACCTTGTAGCGTGACGCTCAGGAGGATAAATTTTCGTGGCTTGTTGACACGGTTGAAATATCAGTGCATCCACCGTACAATTGCCACGTCGCGTACGAGAGCTTTTGGTTGCATAAGAAACAACTGCACGACACGCGTATCAGGGGGGCAGACATTCCAAAGTCCCTGGTTCGCGAATATCTACGGATACCTGTCGGTTCTTTGATTTATATCGATATCCAGGGTGCGTCGTCGATTTGCAAAAAAATCCCTAACTCGAAATTCTTGAGAAAATAAAACTTCAGTCTGCGCGGTTTCGGTCTGAACTTCTCTCTGTCCGCCATCTTGAATGTTAAATAACATTCATGAGGGGCTCCGGTAGAAAATGCAACTTTTATGACCGACCCTCGAGGAAGAGCGTACATTTATCCCAACGGCTCCCTGCTCTGCAAGCTCACACGCTTTATAATCACTACTATCGCGGGTACCCTTCGCGTAAAGCACAGATAACTGATACTGCGTTCGTTTCTTTTTTTTGCAGCAGGAAAGCTTTCGGTTTTTGCCATTTAATTTATTAAAGTACACAATCGTTATACAGGATACGATAAATTCATTAGGATTCCCGGAAAATCGTTTATATCGTGAAAGAAAACTTTTATCACGTTTTCTTCTTTTTTTTTTTTTCTTTTCGAACTCAAAATTCGACAATTTTCATTTCAATTATTGAAAGCTTTCACTGGACTTCATTCGATATCAAATTCACACTTCATACATCGCGGAGTGCTTAATAAAAGCTCGATTAAAAATACATTATTTTATCGAATTATTTGATTTCACGTAAGCTATACTTTGTAAATGCTACCCTGACAGTTTAAACGCGGAGACCAGCGAATCGCTACGGTGGATTAACGTGAGCATTGGTTGTGCATTGAAACGCGACTTGATCGGCCACCGCTGCGTTAACGTGCTAATACAGGCGACATTAGCATTCACAAAAAAAGCCGTGTACCATACGATCGTGGATTTTCGTTATATCGTAGAAAAATTTTCACGTTCGTGTACGCGTGTTGTGTCCATTATTTATTATCAGCCGTTGACTCTCACGATACCGTCAGGAGCTAGCAATTAGATTCGTCGAATCGTACGTAGATTTGGCACAAATAATATTCCTGCTTTCCATCATTAAATTACGTAGCCAGCATAGGATCGCTTTGAGTACTCGCGCTGTGAGTCTCTTTGGCTCTTGTTATCACGTTCGAATAACATCGAGTAAAACATTCTTTCCGAGGCTGCGTCTCTTGAATTTCAGTTTTATTTCTTCAGCAAGATTCCCTTGCACTCTTCGGCATTGTACTCTCTAATGGTTGGATCTCGATCTGCTACTTACCAACTCGTACTGTTTTGTATGGTAATAATGACTGCTTACGTCTTCAAAGTTTTACGTCACTAAGGGTCATCTTGCAGCGTCCTCAATTACTACGATAACGACTGTTGGACAGATTTCGTTATCGTGCTGGTTTATCGTTGGAGGAAGAAATGCTGTAGCGAGATGATTTTTTGAGATGAATCTTTGGAGATTTTCATAGAAACAAGTTAACTATAAAAGGAACTGCCATTGTTGATTTTAATTTATATCGCGAACTTTGACCTTGGTTTTTATACTGCTGTTTGAAGAACTGGACTTGGATCTTAAACCAAGGGCGATTTATTTATGGGGTTCGATTTAATCGTAGGAGCAACCACGTGTCCGTATCGTTCACAATCATATGTTCCATTGGCATGTTACGCAGAGTATTTCATTTAATCAAAAATCTTCTGAAAGCTTAAAAAATTGATTTTTTTTTTGGCAAAAATAAAACCTTCCATTTGCACGAAGCATTTGCTGCTGCATATAGTCGGTCCGCGAGTTCAACGTGCTTTTTTGACAGTTCTTTGAAAATCACACGTTCCCACGAGGTTACGTGGAATCTATCGTAAAATACAAAAATTTTATATAATTCACTGAAAAATCACGCACGTGCGTACTTGGTAAGAAAAATTATACGCAGGGCCACCTGTCACTTGCCAGAGACTTCATTGTTTTCGATCTGTCAGAAAAACATATCGAACTCGTGGACGGACCACATGCGCCAGTACGCTAAATAATATAAAAATACGCAAATGCATTGTATCCGTCTACGGTTAGTATTGACGCATATGGCAATGCTTCCATAAGTGAGATTGAATACATTTTTTTTAACCATATTGTCCATCCAAATACACAAAACTCGTTACGCAAAATATGTTACTCCACGTATCACATGACAATGTCTCATTTTTCCTGCAGTAAAAATAATCTATTCAAATTATAATTTCCTTTTGTCTTCATCGCAAGTCCATACGGCACTCTTACACAACTTTCATGCTTAATTCCTGTTGTATAAGTTTCCCTTAAATTTTCCATATTTTTCCAACTAATCGCCACGTCGGGAGTACAAGTTTCCTTCGACAGCGGATCCGTGAGAACAAGGACGATTCGCGAAGGCTCATTACCCCCCTAAGAGCTTCCCATTTATTTCATTTCACGGAGTCTCGTGTGCGCGTAACCATTTCGCTTGAAGAATGCTCCTCGTTAAGGGGCGTCCATTCGAGTTGATTATTTAATTCAAATTAAATTTGAAAACTCACTTTTCCCCCTGCCAATAATAATAATAATGCTCTTGCCGTAGCACTGGATAAAAATAGCACGGAGAAAAGGAAGCGCCGAGTATCGTGAAACGAGGGTTGGGCAAAGGGATACGCGTCCACGAACAAGAAAAGGCAACAGAGGATAAGTGGATGCGCGATTATTTATTGTAGCGACAGAGAGGAGACGCGCAATAAGAGATATATTTAGAATTTGAATGAATGTTGGAGGAAAGAATATACGAGTGTCAAGGGATGCGTGAATATGATAGGAAGATGTTACTGCCTTTGAAAGGTAGTACGAAAAGTTGAGGGTGGGAGAGATGAGTATACCCAAAAGAAAAGAAAAAATGGAATTTCCGTATTTAAAATATAAATTTTCTTTTAACAGATATTTTGGAATCGCTGATTGCAGTCATTCGTGCGTGACGTATATGAGCGCGTGTGTGATATATGAAATATATATTTATCAGACGAGTACTAGATAATCGGTGACATCAAAGGATAAGGGACAGGGACCCCCCCCCCCGGCCCCCTTCTTGATTCGCCCCTATCGAGATCGTTCGGCACTCCTGGAAATATGCAATTAATAACGGATCATTTGAGTCTCCACGGATGCTCCTTTGGGCGAGTTCGCACAATACATAGTGGGAATAGGAATGAATGCTAAACCCGATCCAGCTTACGCGAAGATCCCCCACGAATGGCCTCGTCACCGTGAAAGGTAACGACGACGGGACGCGGAGTTGCGTATGCGCCTTTATGAATACGTTATCGGAGGCATCTTTTGACGTGGGCTTCTCAACGCGCGACACGTTCGGGGTGGATTTTTTGTCAATATTTGTTCGCACGATCTGAACCGTCGCGACGCGCCGCGTCACACGGCGTCGCCTACTGTCGTGCATCGTCGCGCGTGCAAATCTTTACTCATGCGGAATACTGATTTTTCTCGGGACGAAAACGTGTCCCGTTGAGCTTAGACAGGGAGCTGCGGAATATCGTAGACGAGTACTCCGTCGCTTATGATCATTCGAGGATTTCGCGACGCGATGAAATTCTTTTTTGTACCATCGTTTCATGCGTACTCGTCAAGGAAGCCGGAGCGAGCCGTAAGAACTTTCGAAGGCGAATCGTTTGAGGTTGGATTCGGTGCTTGCAGGGCCGTAGGATCAAAAATTGTCGCCGGGTGATGAACGAGCTTTCGCCGTAGGCGTATTTACAAACCGAGGTCACCGCAGAGAAGTTCTACCGGGCAGGGTTATCTACCTGGCATGTCATGGGTGTTGGGATGAAATTTGTGAAAATTTCATCGTTATATTCGGTTATGGTAATCGCATTGGCGTAGCTATAAAATTATCTAGATGGCGTATACGCGCTGGGCTCTGCGGTGTGTCGCTTCGCCACCGCTGGGCCTCTCTGCTCTATTTTACCTGAAACTTCGCGCGAAGATAGTGCCCGGTTTATAATTATGTATCCCGGGGGATGGAATATTAACCGGAAGTAATTCTCCCGACGTCCTAAGCGACCTTCCTGTTACGTTCGGCATAATAAATCAATAAGCCGCTACCGGCGTTTGCTGTATCGACACTTGTGTATCCGATGTCAAAGATCATTTTTTTAAATTGACATTTTTTTTTTGGTTATACGAATTATTAATGTATGAATAAATCATACATGCGATTAAGAAACGATGATTGTACGACCCTGTAATTTTTTCTAGAAGCGTGCAACTATCGGGAAAGCTTCCTGAGGTCATTTGCATTTCTGGGTCGAACGTGTCGAATAATATGTTTAAATTATTTTACATGCCCATCAAAGTCTTAACGTTACTCCTGGATATTTCGGTCTCGGTGGATAGTGCGGCGGGAATCAATATGAAAAGTATAGAAGGGCAATGTGCTTTCGTTAAGTTATCAACGTCTCGCGGGACAATAATGAAATAAGTATATTTCTGGTCTTACCGGATGAGAGTCTTATCGTAAGGCTTTCCAACGTATTTTAAAGCAGACCTACGATCGTCACCGTCATTAGTCCCTGAACTCACTCGAAAATCAGATTTCCCGGGAGAGTCGCGATCGCGCAACAATTCCTCACGATTCGGCAGCTGATGGGGACCTAAGGGAAAGGAAAGGGAAAGTGGGGTAAGCAGGATGGAGTGGGAGTCGTAGAAGCCATGTGACTTATAAGTCAAGAGTAGGAAAACGATAAGTAATTTGAAATCGATTCTATTGGATATATATATATATATATATAAATATTGTAACATATTTTTTTAACTCGAGACCGATAGCGAAAAATCCGAGAACCAACCTACGTTACCTTCTGCCGTCCACCCGTCGCTCGTGCATCCGCAAGCCAGGTGGGCGCCAGCCAATTTTTCTTTTCACTGGAAACTGAGGAGACTGTATGACCTGGGAGTTCAGGTGGGACAGTCTTGACTCCACCGAAACGGAAGCTCTGACGGAAGCTATCGGAAGTGACGGCAGTTTAACGTATCCCGACGACCTTTAGGGTCGCGTAAGATCAGCCAACGCAACTGGATGCACGAACGGAAGTGGACGGTTACGGAAATGCGTGGCCGCTCAGGTTGGCTAGACTGAGCTAGAGAGGGTCGGAGTAAACGTCAGGCGAATAGTGCGCGATACAGAGAGCAACGGATCGAGAACGTTCCAGAACGAATCTGAACTGTAAAATCGAAATCCCTTCACCGATTAATAAATTGGGAGACTCACAGGAGCTGGTGCAGCTGATCCGAGAAGGTCGAGAACTGCATCCAGAGGACACTCGGGTGAGCACTGCACTTCCGGAATATTCACAGAAAATTTATAGAACTTCCTGGATATCGCGAGAGCAACGCGAGAACTTGCTATACCAGATCGAAAGATGGCTAGAAAAACTATAAACTGAGAGCACGGGAACGCGAGGCAGTTCGTGACACCTCGGTCGGTGTCCCGAGACAGACTGCTTTGACAAAATAGCCAAATTCGTGAACTAATCATTCTGATGATCCGATTGGTCGATATCCTTATAGCCGATAACTCTTTCATCTCCCACGAGGCGTCACCGTTATCTGTATCGGTAGCCGGAATCGCCTTGTGACCGTGAATCGAAAAGTCATCTCACAATATATACATATATACATCAATGCATATAGGATATCGGCACTGGAATCTTATAATTTCTTTTTATATATTTCTCGACGGACCAATTTTCAAAATCATGAAATTTGTAATTCCTTTGAACCACTCTGAAAGTGGGACGCCCGCTGGGAAACAGAGAGCAGAACGCGGATGGTGGATGGCGCGAGGAAACAGAACCCGGAACATTATCATTTATATGAAATCCTTTGCGCGTCCTTATGCATAGTGAGTACTCGATCGGTTTTATCCAGTACCTGCAAAACAGCGGATATTAGATGCTAAATTGTGTTCGAGAACGGCAGTTTCATTTGACGTTTTCATGAAAATATCCTCGAAGTCGTCTGCTGCTCTTGTCGATCTTGATTTATGGTATTCTTTATTTAGCTTGCGGTCGATGGAGGCATAAACTTTTTTTTTTTAATCAAAAACAATGAAGTGGGTGATACATAATTTATAATATATATTTATTATTATATTATATTATATTTTTTAATAAATATGAGTATCGTGGCTTTCGTGGTTACCAGCACGTGGCAATAAATATTATTCACTAATATTTTTAAAATCTACTGTAATTGTCTCTGCATGGGATCTTCATACATGGCATATGCCGTGTCGGATAGATTTATTCCCATCGGACGTTCTGTAAGGTACACGCGAGGGAAAGCGAATGATTAAAGAAAAGTTTCATTCCGCGAGCCGATTCGTTTCACGTCGAGTCGACGTGGGAAAAGTGGTAAGTAATGTATAGGCCATGGCAAAGTGGCACGCGTCTCGCCCATATACCTACATGCATTGAGAATGTCAGGAACGACGAGTAGAACGAGAGCGCGAGCGATGTAAACCTTGAGAGAGAAAAATTGGACGAGCTGCTGGCCTCTGCCAGGGTCAAAATCAATTGGTGCTCGGAGAGGCGGCCAATGGAAGCGAGAGAAAATTATTCAAATTCTCAGACATCCCCCTGGGAATTCCGACACTTTGGATCTCTGCCGCTTCGTCGTTCCCGTCCTTTTTTTTTTTTTTTTTTTTTTTAAAGGCGCCAAAGACTCTCAAAGCGTACTGCCGCTTTGGAGATCCCGAGTAGAGAGGGTGAAAAAAAAGAAAAAAAAAAAAGGAAAGCACTCGTTAGAGTTTACGTGGCAGAATAATCCATAACGATCGATCGGCTACCGTAATTGAGGATAAAAATCAATATAGTACCAATTAAAATGCAACGCGTCCATCTTGAATAATTGGCTAATTGAATTTGAGTTACTATCCAGCAAAAACTGTACAATTAACGGTATTGATGAACGTCAGGAGGTTTGTACAGTGGCGTAGAGCTAATTTACCAATTCGTGGGCTCTCGTCGTTAAGTGGCCTGATTCACGCCTGAACCATTAAATTGGAGGACGGAGCAGGCGGGAAAGGGGTTAAAATTTGTTGCGAAATTATTCGCACTTTTCGTGCTAAAAAAAACTGACTATGGGATGTACAGTTTGACGTTGCGCAATTTTTGGCAGGTTACACGAGTGCTGCTATACGGTTACACGTTGGTATAAGAAGGACGGGTAATCCTTATCGATCGTATGGGATGCTGCTGTGTTAATTTGAATTTTCGCGGGCTTCTCACGTGGCAGATGAACAATTTTTTCGGGGTTTCTTCCTTACTGAAATATAGAAAAAAACGGGGAAAAAAGGATTTAATCGTACTCCACTGTTAACAGTGGTATCGTATCATTTCACTTGTTGATGTTGGATGTATATATATACTTTATTTTGGAAAACGAGAACAGGATCGTATTATTAAAACGCATCGAACGCAAAGCTCAAAATTTTGCTACGTCTTTCAAAATCTATTTCGCACTTATCGAAATCTCCCACTAAATTATGCTCGATACATACTTCAATTTATTCGATACAATACGAAGACTGCGTACACATGTTTTTGTATGATATCGTTTATCAATTTTTATCTCTTATCTCCCTCGCACCCTCTTCAATTTTTTTTTACATATTCCATAGATATGTCACACGTGTGGATACGTCCTCGACCGTACAATATTTTACATTAAATATGAATTTTTTTTTTCAGCTGTGTCGCACACGTACAGATACTCGGGCGATGTCGAAATCGGGGTAGTGAAACGTTAGGAAGTCAAAAGATATATTTTCAAATTTCTGTTTTTTGTCAAACATTTTTTTCATTCTCAAAACGCGTCACAAGCAACGTCAATGTTCACAGATTTTTATTCGCATCTCAAACGACTCGTTACGTCTTTTTTTTTCCTCAACAGCGAACTGCCGCATAATCGGCCTCCTCAACAGGTGGCAAATTTTGCCGTTACGTCATTGGTCGAAATTTCGTAATTAAAGCACGTCGCGACGCCCTCAAAGAAATCCGTGCATGTTCGGTACAATTGGAGAAACGGCGCGAGACGACGTTATCGTCGGTTTCGGCTGACTCGAAATTCACATGGAAGCCTCGGTAGTCTAACGATTGAAAAAACATTAACGTATCGCCGCGGAATGATCGGAATGTTAAACTAACGGCCGTTCGTTGGGTCCGAATTGGCGAAACGATAAAAGTCGCGATCGGAAAACAAAAAATTTTCATTTTTATATCTTCACAGTATTTCGGTGTTCAAAAAACGTCCAAAGTATATCTTAAGACGTTTCCTCAAATGCCGCGGGGGTTGCGCGTGGACTGGATAAAAATATGTTTATGCAACAAAAATTATTATTTCAACAATCATAATAATAATTACGTATATAATATATCCTGATCTTGAGAAATATATATATATATGTATAATAGTAGCAAAACGCAAATATCTCCTCGCGATTATTGACAGTCGAAAGTGCACGTGGAGAGACTTTTATATTTTAATTAATATTGGACTTTATTATTAATTGACAATATTGCTCGAAGTGGAGATAAAAAGAACGCATGCGACTTTTATACCGGCTTTTTCTTTACAATTTCTAAACGTAAATCTGTAGTTCCGTGATAGGGTGGTGGGAGTGTCGCGATTCGACACCGATACGCGGTCAATTATAAATAGTGAACATCGAAAGCGATTGACAGATACCCTCGACAGAGAAAGTCTTATTACTACGTATCACTTTTTCGATTTTGAGATTGATTCTTCATCTTTTTTTTTTTCCTTTTTTCTTTCGCATAACGAATGTTACAGATGCATATATTATCGTGTGCATATTAGAAAAGTATCGTGTAAAAAGCACGCAACTGATTGTTACTTCTTTTTATCATTGTTCTTCAGAATACGCAAGTTCGTCCATTGGCGAATATCGTTGCGATCGTTGAATGGGGTTGTGCGAATTCGAGTGAGCTCAAAATCAATAATAATCATGATAACGGCCGGATGGAACATTGGCATCCAGCATCCAATGAGGTACATTAAAATTAGAACGTGCCTAAACGGATTATTATTATTATTTAAAATTTTTATCTAATATATGTACAACAATGCAATTAATCATCTCCGATTCAATTTTGGCCACCGTGTATAAACTCACTCCGCTTGGATCGTGGCTAATTTTTATCTCGTTAATGGAAAATTCAAACGCGGCTCATTTTAATGGCCAATTTTGCATCGGACTGGCCGCACGATGATAACCGACTACGTGTTACTTATTATGGGCTTACATAACAATTGGTTTAACGCACATTCATAAATGACATGTTCTTTATCCGTAAACTTATTGACTAATTGTAAGTTCCATTGGGTCGACTAGCGCATACCAATCGCGAAAAGCATACTGATACTTTTTTCTTTTCTAGCTTGATACAAGTTAACGCTTAGTAGGTCTCCCTTAATATCTACGTGCTAACATCAGGCGTACATTTAATATAAACGTGATGATTTTGCGTGAATCTCGAAGCAACATCAGCGACGGCCTAGAGCCCTCGGGATAAGTAAAACTGTCGACGTGATAAGATTTTGAAAATGACTTTATCTTTTTGTAAAAATGATTCTTTTCTATTATTGATATATAAAAATTATGATTGATTAAAAAACATTAAAAAATTTGCCAATGTTCTTGTATTCGCGAATGAAGAAAAAATTTAATCTCGTGACGGAGATCGGGATAAATTTTTGGTGGAATTAAAAAAAAAAAAAAACGTGACGTTATCTTTTGAGACTCCTACTGGAACGACAATCCTCAGGGCTGTCTTGGTTTTTCCTGATTTGTAGTCTATCAAACGCGATCGCTTACATTTGGCACATCTTACACGTTAAAGATTATTTACACGTAACGCTAATGGGGAATTTGAAATTTTTGTCTTTTTTTTTTTTTTTTGTAATATAAGACAGCGTTGTAGCGACTGCTCCGCGGACCCACTTATCAATTATCAGTATTTGGATATATGTATATTCTACTTAAAAGTTACGACGAACCGAGGCAATATTTATACAATTAATTTCAAACGAAAGTTTATACATTGAATTTATGTACAATTCTCTTAGGCCTAGGTATTGCCTAGACGGGTCTGGCGTTAAAACGGCATAAATGGCCACGTGCGAGTACGCTTGTACGTACGTACAATGGCCCTTTGTATTCGCTCTCGTTTTCGCTCTGTCCCACTGCGGAGGTACCGTTTTACGCGAGTATCGTCCCACAGGCATTTTCAAATATCTAACTTTACCGTCTTTGAGTTTTGAGCACCGAAAACGTATTTGTTTCATGCAAATCTTACGTAAACATTTAATATAATAATAATACGCTAAAGTAAGCGATAATACTTTCAACTTGTTTTCGTGTTTGCTCTCGCAAACCTTTCCACTCCCAAGTTTAATATCCGCTTAAGCAGTTTGGCTTACCAAGTAATTTTACTATTCCCTTTTACTTATCCGTTCCTATTAACATATCGCGCTACTCTACGTCGCTTGATGGCTTTGGTATTTTAGTTTATTTTTTTTCTCATACTCCCTCGCAATAGTACGTCGAGGATATACCTGGTGCAAAAAAAAAGTTTGAGAAGAATTTTCTAAATTTTGACTATACTGTTTTTTTTTTCAATATAATTTTCCAAAGGATCCAGCCTCGAGTCTTGGCGATTTTTATGAAAATATTCAAAAAAAAAAACGCATCACGAGCCAAGTCTCCATCGAGTCCGAGGTAGTTCGCTCGGTGATGATCAGCGACATTTCAAACCCTGGGAAAAAGTTATAAAACACACTCGAGGGCTTCGGTCTGGCTCGATGCAGACGTTAAAGTCTTAAAGTTTCGAGCGAGGATGCTCGGTTGATACGTCATTGAATATATTTCGAAAGTTTTCAACGGAGTTAAAGTTTCGGCCGGGCCATCGGAGAGATTCGATTTGCCCTTACACGTATCGGCGCAACGTAACCGCGACTTTGAACTTGGTACTGGAAAGGTTCTCTCGAGTGCAATGGACTATTCACGCGTCACGTCCCACAGTTTGAGTGTCACTGATGGCTGATGGGAATCGTTATAGGATGTCACCGTCTATCGGTCAATTGCAAACTTAACGATCGACACAAGCGTTGACCGTCGTACGAGCGTTACGGGGACCTCATAATTTTGGACATAATATATCCGTGTCTGAACGGTGTAAAATTTGATCGTCCGATAATATTTCGTCACGTATCCATTGTTACGCGACCTTTTCGTATTTTTCACATATTTTGACTTCGACCCTCAGCCATTTACAACCATTGCACACGCCGCGCTTAATCTTTCTTGACGTCCACGGACTTTACGAAAAGACGTTACTGCGTAATAAATTTTTTGAATTAAAAAAAAAAATTTTGAAACTCCTTACACCCAGGACCAATTTTTCCAGAGCCTCGGAAAAGAGTGTTATCTCGTCTTTGATTAATATCTAAAGGAATTTGTAACAGTACAATTTCGCGAATACCGATCGACGGGGTTTGATAAGGATCAAAGATTTTTTTTTAGTACAGTATGAAACAAAAGGGGTACATTTTTTACGTATCGACAAGGACGGCTTTGATTCGATGAAGATGAAAGAAACATGTTCCGCTTTACTCGTGTTGCGTAACTATTGGCTATTGTTTTTTTTTTTTTTTTTTTTTTTTTTTTTGAGCGATAAGAAACGTTATGAAAATTAGCAGATTCTGGGAAGTCGACTTCTAATTGATATCTGGCTTTGCAACGATGTCAAAGCTTCGTAACACTGCGATTACTTGATTCGAGGGTGTGAATGCAGCGCGGTGCATTTTCTGCTTATTAATCGTAATGTGCGTTACAGTTTGGCTCGATACGTTCGAGCATGGAACACGCAGAGCCACGATATAACGGCATCACAGAGCAGTATCTCTGTTACGCCTGGGTTAGCATGGACTGTGGTCGCTCACGCATCGCTTAACATAATCCCCCGTCCAACCGGGACTACATAGATTACGGAATGATGCTCCCGCAATGTACAATTATTAACGCGAGACGTTTCAATGGCTGTGGGTCGGTACGTGGACCTAACGATTATCGGGTTGCTAGGAAAACCGGCCTGCGGAATCGGAAGGATGATATATATATATATATATAGTTTTTGGAAATTCCCATCTCTTACTTTTTGCCTTTTTTTTTCTCCCTTTCTTACGAAGTCAAATATTTTCTCTAGGAACGAGCGTCGACGGCGACAAGTGCGTAAACTGGATTTGAAGAGGACGGTCCACGTGCAACCTCATACACGTGCAAGCGACGTCGGGACGCCCGATGGAAGTGCCTCGCAGTAGAATGTCATTACGAATGAGTTTTCTGCAATCAAGCACGGACGAAGCGCGAGAAGTAGGAGTTCCAGGTAAACAAAGATCCGTATCACAAGGTACGAGATACGACGTCATACGTGCACGGACGAAATTACTTAAAAGAAAAGAAAAAAAAGGTACGAAAAGTGAAGAAACGGTGTCAATATAAATGACAAAAAGCGTAAAACGTACGAAGACGATATTATTTCCGATATACGGCCTTTAACCCGTCTCCCGAGGGTACGTTAAATTAATTACAATTCCGCACGCTTTCTACTCTCGGCAGCACCGTCGCCCCCATAATCCAAGAAGGTTACAGCGATTTCTCATTGGAGCGACGATCAACCGTGATTAGCGATTAGGCGCTGGTGTCGACGTCATCGTGTTAGTTAACCTCCTGACAAAGTCCCTGGATCGACACCAGCGCCACCACGTCGAACGCGTAGCTCCTCCGTACTAAACGCAGAGACCTCAGCCCGTATTGAGAACTCGCTTTTAGTGCCGATAGCGGGCTTTTAAATTTTTTCTTAGTGACTTTTAACTACAAGCGACTCTGTTGGTGACTCTAAGAGCGAGTTGTGAATACGGATTCTCGTATTTTCTGTCTGCGAAGCTCTCAACTCCACTCGCTATCCTAATTCTCAAATTAATCGTCAGATGTCGTTACGAGTCAACTAACCATACGAAATTCAGACGACGTCGAGCCTCGTGTAACGGCTCGCACGCGCCTTTTCGTTCCACCTCGCTGTCGCTCACTTAGAAACCGTCCAAGTACCGCGAGCGAATTCGTCCGACTTCGCTCTTGAAATTCGTCGGAAGTGTAGTGAAGTGAACCGAAGGCTCTCGCCATTTTTCATGTCCCGAGCATTAATCAAACTCACGCGGGCTTCGTAACCCGGACCACCCCGCCGCCTCCCGCCACCCTCCTTTTGCAAAGGCTACACTCATTCCCTCATACACTCGCATTTCCTTCCCACAGCAAAGCTCTTCCACGCTCCTCCCCTCGCCTACTTCATCGTTCCTCTCGTCTTTCTCTCTTTCTTCCTTATTTTCTCAATATCCCCGTCGCCAAAGACGCTTCGCTGCATCGAACCCTAACCTCGTAATGAATATTTCTCTTGCAAAGGCACAGTACGCGGTACCCATGCGCGCTTCTGACGATTCCGGTTCTACCTGTTAATCAATCCTTTCTTTTTTTTTCATCTCTCTCTCTCTCTCTCTCTCTCTCTCTCTGTCTATCTCGGGTATCCAGCATCTTCATCCCTCGAGCGATCCTTCTCAGTTGGCATTCTGCGCCACGTACGGTGGCACGTAAGGTCCCGTTAGCATATACTGCACCGCGACGATCATCAGCTGCGGCGCACTCCACCTTATGATATACGCGCTTCCTGAAACATAAATGCATTTCGTCTGTTATACGTATCCCTTGTGCAATATTCGTAGCTGCGCTAGCAGGACTTAAAGTGGGTACATCGGAAGGCAACGGGTGCCCAGGAGTATACCTTGGATACTTGTCGGAAGTTCTCGGCAATGGAAAGAGAAAAATCCTCGTAAACTTTCAATGTAATCCCAGGGGCGTTTCGCAGTTGCGTCACATCCATATATATATTCTTACTGCTTTTCTATCTTACCTCAACCGTACGTTACTTATGTACTGCGCGCGGGTTATCATTCTACTCTTTATTTTCATATCGTTTCTACCGCGTGGCCACGACGACCAAAGATCCAGGAACGTGCTGGAAAAATTTATGCTGGTGAGTGTACCCTTTCAAAAGACGAGTGTATATAGGTATAGCATAGAGGCCAAGAAACGTATTTCTCGAGCAAGTTAAGCCTCTCTATGAAGAGAACGCAATCCGGTATAACATGACAAATCCTTCTCGTATGCGTACTTTTATATGTATATGCATCCAGAACTACTTCTATCACATTCTACGGATTCATATCTCCTGCAGTTGGCGATAACCTTGATTTCACGACCCTCTCTCAGCATCCTACCAAGTACCGGTGGATTCACTTTGAACC
Source organism: Trachelus iudaicus (assembly GCA_030142595.1). Classification (NCBI taxonomy): domain Eukaryota; kingdom Metazoa; phylum Arthropoda; class Insecta; order Hymenoptera; family Cephidae; genus Trachelus; species Trachelus iudaicus. Next base: position 41,987 of record JARQTH010000558.1, read on the forward strand.
TCTGTGCTCTCTACGCCCGTGCTATCGGATTTCGCATTACTGGCGGCTGCATCAGTCGCTACAAGCCGCGCGCGAATACGAGTCGGCTAGGTGTCAATGGATACTGCCTAGCCGGGACTGCAGGCAGGTGAGTACGTATTCACTTCCTTACACCATTTATGACTGTGGGTATTGCGCGATGGAGTTGAACGAATCATTGGATCAAATCTATTTTCAATAAGAACTCCCGACAACATTGGAAGCGTGTCCTGATGCCGGAAGACTCGTCCCGTGCTGGACCAACCCCCATAAAGTGAAGCAGGAAACGTGGGGAAAATAGCTGATCTGCTCGTTCCGTATAGGTATGGGTAGAGTCTGCGTTCTTCTATGGGATCGTTGTTAGAACTATATATATATCTACCTAATGGAACACATGGATATGGGAGTCATGTATAAAGGGTGTATAATAAAAATACATTGGTCATCCTGAGCGGACAGAAAACTGGAAGGCCGACCATCTGAGCTCATCTATAGTTATGTATATGGACTATAGATTGATATATTCATACGGCGTTTTAGGTACGTATGAGATACATGATGCATCAGTATGTTTTACGTATAATGATATTGACGGTAGGGAGCAATATGTTGGTGGCCGACAAGTTAAGTATTGGAAAATAAGTTTTATATAAATCTTACTCGATTGGTGTGAATCACACATTCTATATGCTTCTGTACCCTTTTGATATACTGATTATATAAAAAAATAGATTAATTTCGAAAAAAACCGTGTACATACTTTACAATCAAAATGTTTCCATCCACTCGTTTCTGCATGCTGGCAAGTATTAAAAATTCGAAATACCCAATAGACAATTTTGATTTTCTATTTTGTAGATGCATGCGGACGTCGGTATGCTATTGAAAAATGCAGTAATGCTGATGCTGTGCCTGCTTCCAGGTGTTTGTTTGGGTAAAGGGGAAGCGAGACAGAAAAGGGTACGGAGAGAGAAGATGAAAGAGAGAAAAAAAAAGAGAGGACGGCTCCTTGCTGTCAAATACATTGAAAACGGTGGGACGGTTTCAGCTTTTATCCCGAGATGCAAAAGAGCGTCGAAAAACTGAAAAATTCTTGAGCTCGGGAATTCGCGGGGCGTTCCAGTGCCTCGCAGCGTTACTGCGGCATAACAGGGAGCGGTTGAGTCTCGCGAGAATTGCATTTAAACTGGGGAGGGATATTACGATTTTATTTCATGCCAAGATTACTCGACAAGGGTACTCGTTACTATAATATCCGCGAAAAGAAGATTCCTCTCTCGCTCTTAAGCGTCGTCCGACGCGAACCGCTTCGCGTCGTCGTTGATACAATTTTTTATCGTTTTTTCCTCTTTTTTTTTTTTTAGCAAACTCGCAAATTTACGTTGCTTATTCGCCGTGAAGCACGCGTTCGCGTGCTCCGGCTCGCGGGTCACGTATAATTTTCGCAGAGTCAGAAGTCGGGTCTTCCGCTACCCTTATCCTCCGTTGCCTCCCGCCCTGGCCCCCCTCGGCATCCTCGAGTCACTCGCTTCAGTGCATTATGTATCGCACCGCGCGAACATGTCGCTACATTACGCGGCACGAATTCGCTTTAATCTGCTTTGGCTCTTGCTACTGCAATTAATTACGAGCTACTAATTGTCGAGTGTTTCCTTCTTTATTCTTTCCAGATGAGTTACCGTGGAAGCTTAACAAGAGCCGCTGCACAATATGCCTGTGCCCACGTAAGAGTATACGTAAGGTGGAATTAAAAAAATTATATTCATTCCCCGCTACACCCGAATTCAGGACGCTGTACACATTTTTATTGCGTATATTCGCGACTTGCCAATTCTTTCGCCTCGAACGTCCCGCGGCGCACGTACGTCAGGACCCGAGGATCATTCGTCGGTGAGATAAAATTTGAGGTGCGAAGTTTAGCCGCGAGATGGCAGGTGCCGCGGGGCAGATGGAAAACAGAGAAACGTTAATGCTGCAACGACAACGGCAGCAGGTACCGTAACGTACGGCATCCTGAAATAAACAGGGTTGTTTCAAATAACTTTCTGCGTCGCGGGACCGTCTTCCTAAGTGCAGACATTAGCATAGCATTCGCTATATTGCAATTTACTGCATTAAGCGTGCACCGGAGAATGGGATGCTGTTGGTAATGCTGGTCGCATCCAGGAGACGCTGGTCTGGGCGCGCTCCGTGAAACTTGGACGAACAATATAATATGTATGTCTATTGTGGCACCTATCGGAGTGCAGCGGTGCAACTGCTTCTATGCAGTTGATATATGCACCGAGCGTGGTTGTCTTGCAAGTTGCATCTATTTTTTTATTTATGCCAAAGTTTCGTGTATCGGCTTGAAATTTTGCAAATTTTTTTTTTTTTAGCAGCCTCGAACGACGAACGCGAGCAGGGAATATATTGGTTACTTGAAAAGGTTGCGAGGATCCTTGACCTAGGGCAATATATTAATGGCCGGTGGAGTGTTTGTTCTGATTTATCGTAAAAGGCTTTTGGCAAAATGCTCGTTCAACGTGTTCGGCGGTTGGTGATGCTAAAGGTCCGTTCACATTGCAGCTATTTCGATCGCAACGCTCTATACGTCTCGTTCGTATTGTATGAGGAAGAGTTTTTTGTTAATATAATTTTTTTTACTATCTTTAGAAAATATTTTGGGCAAAACTAAAATTTGATATTTAATCTGTACACAGTTTTCAGATTGACGGAGAATTACTACGTGTGTTTCGTCGTTACTCGAGTATCTATCTGTCGATTCAATTCAACTCTGGCAAATATTATATACCGCAGGCTAAAAAAAATTTTGGATTTTGAGAATCACTGCTGTGGTATCGGCCCGAGATATCCCTAAGCCAGGGTTGGGTTTATATCCTTTATGGATATAGATAGTGGCAGGGAGAACCCGCAGCACGTCCCAGCATACAACTTGTGCCTGTTAAGCTCAGGACTTATTGTTAGAAGAGCCTTGAGAAAAATGTGAAAATTAGTTGCTGGCTTTTGACTATTTTACCAATTATATATTGTACAGTAATGTGCTCGTGTAATACTTGCTTCCGATAAACAATTGGATCGATCACTAGCTCCAAGGGATTCAATCGATTCTGCACTTTCGATTCATTGACTGACGTACATAACCTCAAAGCTATACATCAAATATACGTATAAATATAATATTTTCCATTGATCATTTCTATTCTCAGCTTTTCCCGCTCTAACTCTGATACTGTCATTCAATTTTAATATGCTCGATACACTGTGTACCTTTCACTAAGAATAATCGATATGTACGACTGAAATGTATTATATTTACGATATATAGTCAGAGAGACATATTAATGTATACTACACTAAATGGATGACGCATATATAATCTTAAAGAGGCAAATGTCTCATTTTGTATAATGCGAGTCAGAGGGATATTTACACAGTACATACGTTTTCCCCTAAGCACATGAACGCGTGCGGCGCGGGACTTTTGGGTTGACGGAGAAGTAATTAATGCTAGGTTCATCAGCAGATGTAGATATACAATTAGGCACGTAGATGTAGCAAAATGCTGTTCGAAACACCTGTGCCTGCCGAGCATGATTTTCGGTTGATATTTTCACTCCCATATATGTCCAATCTCGATAGACGTTTCTAATAAATTTCTCAAGTGTCCCAAATATCGAGATAAGCCTATCGCGCGTGCAATCTGTGCAACAGGTACATTCTTCTTACTTGAAAAATCTTTTGCCCGAAGCTTTATCATATTCGAGTTATAATGATTAATGACGTATCTGAAGTAACTTTTTTTTTTTTTTTTTTTTTGTTCAAAGATACCTCAGATTTTCCTCCAAACATATGGAGTACGATTTATACCCAATTTATAGAATTTTCGCACGTCATACACTGGATTGATATATACGCGTATGATTTGCGTGTTAAAAAAAATCTAAAAATTGAAAAACTCAATTTTTTAGTATATTAAGTACCTGATTACGTGATCGCCTGTGATAGATATACGATAAATTGTACGATAAGAATTTTATATAGGGTGACTCGTGAAATTTCTTTCTATGGAATATTTATTGGATAACTGTATATAGTTTGGTCTAGTATCGCTATATATGCAAAATGAAAATAACGATATGAATTTGAGTGTACACAATTTGAAGATTGTTATGAATTTCAGTGTGTATCACATGAGAACCACTTTTGCCCGTGTGAGTGTTATGGGAGCCACACCCGCGTTTCGCATCAGTTATGATGGGGTCGAAATGTTCTATGGGGAAAGGGGTGAGCCATAGAAGGATACGAGGGGGAGGGTATACGAGACGAGAATGGCGTACGGGGTTAGGAGTTGGGACGAGGGGACATATATATATATATATATATATAGTAAAGATGTGGACCGTTTCTCCGACCCAGCTCATGCTCCTCGGAGCGAAGCTATGGGGTTTACCTTATCCTGACCTTAGCGCTACGGCTAACCCTTGGCTTAACTCAAGGCAGATGCGAGGACCATGTTGAAGCAGTAAGTTGACGCGATATACAAAATTCAACATTGACACGTTGCATAAGCTTTTTAGTGTCAAGATTTTCGAATTTACGTTCCGCACGAGATTCGATGAATTTTGAAAAATATACTCCAATCGATTTTAATAGTCATGCGTATTACGGAAAATGAAATTTTGAGCAGTGATTTTTTCTTTTCTCATTTACGTACAGATCGCAAGGTGTTATACGTCAGGCCGATTTAACGTCTCCGCTAACCCATGAAAACGTGGCTTCGAGAATCGCGTAGCCAGCGCCAACTTGGTCAGGGATGCGGTTACGGGTCTAAGTTATGTGCTACTTGCAGTAGTAACTTAAAGCACTGGCCGCCGTTTGCACTGTACGTGGGTACCGTCTCGCGCTTAACTGCTGACGTAAGTTTGCCCGGCAGGATAGTTACTGGTCTCCGGTGCCTGCTGAGAAATCGCGTGCCCAAAGCTGCCAATTCAATTTATTTTCTTTCGCTCTGACGTAATTCGGGTGTAAAACTTTTTTTTTTACAGAGCACACGGACATTTTCTTTCGTCCAGGTAGGTCGTGGTAAATGAAATATTTTCATGTGTTGTAAATGGATTTTAAAGGGATTTTCGAAAATATTTATTCGAATCAACATTTTCGCGCCGTCACTGAAATTTGCGTGTCTGTACCTAGTGAGGTCAGAGAACGCGAACGCAGGACCAAATGGATTGCTTTGAGGTTAAAGTTCAGATTGTACTATTGAACTATGGTACCGGGCACAGTGGTACATCGCTTCTGCTATGTCTTTGTCGTAATACGAAGAGTAACCGCAGAACGAGCTTCGGCTTCCGGTCAATAGGAAAAGTTCGGTCGACATTGCTAACGAATGAATCAATATGGGCCACGTTCCAAAAAGCCCTGACGATTTCAATAGACACGTTACGATCCAGATACAAAGCTACCCGGGACGAAGATAGGTATCGATTAATAAATTCAGTACGGATGTAAAAAGTGGTAGTGAAAAATATATATTTTTTTCATCTACCTAACGCAAATATTAAATCTGTCCAAAAAAATTACCTATGCGATTCCGATATTTTCGATCGCTCTACAACATCCCCTATGCTCGTCCTCTTCAGCCGCGTTTTCCTGTACCCGCGAAATTCAACGAGTCGCCCTGTTTCGTACTTCGCGAATTACTAAATTTTTCGCAATCCCGTTCCCCCGTCGTATCCACGACGTTTTTTCGTTTCGGAATACCAATTGGTGATGATAATTTCCCCTAGCGACGATTAATTTTTTAAGGGTTCAAGGACTTACAAAAAAAAGGGATAATGTATCGAGAACGCCCGTCACCGACGCGAAGTCAGGCGCGATCGCTAAAACGTACATACGTAACATATCGGCGGGTTTCACGTCGTCAATATACGTCTAGTACACAAGACCGCAGACAGAGGGACACGATGTTTTACAAATGTACCAATGGCACGGTACTCAATAGACACACGTTTTCCGAGGCTCGTTGACGCGCCTGGCAACATTGCGTAACAGGACTACGGGAGAATCTCTTGATTCCGCTCGCACAACCGAAGACTCGTCCGTGTCAAGGACGATAATTGACATAAAGGCATGGCTAAACGCGGAGCTTGAAAAAAGAAAAACAACGTCAAAGAGGGTTGAAAAAACTCGGAAAATAAACAGGGGAAATCATTCGTACGAGGGTCGTTGAATGGGCGGAGAATCGTTCACACGTTAAAAGTATCGATAATCATGCACGAGAGGTATATTCAGCACACCAGAAGCGACGGGGAATGCCTGTGAAAATTGTTGGTTTAAAAACGTTTCTATCAATGTAAACTCTCCAAAGCCAAACGGGTTAAATGCCTTTGAATTAAATTAAAACAATTATTGACATCGTCATTGACTTTGGTTAATCGTACTTGACTCTGACCCATTGCGATGTTGCGCAGTATATGTATACATATATACAGTTATTAAAATACAAGTTTAATTAAATATATATATACATAGGTGCATGGATAAAATAATTTGCATCTAGAAATCCATATATAGATATACAAGTGTAATGCAACCAGTTAAAACGTAACTATAGTTCGGTAGGATGTACCCGATAGGCAGCACTTGCACGAGGCCTTCCAAGAACAGGATACGAGCTAACCTGCTAAGGTTACTCGGGGCAGCACTCGAGGGTCGGCTAGTTAATATTAACAGGCCTCTGTAGTAGCTGGTACTTATAACGTTGCTGCTGCTTAATTTCCTAATAAACGTATCGAGGGATGTCCATGCATATTTTAGAATGAGCAAATGGTAGGGAAGCTGTGTGAAGTTGGGTTTGAAGTTGTCGATATCGAGACAACGGTAACCTAATGGTTCTAATGGGTCTGCGAGCTCGAACCCTGCTGAACTCCGTACCAGGTAGGTTATGCAGATCGCGTACTGGAACATGCAGAGATACTCAGGGCATCGCGAAGATGCACTTTGGAGATGGGAGAATCGATTGGAGGTTACGCAATGCATTATGAAAATTTGTGAACTAATTTTTTTTGGGAAAAACACTGAATATTCACGCGTCAAGAGATTTCGAATTGTCTGACTACCGCACGGTCGAAACTGCCTGGGATTCATTATCAGCCAGTATCTGCTTACTCTGGGTCGAATGGTTCGCTTTCGAACGTGATCATTCGTTAATGGCGATTAGCCTCGTTGCAACGTGCCAATCCCATTAGTCCGGAAGTCCGGTTTTCCCGGATTATCCAGATTGCGGAAAGACCGATGATATCCGGTACAGGTGGTGGGGATGAAAGGGGAGGGCTCGCGATGAAAGGGAACTGGTTGGTTTTGGGTTACACGTGTGCTCGAACGAAATGAATTTTATGGGAGAATAAATGAATGGCTTTGGATCGTTTTATAATTTTGCAAATTTCATTGATTTTAAATTAAATTCTTTTTATCAGCAAATACCTAGTCGCGCCTGACGGGTGAAAGTGAAATTTGCAATTACTTTAATAAAAGCGATGCTTGGCCCTCAAAGTTATCCCATCCGTATACCTGGTGGGATGAAACGACGTGTCTTCTTTCTCGTTATTTATTCAGCACTCTTGGAAATGCATAATGCACTTTTATATCCACGTATTCTTTCAGTATGCACCGGGCTCGATTGCACCGAGTACTTTTTATGGATATATCAAATTCTACGTGAACTCGTGATTCGTTTTATTACAGGAATTCCCTGATAAAGTATAATTCGATCGACATCAAAGAGCGCTCGTGATAGAGTAACGTGTTGATATAGCGTAAAAAAAAAAAAAAGAAGATTTTCCGTTCATTCGATTAACGATATATCGTTATTCGATGAAATTCAATTAAATAAAATAACTCCTTGCAGCATATTAATAATTCAAATTCTCGCTAATCAAAACACGATCAATTTACTCTGATAAAAAAAATTAAACGTTATCAAGAAATTAAATGTATTTCGACACAGTCGTGATAACGCTGTGCAGTATGTATATCTCGTAATACACGTATACAAATGTACATGTAATATTGCGAGACTACAGAATATCCGAAGATCCACGGCCATCTTGTTACGAACAATCCTAAGAAAAGCAGCGAGAGCGCGCATAGCAGCTATTTCATTGCGAGAGACAAGCATACACTTAGAGCCCGTGTAGCACAGTGCGGACTGGCATTACTTATTTTATTATATCAGATATATATTCCAGGTAAAGCGCGCCGGATGCCGTGTAAAATAAAAGTGAAGAATATAGGAAAACAGAAGAAGAAGATGGCTTTTGATGCAGCTCGCAATGCATATACCGGCGAAACTTTTAACGTCCCTGTGTTCTGAGCAAATTGGACGATGCGGCAGTGGAAGGTTGCATTACCGTTACAGCCACCCAGGGCAAAGTGCATCCCGCCACGGATGCACGCTCAGACTTCAGTTTCAGCGGCAACAAGGAAGCAGCAGCATCTCTGAGAACCTGACAGATCCTCTAGCCCGTGGCGGTATAATCTCACGACTCTCGGCGCTGCATGTCGTTTCGAATGATCGCACGACTATCAGTACCAAGGAAAAGTCTACGTGCGGGATGCGCTAAGAATTTTTCCAATATCACCGAGATAGGCGTCTCCTGGGTGTCAGTCATTGCTCCGGAACCGGTGCCAACCTCGCGGATGGATTCGAATGCGAAAGATCGCCGAGGACGTTGGATACCGAAAGCTAAGGAAGGTTTGGTACACGAACTAAATAAATGTGGGAGCAGTCCGACGCTCTTAAGAATGAGTTCATCCCCGTGCGAATAAGCGTCCTTGACGACAACGATGGAAAGTGCAAATATTACCCATGGGAAATTCTCGTGATACTCGGGCCAATTTTCATGGGCAGCGTCTACCTATCCGCGCGAGTCACGAACCTCCCTGCAAGACCGTAGGCAAAGTCTACCGGCGACCAGGCTCCTCCCTGGTCACGGATACCCGCGGGAGTCATGGGAATTAAAAAGAAGGTCCCCATGGGATGAACAAGTTCAGGGTGCATGGTGCAGAATAGCGTGGCGCAGGCTGACTTCCTGTCTCGGTAAGGGGGTGCTGCATTCAGGATGGTCACGTGTCATCGGGAGGATAGGAACAGAGGGAGGTTGGGTAACTGGGACGGGGTCAGTGGCGCTGGGAGTCAGTTTGGGGATGAAGGGGGAGGGAAGACGAGGGAATCGTAAGCCAATGGGAGATTAGGATACCGGGCACTAGGTGGAGACTGTGCTGACATCCTGGGAAATGCAAGGAAATTTAGGTCTCACCTGTGCTTGCGTGACCTCGTGGCTTCTGCTCTGGTCTTTCGAGCTTCTCCTCGCTCGACGGAGGTCGCTCGGTCCTTTTTGGATAGTACGGCTTGTAAGAAGCTGGCCATACGGTCGTCAGCCGTTTCGGTGGGGCCGGGGTGCTCTTTCGTCCTGGAAATAAACGAGGACCTCATCTACCAGGTATCAGGACTCGAGAACAGATGCGTCTCGAATGTGTATGGTCACGTATCGCTGCACTATTCCACACCATACATAATGAAATGTACCGTGCGCCGTCCTTAAACCTGTTTTCAATGCGCGACAGGAAGGATAACGTATACGAGAATATGAATTTATTATATTTTCGCGACGTCATTGCATGGGAATTTTCACCGAAAATCTACCGCGACTAGGAATATAAATTTTGTCGCGACAAGAGTCCAAGTTCGTTCGCAACGAGTGAATCGCTGCGTAGTACCTTTGAGAACTAGCCAAGTCTAACTTGTTGCATTCGATGCCGGCAAGTCAATTGCCACCGATGCGAAATTCGCGCTTCGCTCGTAAATTTCTGCCGGCCCGAAAAGCTCCTCACCCAGAGAAACAGTTGGATACTTTCCTAGCGGAGCTTTCGGTCGGAAGCTCAAACTTTAAGAAATTCCTTCCGGCAGCCGTGTATACCTCTATACCTACGTGTACGTAGAGAGAGAAATCCCTTACGTAGTAATAACTTCAAGAGCAGCAAACAACATTTTTCTACTCGTCTAAGATTTTTCTTAGGAGCGATAACGAGGAGCTACCATCCTCCTCCTTCCTGCCGTTCTATACACGATTCGAGCTTTCTCGTTTAACGTGGTATGGCCGAGACGAAAATTTTCAAAGCATTCTTTGCATTCTACCGACCGAGGACGATCCCTCGTGGGCTGTTCGCTCTTTGCGTGGTAGATTGAAACTTTTCATGGCGATAATTTTCTACTCCCAACCAGGGTGCAGTTTGACTTCATGTCCGACAGGGGGCCTATACTATTCTTCGGTACTGTCGTTCGCCCAACGAAACTTGACATTTACTTTTTTCTTTCTCTTTCGTCCACCAACCAGCTTCCGGCTCGCCAATATAAACTAGGTTTACACATATATATATATATATATATATATATATGCATGCTCTTCTACACGGAACACGTACCGTTACCAGGAAGAATGTTCAAGAGCAAAAGGGCTCGGCCTGGTTCTTGGTCTAACGGTAAATCCTTAAAGTAGAAAATTTCAAAGACCCCTCCAGTGTCGCATCGCATGACTGGAAATTGTGATTCTTGCCGCGCGCGCCCGTCCCTCTTTCCGCTGTTTCGCGGTCTTCGGCATTTTCTTCGTTATATCGAATAAGTTTACGAGCCATTCGTATCTGAATTTCTAATGGGGGGTTCGCTTGGAACGTTCTTACTCTGCTATGCATAAAGTCAATTTCAGTTACAATATCCATTTACCGATGGCTGTTGAAACGATCATTGGCTTTCTGACGTGGGAATTTTCATGATTTATTAATCGTGGATATCGGATCAACCCTTTCGGTACTGAGGGTGACTGTCGGTACGATTTCCCGTAGCTGGTTGCGCATTGTTTTTCAAGTATCGTTTAATAGATTTATTTGACAGGCTGACGTATGAAATAATTTTACAGTTATATATGCAGTATAGAATTCGCGTGAATTTCAGCAAAGTGCAGTGCAGGTATTAATTATTGTGAAAATGTTACAATTTTTTTTTTTTTGTATAAAAAGTATACTCAGTCACCTTAACCCGATCAATTTCGAGGGTTTTAATGACAAACGCATTGTTTGCAGGTAAAAAATATTTTTCATTCGATTCTTCAATTTTGCGCTCGTTCATGAAGAAAAAATAATTGGCCACCGGCGAGTGGAATGACGAAAAAAAAAATAATATTCGCAGGCTCGACGCTGCCCTAGAAATATATTAAAAATAATGAAAAATCGAGTTTCTACGTATTTCTGGTAACAAATAAAATAAAAAAAAACTATCGCATTTTTACGCGCCACTGGCTCCTGTAATTAGCTGGCAATTACTGCCACGAGTTTACTCCGACAGTACCAGTGCTCGATACGGCTCGACGATTGAAATTATTACGCAAAGGACGGATCGTTTCGTTAAAATTACTCGGATCGGTCGAAATTCGCTGAAGGACAAAAAAAAAGCAAAATTTTGACATTCTATTCCACGCAAAGCGGAAACACGGACAATGAAAAAAAAAAAAAAAAAAAAAAAAAAAAGGGTAGCGTACGAAAAACATATTGTACAGCGAAAAAGTTAAACGGCACAGTTTATACGAGGATCGTGATCGCCAAAGAATTTAAATTTCCCGCCTCTTAGCCGTTCCAGGTGGCACCGTCCCCGCAGCAGTTAGTCCTTTATGTTTCTCGGCTCTTTCCAAGTCCCTGCCACACTTTCTCGAAAACAACCGCCCTTCGACTTCTCCCACCGCCCCCACGCGACCCTAACCCCAGGATACCGAGCTACTAAAAAGTTTTCGAATAAAAGTTTAAATACGCCAGGAAAGTTTGTTTTGTTGTGCGGTGCAGCGGCCTCCTAACAATATAGCCCGACGGGGCCTGTCTGTATGCTAAGAGTATGTGAATATATTATACCCGACCCGCGCGCCTTCCAGGCAATCACACTGGGCTCGTATTTCACTGCCGTTCTTTGTCTCTTACCCCGATGAGAGCTTTCTTAGCCAAGTTTCAGAACCCGTGTGGCTACCATAGAAAAGTTCGCGTTAGATATCACGGTTGATAGTAAAAAAAAATATCAAGGGGAAAATATGAGCGCAACAAAGTATAAGCTGAAACACCCGTCAGGCTAAACGAGGCAGAGCCCTACGTTACCGACGTTCAGTTATCGTTAGACACAGTCGGTCGTCGAATTCTCAAATAATACGTAATGCGCGCGACAGGGGGTTTAAAAAAAATATGTACAAGTTCTCCGAAGCAATACGATATATTTTCATGAGGCCAAAACTTTATACAGGCCGCGTCGCGCGTTCAGTTTGAATTGTTAAATATTATTAAGGCAGAGGCACGATGGTATAAAGAATTTGCAAACTTTCTTACCCGAGTTATATCAAATGGGAAACGAACGATGAAAGCCTTTCGCCACTCCGGGCATTTTATCATCGCCGTTTACCGAGGAACTTTTCTACTTTGTGCCACTGAAATTTTATCCCGGCATTCGAATGCCTGGCGCGATACAATTTCATAATGAAAATCTCCCGCGATTGAACACACCCCCCGCCCCCCCTAATTTCAATTTATTCGTAATGTCTACTCCCCTCCCCCCGATTCTCAGACTTTTCTTTATCCAATAATTGATAGCTATACAATAAATACTTTTTATTTTTTATCTTCTCCGTGTCTACTGTACGACCGTATAGGCCTGGATCTAATCTGGGATGTACGTGTCAAAAGTTCGTCAGGAATGTCAAAATTTTAATCTCCCATAATTTTTCATCAAAAATAATCCCAATAGGAAACGAACGTTTCCCGGCAGCTCTTGTCGGAAAAACAATAGGGATATTTCGTCGGGGCAATGTGCCCTACAGTGGGACCTGACCGCTCTCGGTTATATCAACGGTAGTTTCGTCAGACAGTAATTGAATTTTAAATGCAGTTAATCAGGTCACCCGTTAAGTCAGTAACGACATGTCGCGCGAGTAAAAAGTTATATTCCTGAGATTCCGACTCTACTATTGGTCGTTATGGACGTAGGAATAAATTTTCGAAATAGTCTCTTCAACATATTTTCGCTGTCCCGCGTGACTAGCCAGCATGAATTAACGTATTCGAAAAAAAAATAAATTTCGCCATTTTTTGTTCCTACTTTAAAAAATTTTCTATTAAAATTATCGCAAACGCAGCCAAGAATTTTCATTAGATAAAACATTCGAAAACTCGTTATCACGGAAATATGCATGCTCGAGGGTATATCCTGTAACGTACACTGATCCAAGATATCCCAACAACGTAGGAGGATATATATTCCGTAAATTCCAAAATCACGAACCAGACGCGTGGAAAATTTTCAGATAGTTTAAGATTCGCGCAATAATATTTCTCAAGAATTTCTATAACAATCCAGAGGACGTGGGTGGCACACTTTAATGTACAGCGATGGAGTCTCCTTTCCTATCGAATAGAATCGCAGCTATCTCGTTTACGAAAAACGATATTGCCATAGAAAAAAAAAATTTCGATTAAATTACATAGGAAAAAAAAAAAGAATACCAAAAGACCAAAAAAATACAGAATCACGCTCCGCTTAATTTTCAACGTTTGACAGTGCGAAACCATGTTGACATCGATTTCAGAGAGTCTATTTTCCGCGCCTGTATTTCAGAGCCTAGAAATGTGTATATGGAGTCTCGAAACCGCCCCGATGGCCGCAGCTATGATGTAACCAGTCGAAGTAAAAGCCAAGGGAAATTGTAAAGCATAATATAGTGATACGAGGCACGTTAGCGAGGCTTGTATGGCTTTAATAATGCAACATATTGAGATTGGTTTCGCGTAGGTAGAAGCTGTCGGAGTCAGTGGAACCACTGGGACCAAGCCCGACCTCAGGATCCACCCAAGTTATTCGCTATGCTTAATAATAAAGGCGTATACGTATGTACACTGCCCTGGCTAATCTGAGGATTACTTTTAAAAGGATTCGATACCTTTGCTTCCCATAACCCTCGTCACAACGGATCCTGCCGTCTTCAAGTGCTGATAAACGGCAAGACGAGTGTAAGTAGATTTCTCCTATTATATATATATATATGCTCTTATCAGCATATAAAATTTGATACGCGTTACGTAATTTTTTTTATTGAAATTATGTATCTGGGATCTCATGGCTGTGATTTCTTTAGCGATAAATACCGTATAGTCACTTCCGTCGCTGGTCGGGTATTTACGCGTTTCCGGTACGACGACTTTCCATTGGATAATTGTAATCGCTTTCCTTCGGACTGATTAATTACTTCTCCCGGCTAATGTAGCGTGACTCGAGAATTATCCGCAGCCCGTGTATATACCCGTGGACTTTATCTTATTTTGATAAGGGAAACCCACACTGTTTATTCGTGAAGGATAATCGTCATTAACGAAAGTTGATATTTAATCGTGAGTTACGTCGAACCTAGTCAAACGTTGGGACGATCGCCTAACGAGACCGGAAGTAAGATTTGACAATTTTTGGATGGTTTTTGTTACAATGGTTTTTTTTTTTTTTTTTTTTTTTTTTTTGATAATCTAAGCTCGGAATTTGATGCTAAAGGATGAAAAATGCCGTAAAGCAATGAAAAAGAAAAGCTTGTCTCACCTTCTTTGTTGGCGCTGCTCTTGATTTCCGTGGCTTTTGGCGGGGCTGACGGTTTTGGTATTTCTGAAATCAGAGAAAAGAGAATCGTGAGACGGTAAGCGATTTGCCAGAAAAATTTTCATAATTGAATATATTGCTGGAGGGAAAGAGATGAATGAGAAATTCAAGTAAAACAGTATCGAACGAATAATCGATGCGATCGAGATAATTCGTTGATATTAAAGAAAAGCAAAAATTCAATAAATTCTATATCATCGAATTCGTCTAGTAGCATTATTACGTAAAACATTAAGTTATCATTGAGACAAAGTCTATTTCAAGTATTTCATCCAGTTGGCAATACCAAACGCTACTGAACAGAATATTTAAACCGATATGCTAACTTCGCTTAAAGCACACTGAAAATATCCTAATCAAAGTATTTTATTGAATAAATTTGCGAATAGCATCAGGCAAAACTATTTTCGTTTGGTTACCAACTATCCGTAACTCTCGATTCGACAGGATAAAATTACACGACAAGCTGACAGGCGGTACATGCGCGCGCGCCTTAAATTTCCCAATAAACCGCTTACCGTACAATCTAATGGAGCCCTCGGTCTCTCCAAGAGAGTTTTTGCTGATGCATCGATAGTTCCCAAAGTCGCCAGCTTGCAGATTTCGTATGGTAAGCCTCATGTGAGTCCTGTAGCTATTCTCGACCGTGTGCGTGAAATATTTCTCGTTGGACAGGACCATGGTGCTGTTGAAGATCCAGTAGCTGATGGCGCGTGGATGAGCCTCCGTGTGACAGTCGATGGTAACGTTGGTATCCGCAGGGGCGCCAACCAGTTGATTCGGCACCCAAATCATTGGCGAAACTTTAATTAGAAAATAGTTTACCCGTAAGACCAACCGAATTAAGGTTTTGCGATGAAATGTAAAATTTTTTTCGTTTTACCAAACTCATCACCGAATAAACTTTCTTGCCGCGTTAACGTGCGTTTACGTCGGCAGCTTTTTAATTCGTACGTTTGCCCGATGTAAATTAACCGTAGTTCTCGGCTAGGACCATTAATGGTGTCTCGTCTGGCGAAGCAAAGGCAACGAGAGTTAGCTAATACATACCACCGAGCGGAAGGACGGGCTAATTAGCATCGGTACAATTAATCCAAAGTTTCTAGGAGAGTTTCTGCATTTCACGAAATTTTACCTCGTATTGTACGTAACAGGGATACATCGAACGATTCATATACAGATTGAATAAACACGTTTGAAATTTCGATTTTCATGCCAAGTGATAATTATCCATCAAACCCCGTACAGGACGAGGATAGATGCAAAGTGAAATGTAATTTTGAGTTAAAATCTCCAAAAAAAATTTTTATTCAACCTTTTTACCAGCCTACGGTAAACCATGTAACGGCGCTGTCCTATTCTTGTCCCTAAAGAAAAACACGACTACCCGGAACCTACTGTCGCAAGTAAAGACAGACTTCCTGCTATTTCAGCAAACGCATCAGACCATTTTATCGCTCGCGATGTCCCATGAAATATTCATAACGCAGCCTTTGACGCGTTCGTCCCAATCGCCCTCGTTGTCGCATAAATTTTAGCACCGGGCCAAAATTCCACGCTGGATCCTTCCACAGCCACGAGCCATCTTCGTCCCTTTGTCGTAACCTCTTACCTATTTATCCCTTTCCTTGACTTCGTTCCATTCGCTGTTTAGACTTTCTCAAAAAAAAAAAAAAAAAAAAAACAGTACGACGATACTTCGCCTATGCTCTTGAACCTTAATTCTTGTATCAAACGACCCTACCCTGTCACTGTGTACAGGTAGTGGGGGAGCTAAAGGTACCGTATTTATTTGATACAAGGAAGAAAAAAAGACTGAAGAAAAATTTCACGAGAAAATGGAAGAATATCGGAAGGTCGTGCTCGTGTTTTCCAGGAAGCAAGAGAAACAAAAAATTAAGAAGGAAGGATCGCGTATATAATATATACATCCGGAATAGAGACGGAAGAGAGAGAGAGAGAGAGAGAGAGGCTCCTGACCGTCAGGAAAACCGGCGTTCTCCTGTTTGGCTGAATAAAATATGTTTCTCCCCTTCTAAATATTCAGAGGACAGAGGCTCTCCGGGCTGAAAGTATATACCGGGTGCAAGCATATGAAGTGACACGAACAAATGGAACGCATAAAAGGGAAAAATGACCAGGGCCGTCGGGACGCTTGTGCGGCTCCCTGTATTTCCCTTGGGCTTTTCATACGATCCGTGCAACGCCGAAGCGAATACGCACGTACGTACCTATACTACGTACGGCAATAAAATTTTACACAATACGTGTCCGCTGCCTTCGTCATTCCACGGTTTACTCGTAAACATCAAATTGCACCTTTCGACGAGCATACTATACACTTCGAAACGTCACTGTCCTACGATTGCATGCCATTAAAAAAATACTTAGTTTCAAAATGTCAAACGGATGGAATTTAGTTGCTTCTGTACGCTTAGTCACTTATTTCCACTGTACAGTCTGATACTCACACTCGACGTCCACGATGATCCTTTTGCTGACTGTAGGCGGGACGCCGTTCTTGGCGATGCACAAATAGGCTCCCATCTGAGTCCTCGAAATTTTCGTCAAATTCAGCTGTTCGCCGTCGTACATGACAACTGGAAAAAAGAAAGATTTTTTTAGGTTAAATTTTTGGCAAACAAATTTTGATTCCATGCAAGTCCATTAAATTATGCGTTTCAGATGCGATTCGAGTGCACTTATAAAATTCGCAGGATCTCCGTGCAGTAAGTGCATAGCCGGTAAAGCGAAGGTAATTAAAGTGCGAAATGGCTATAGTCGCGTCATCGCGACTGCCTTTCTTTTTTTTCTTTTCTACGTATAGACACAGATCCTTAATGCACCGTTGTGCTCGTACGTGTATTTTTATGGGTTCGCAAGTGAGCCCGTGTCTTGACCCTGACAGGCGATTACCATTTCGAAAATGTGAACTGTAAAGTTTTCCTCGAATATAAATCCTCGCCGTGCCGCGTTGCATCAACTTCAGCGGACAATTTACGATTAAAGTTTCTGAAGCTCGTGAAGCCTTAAGTGGGCGGGAGCGATTGTAACGCGCGTTTCCAAAGTACGAGCCATAAACGGTTAAGAGCGCTCGTAATAATAGCGGAAGTGGGAAATGAATTCGCGGTCCTTGCAATTATTTTAAGCTGCGAAACTCCGCCAATTACCTTTTCCGATGTAGCGCAGAAAAGTAACCTTCGTATAAAGTCTCGCGGTTGGGTCTCCAATCAGCGCGACTTTGCTTGCGTATACGGTGTACGCGGTAAATGTCCATGAGGCTCGGTTATAATGTCCGGAAAAAAAAAGAATGGCAAATAAAAGATATCTATTGCAAGGAACCGCACCGGTATGACTGTTATCTGTAGGAAAAATATTGTGCAATTTTTTTTTCCTAATTTAAAGAAAATCTATATCAGCATTATTTGCATCGAGGTTAACGTTGCACCTGGTGTATACGTAATAGGCACGAGTAACGAGTATTCGATGGCTGGGCTCTTATTCAATTTTCAATGTGCCGATCTGCGCTATCGTAATTTCTTATATTTCGTATTAATGGATGCAACGTGTATTTACGAAGGGTGAATATTCAAACGAGTTCAATAAGTTTGTAAATGCGTCAGCAGATGGCAGCACAGACGCTCGTTTGACTTTGGTGTTTAACTTCAGTTAACTGTTATAAGTGCCAGGAGTTATTCGACGGGCATTTGCGTTCTGCTAGTTATTTTTTACAAAAATTAACATTTCAGCGAGTGTTAAGATCTATAACAGCATCCGATAGTTGAATAAAAGAATTGCAGGAATTAAAAAAAAAAATATTTGCAATGAGAATGGAAAAATTGTCCGATTCAATTCGCACGAAGATTTTGCAAATTTTTTTTGGGAATTTCAGGTACCTTATGATCTTACGACTTTAAGAGATAGGTTAGAGATAAAATATTAAAAATTATTTTGTAAGCGCACCGCGCGACAGGAGACCAAATTTTCTTTGACGAAATAGTTCACTCGATAGACACGAGGATGGAAAAAACTAAAAGGCAACTAATAAAATAAATTCGACTCGGCAAGACGAGTTAATGATTCTTTTTAAAAAAAAATCCACTTTTTTTAATCTCGTCCGAAATTTTGCTATGAGCTATAGGAACTTTCCTATTTATACGGTTGATACGTCTTATCATACGTCGCGTGTTTACCTGATAACATTGCTGAAGGCAATTTACAATTTTTGCATATAGTCATAGCTACAGCCGTGGATAAATATCGTGTTATCGAACTCTTATCGCTGGCTATTACGTATTGACAAGTTTTTAACAAGCTTCAACTTTTTATCGTGCTCGAAAAAATTGACCTACGTACTAGCTATTCGCTCAAGTGTTAAGTAAGTCTTGTTAGGCATGGCCTGTATACTTTTGAGTTTAAAGCTTAAATCGTTTCGCATTCGGGATCGAAGATGAGCCTCATCGAAATACGTATTAAAATATCCAATAAGACGGTACTTCGGCAGATTATTATACTAGGATAAAAATAAACTTGTATACCGGGGTATCGTGAAATTCTTTAAATCATACCTTCCTTTACATGCCATACGCGACGAGCCTTTATACGAATATAAATCGTAGGACTGTCTTCCCTTTCGGTTCTATTTTTCGACTCTTTCATCCCTTTACGGTATGTTTCCTTTATAGGAGTATACATACCCACTGTGCATTGAAAGTCAACAGACCGACTAAGAAGCGTGATAAACAAGCGCAAAATTTCATCCCCATAGAGAAAGTCAGATCCTCGCACTGCCTACGGACTCGGGTTAGAGGCGGCTTTATAAGGGTGAAGATAAAATTAAAACGATTATTCGCGGTTTTACTTTACCGAGATTTCAATTTTTTTTTTCCTTCTCTCCCTTAATCCCCCAGACAGTTTGTCGAGATCGTCGGGACGAGTTGAAAAAAAAAAAAAATAAAGGAACAGAAGGAACGCTTCGCTTATTTTGTTTATTAAAATTCTTTTTCTCAAGTTTTTCGTCAAATGCGGATGCTGCGGTCCACGAGTTTTCGGTAAACTCTGTTCCGCGAGTAGTAGTACCACGTTGATGATATTAAATGAATGGACCTGGCTGTTTACAATAGTCTCCACAATCAAAGCGTTACTCACCAAGGAGCGAAAGAAGCTTTTCAAAAATTGCGTTTGCACACCTCAAACGCGTTTTTCGTTTAATTTAAAAATCGACACTTCCGCTTCTGATCCGAGTCGCAAGACGGCTCAAAAGATTTTCAAAATATTAATCGATCCGATAAAAAATCCGTCTTTCCGACGACATAAAGAATATCCCGTCCCGATGTACTTTAGGAACGCACAGTTTCAAGGACTTCATGCCCAACCCCTCATTCCTTAATAATCCCACTATAAATAATTATCAACTCTTGAAGTTTCGCTCCGAGTCTTCGTTCCTCGATCAAAACAATAGAATGACAGCTGTCAAATCATACAGACACGTGCGACTCGGATAGCTCTTTAATTCAAAACTAAAGACCCAAACCCAAACGATCCTGCGGTTAGAGGATCGTGACGTAGCTATAAGGACACCGCGCCGTTTCGCAAACCCTACTCGGTTCGCGCATTCGACCAACTAATCTCGTCAACATCTGGAACCACGGCTACGTCCTCATTAGTGGTCACCGCATTAGGTACACCATAAGGCAGACAGGTTTAACGTAAAATTTACGATTTTCTTAGGACACCCCATACATTGCTGGCAACCAAAACCCAGCTGACTACACGGAAATCCAACTGAAGCCCTTTACACTGTTTGGTATATCTAGCTCATACTACCAGCCTACGTGTACCAATATGTGCACAAGCGTCCAAATGCACCGACGCAAAGCGTCCCTGTGTGCAGGCCTTCATTTCGGATGGAGTATCCAGCTCGAGTGTATACGATATACATATATACACACCCATATATATATATATATATATACCACTGTGAAATAATTTTCCTCCCTTCGAGAAACTGCTTCACCGCAACTCCTTGCTGGTTCCAGTCGAGTACTAATTACATATTTAGAGCGCATGGCGAATTAGGTAGAAAGAGCCCGGAAGAGGAAGACAGATACGTAATCAGAAGAGATATAGAACTAAGTCATCCCTTCCAAATTTTCAGCCTACTTCCGCCCCATCAATCTCGATAAGAAGATCACTCGTTATCGTCTTGCTGCTTGACTGTACCTTCGTCTTCAGCCAGTTTATAAGCCCTGCTACCGGAGTACAACCGTAGGTACATGTGTATCGGACCTTAAGGGTGAGAAAGGAGCTAGTTTAGGGGTGACTTTTACCCAAACCTTAATACCGCCCTCTTCAGCCCTGTCGACGGTACTTGAAAAAAAAAAAAAAAAAAGAAAATGGGTACGCGATCGTTCAGCTAATTTTACTTGTCATGCCGGAGAACACTCGAAGCCTGAAGAGGATCTTGTGGATGGAAGCCAAGAGATTGAGGAACGATCGATAAGTACCTACACGATGGCAGGTGATTTCTGCTGCTCGTGACTTACACCTTGTGTAGGCAGAGCTTGGGTGGGTTTTGTGTAGATGAAAAAAAAAAAAAAGATAAGGAAAGAGAAAAAAATACGCCCCGTGAAATATTAACGTCGATCGTAAAGATCGAGCGAAACAGCACGGGAGCAGCCGCGGTAGAGAGGACCGGCGGTTCTGCTGGTTTTATGGTTGTCAATAAAAAGTGCCTTCTCGTTGGCCGAGGAAAGCCAACGCGTAAAATTATACAAATACATTGCTACGACCAAAGCGGAAATCAAAGTGGAGACCTTCGACTCCCTCCGGGCTATCTTCCGGTTTATTGGTACCGGGGTCCACTAAAAGCCTCCGGGTATATCCTGGCTGGTATTAATGTCTGTTTTCGGTCGAGACTATGGGCAAACGGGTATTCGGACTCGTTAAACGAACTGACTTCACTCGTAATTATCCGTTTCGACGTTGAAAACGATGATCTTCGGCGTAGGAATTATTTGGGACCAGGTGCAAGCTCAGCGAGCTGCACAATCTTGTGGAATTTCATGGAGCTAAGACTTTGCCGGGTCCGCGTGCTCGGTGAACCGTGCGGAATACCGTTCGCTTAGGATGCTCATAAATTCTCTCCCCGGTACCGGAAACTCGAGAATACTACGACCGGAAATGCTTTCACTGGTGACTGTGTCCCCTCCATAAATATTACCTTCCGCGAGTATCAAGCGTCTGAATAATTAGTCGGCTTACTCGCAACAATTAAACACGTGAAATCGGTCGGAAGTGCAGAACAAGTGGTGGCTGGAGTATCGCCATGACTAATTGGACGAACGGTACAAAGAATCCAGTTTGTAATTCTTCGTTGAGGTTAGTTCAATCGATTCGATGGGATCGATGCACTAAGCGCGTAAATTCGAGTTGATTTAACGTTGAAAATTATTCTGGTGAATTTTTTTTTAATTTTCACACCTTTTTTATGCTCCAAGAAATTACCTCGATCCCTAATTAATTTCTTCCTGTAATCGAAGACACCCACGGTCCTGTCTCTTTGCCGAAGGGTGAAAACTGATTGGTTCGACATCTTTTTTAATCCTCGCGAAAATTTAGCAAACAACCGAGAAGCCTGTAATTTTAGTCGGCCGTGCATATTTCATGAATGTACCGTGTATGCGCATAATTTTCAACCCTCTCGTGCCTCTCGCGTGGCTGTACAGTTACTGGGCGAGGGCTGAGTTGATTAACCTCTACAATATTTAAGAAGTACAGACCCGGGTAAAAAGGTTTCTCTAGTTTTACTGGTACTATTATTTTTTTTTTTTCAACGTATCTTATCAGGTCATTAGCTCGCGAATGAAACTCCAATTAAAATGCGGCAACGAGTGAAAATATAATTACGCCTGATATAAGAAATATGGTACAAAAAAAAATTTGTCTTGTAATAAATGTAAAATTGCATTCCCTGCTGTACACTGATTATAATGCTTCAACGAGCCCGATGCAGTCGTCACGTAATCTCTTGACGGTTTTACAGAAAATTTGGAAAATCCTATGTTTGACTAAAAAAACATGACCAAATTCTATCATTTAGTTAATTTACCTTTTCCTCGACGATCCACGAAGATACCCTGACCGTCCTCTCGTCTCCACATCAGAGTAGGCGTCGGTATACCCTCGGCCCTGCACGTCAGGGTGATATTTTGATTCTCCCTAACGGCCACGGTGCTTTGAGTAGACATGGAATCCAATATGTTTGGAGGTACTGAAACGCAAAGGCAAGTAGATTAGATATACGTAATACAAACACGAAGAAGAATAAATTTTCCATATAAAAACTAATACGGACCTACAACCTCGAGGTATCCCACTTGACTGATCATGGGATTCGTATTAACTTGACACATGTAATAACCTATATCCTGTTTCTGAACGCTGCTAACGTGCAGCAGCCAAGTCTTTTGATTATCGTAGGACACGGAAAATCTTGGTATCTTGGCAATGACTCGGGTATGCATCGTGACCAGCATGTGTCTGTTTATGTGTATCCAGGCGACCTGCAAGTAAGATGAATATTGAATAAATATTTTTCGTCAAATCTTCTAATGAAAATACTAAAATTCCATATCCGATTTCCAAAAAAATTTCGCGAACAAAACGAAAATACGGCTGACGCTAATGGAACGTGAAACAGCGTAAAGGCTGGTTAGGAAGCCTCGAGGGCGCGCGCGTTCATTTTCAGCGGACTCGGGAAACGTAATATAATGGTGCTTCCCCCATTTCCGCTCTGGCGAGCGCCTAGCAAAGAATACCGACGTTATTTTCCCGGCTAGAGAATTCACCAGGAATGTGTTTGTCGCGTGGAAACTGCTTGGGCTACGAAAAGCCGTTTGATATTTAGAATCATATTTTTTTTTCGACGGACCAGACACGCAGCTATAGGCTCTTATTTAATAGGGGTCAAGTGTCGTTGCACCAGCCCATCCAAGCCCTGCGCTGCCTACCGATAGCTAGACCGGTGACCAACCCAATGACTAAGAAAGCTTGAGCTTGCTGCGTTATGAAATTTTTTCGAATTACGTAATTTTACGTTTCAACTTCCGGTATAAAAATTGAATGAAAAAAGTGTCTACGATTCAAGGTCACTTAAATAAAAAATTCTTCGTCAGACTTCCAATCGGCGAGCTTTACTTTGCAGGTGTCATCTCTTTCCAAGTGTCATCTTCGTACGTCGTGCCTCGAGATTTGGTCCATTGGTGACGCCACAAGTGGTAACTACGTAGTGATACGCTAAAACTTTATCAGGATGTTCCTCCGATGTCTGAACGTTATTACGATGGCATTTTACGCTCGGACGATCTAATTTCTCCCTAACTAAGCTTATTCCGTGACAAAGCTTATGCACTTTCCAGAATTTCTGGGTTAACTTACCCCCTTCCATCCGCTTCACTTCCCACTCTCATTTCCTTCGTCACTCCAGGGCACCCAGATGCGCGTTTACTTTGTCTTTTTCATTCAATCTCTCTCTCTCTCTCTCTCTCTCTCTCTCTCTCTCTCTCTCTCTCTCTCTCTCCCCTACTCTCTTTTTTCTTATCTCTTTTTCTTATTCTCTACTACGCTCTCCGGTCCGACAAGAAAACGAAGAATCCGGCAACGGCACGAGCGAAGAGAAAATGCCTGCGCAATCCGCGACCGAAGGAAAACTTCGAGTTGGCATCCGTTGGATAAGAGCTTTTTTTTTAAGGACAGTCGAGTACTTCGATCTCTGATTCAAGGGACGAAAGCTTTCTGGCAAGATTTCGCTGTACCAAAAAGCCAACGTATGCAACCAGGATATCAAGGTGTGAAATTTTTAATGCCTTGCGCGAATTAACCTGGAACAGCTTCCGTGGAATCTAAGATGAAACTTTAAGACATTGGATTAAGTGACTCCCATATAAGCGCAGCATCCTAATCTCGTAAGATTCCTTCGGCAAAAGGACCACTGCGCCGTGTCTCCTTAGAACAACGTTAAGTTCGTACGAACGGTTATGCATATTTTGAGGCAAAAAGTAAACCTATGGAAAATTCATAGTATAATTTTTTTTTCATTCTTAACACGCGCATGACTCAACGTATCATTGGTTACAGATGCGTCCACAGAAAATTGTTGAAGTACCGAGGGAGGATCGGACGAAAGAAAATAAAGCAAGAAAATTTAACCTGAAACAAAGAACATTCAATCGAGCGGAGGCTCGAATGAAATTCTTGGCGTGGATTCAAAGCCAGACTTAACCGAACCCAATAACGGTCCGGGTCTGGTGTAATCGTCCGAAAAGCTGCTTTACAGCGCCAACTAGCGGACGCCGGAGGAAACGTTTTTTTTTTCCAGTTACCAGTTCCACCTTTCACTTTCCCTCGGCAATACATTATTCCTAATGTCTTGTATCTATTTTACCTATCGGTAACTCTACCGTTACGATAAGTATACACGGATACAGCTATTTTACGTCCTATCCTGTTCTTACAGTATATTCTATTCCAAGTCAAAATTACATAAATTGGGATTAGGGGCTATCAAGACAAATCCGGAAGTTATCTTGAACGATCACAATAAATCCCTATATTCTTACCGTATATCTAGCCAGAGGACTGCAGAAAGCTCATCGAAATCCCAGCAGCACTAGGTGGGTTCGTTAAAGGAAAACGCGACACGAATTTCACTATTTTTCTTCTCTCTCTCTCTCTCTCTCTCTCTCTCTCTATATATATATATATATATATATACTCTATATATATATATATATATATATATACACACACGTACGTTCAAGTAGACGAAAAACGTGGTAAACGTTCGATTCGCTTATTTCGTCCGCCAAACGGAATCCGAGCATGTTTCGTTGCGCAGCGTAAAACGAAAAATACCGTTGCAACGGAAGTGGAACCAAGCAGGCGGCTACCAACGTTAATCAACCCAATGAAAATTTTCTATGCAAGTGAACTTTCGCTACTGGCAGTCGTTAGCCGTAGCTTGATTTCCCACAAGATCCCTCAAACGCCCGCGAGCTCTCTACGCGTATATACATATATACTCCAACGTTGGCAACAGCTTTACTACACTTTCGCTCCTCTTTTTCTGTCCCGTACTCGCGCTACTTCGTTTTTTTTTTTTTCCTTTCTCAACCCTTTCTTCCGACAATATTTTTTTTATTTTTTTTTTTTTTCGGTATTCACGCCCACCCCGCGCTCAACGTGCAACAAAGACGGTGGCGCCATTGTTTCCCATTAACCAGACTCACTCCGGTGGCTACAGAAGCGACAGGAATTAAATGGGCAGCTTCGACAGTGGCTGCTGGTAATATAAGTGGAGAGGAAGGTGAGAGGGGGGAGGGGGGAGGAGGGCTGCTTTTTTTTTTAATGAATTTACGTAAATTCACTACTCCGATTATATAACTCAGAATTCTTTGTCGGGCGGTCGAGAGCAACACCCTCGAACCCCTTCCGGTACCAACCAGCCGATTTTGAGGCTCAACGCTCAACCCGCTACCGGTAATTGGGTTGGCAAATTAATTATTACGTTCGCCTGCTAATTAGGTAATTGGCTGCAACGTGCCTCTATGACTTTTGCACAATGCTTGGCGACGCGGCTTGATCCCGTAGCGCTTTCGTGTAACTTTCTCGGACGACGTTATCGCGCGACATCGCGAAGTGTCTATCTGCTCGCAGCTAAAGTGAATTTAAGGAAAGTTTCGAGAAACGATTCTTAAAAGAATTACCAAATAATTATGATTCGCTTTCATGGATAAATTTTTTATTTAAAATTCTTCGAATACTTATTATAATTTTTTTGTAAATATTATCATCAATTCAGTTCTTATCAAAGTCACCCCCGCCTTTCCTAACTCAACCGTTCAACGCGACAGGCTTTTAAAGTACTCATACAATTTTTTACCTCCATTTACTTATATGCTATCCGATAATTTCAATTCTTTATCAAAGGCTTGTGGAATTCACCTCAGACCCCCTTCCCCCTCCACTGTAGCCCCACTAACTTCACCCTTGTTACTTACTAATGGCACGCCTTAATAATATCGATCTAACGTCATCCAAGTATTAAAATAATAATGTGCATTAATATTCCACGCGCGGGATGGAACAGGTGGTTCCTTTCGTTGAGCGAAGCGCCAGAATAATACGGCCCTGTCGCTCGCCGCGCTTAACCCATTTTCCATCATAACTTTGCGGGTAGACTGGATCACCAATATGGTTGCCATGGTATGTACCAAAGACCAAGTCTACGCGAAGAACATTACAGATGAAGAAGAACGAAACCGAACGTTTCTAATGGATAAGAACTTCCCTGAAACGCGAAGAAGAAGGATGTAGTCAGGCTGAAAAATTTTTTGCATGGATTATCACGGAAAATTGACTAATAATCATAAGAGTCCGGGTGCCCGGGATAAAATACGAAAAAAAAAAAACGAAAAGATTCAATAACGACCATATCGGATGGAGAATACAAATTTTCAGTGAACTCGAAAGACCCTCGGAGCACTTTGTCGCGTCGTACACCTTATACGTGAACAAGATTGCCCGCCATAAACAAAACGCACGCGGTACGAATCTCAGGTTAGGTTTTCCGTGACTCTAGGCAAATATAAGACCGACGCTGGATTCTTCGTATAAATAAAAATTGGCTCGGTTATTTTCATATTTACCAAAGTGCGGTCTATTTGCCGATATACACGTACATACTGCGCTTATGTATATATTCGAGTCCATTACCCGTCACAGAGTTTCTCCTGCCATGCCCAGAACATTTGCATTCATATAACTCGGGAGCGTCTAATACGGCGACGCGAGAAGATACAGCCGTAAGGCAACGGCGACGTATTAATATTTAAATATGCAGGATCTCCGAAGACGGATAGATTTACGGCACTGCGTGGATGACGTACCACCCAATACGCGTCATAATATTTTTATCGGTACTCTCCGCCGAGTATCCGGCATAACCTGGCCCACCCCTTGCTTTCCATTCGCTCTGCATTCACTTCGTGTCCCGGTTTTTTTTATTTTTCCTTTTTTTTTTTTCAAAGAAAAAAATATCAAACGACACACTGATAACGTTGCATCGATTTCAAAAGCCGTCTTTACGGTGCCGTTAAAAAGGAAAGGCATAAAGAAACATGACCGCGTACACGCAGCTTGATACATCCGATCATGAAACTTTTGCGACCATAATCACTTTCAACCTGAAATTTGATTTTGTCGAAGGGCGCTAAATTCAAATTTATGTCTTTTCCCGCCACTTTTTATATTCGTATATATATATATATATTTATATCTACAGTGTTGGTTTATACCATAATGATTACTCATCGATGCAATACGGTCTTTCTGACGTATAAACTCGGAATCGTAAACCGTGCGATGCAGTCGAAGCAACTGCAACGGGGTCAAATAGATTTTTGACAAAGAGGTTAACGAGGTCGTGTCAATTTTTTTTTTTTCATCTTTATATCTAGACGACAATTTTCAAATAGACAACCATAGACAACTCGAAGCTTCGAGTCGAGCTGGTCCAAAGAGGCCAAAGAGGAAAACAACCAGGCAGCGGAATATGAGGGTGTGTGAGAGAGAGAGAGAGAGAGAAACAAAGAGTGGGAGGGGGTGGGAAAATAAAAGAGCGAGAGGACATGACCGATGGCCGCGGGCTTTTCCGACACGTATTCCACTGCAACTGCATTTATAACTCTCGCAGAAGCATCTCTTCGTTCCTCTACTTTTTACCTCTCCATGTCTATTTCAGTGAAATAACTGCACGTAGACGTTTGTTTGAGTGGGATTTTGATCTCGCCTGGACCATTCACCTTCGATCTCCCCGTCCCCCTCCCATCTACCCACCCACCCGGGACTCCTGATGCATTTCCAATAACGCTGCAGTTCTGCTGCACAGACGCGCACAGGAGTTGAACGCGATACCAAACGCTAACGAAGCTCGCATTCAGGTCTGACGGTACTAGATAAAAGTTTGGAGACGAAAAATAATTTTTGGACAAAATTAAGAATTATGAGCGCGGCAGGACGCGTTCTATGACCGATAAAATTTAACAGTCTAATAAAATAATACGTTACGTGATAATATTTGCATCAAACGTCAACTTGATTATAGAAACGACAACTAAGTGGAAACGTATATTTCCAGATTTGTATGGGAAAAAAAAAATCTAAAGAGCAGAGCAATCGACAGTGCGCCGAATCACTGACCCAATAAACGTCGAGGGATCGACCCAGCAAGTGTACGTATTAATAAATGCAAAAATTATATTTATGCAGTTATTGGTGCTCGAGTTCGTTAAAGCTGTCACTAACAAAACTTATGAATTTACCTGTCGATATAGTACCGTCGAGCAAAGCATTAAAAAATACATGTCCACCCGGACGAGTATTTCCAAACCCCACAATTGACGAATTAAACGCAGGTAATAATTTTAATTAAATTAATTTTATTTACCTTGTAGGTGCCCAGGTTTTCGACGACGCAGGGTAGATTGGCGTCTCTGCCCAGAGCGACGGTGACGTTGGGTATCGGTTCGGCGAATCTTGGTCCGTCCGATAGAGCTGCAAAAGAAAAAAAAAATATATATATAAAACAACAAAACAACAAAGATCGGAGATACGTGATCAGGATTTCTCTCGATTTTCAGACACAAATCCAGATCCGCAGCGACGATAGACCGGAGTTTGAATTAACAAGTAAATGAAACGTCTTAGAAATCGAGATACTTTTCAGTCGCGTTACAGAGCTCTCTGGTGTCTGTTCTACCAACTATAAATACAACCCAAGTTCATCTCTGGATATCGTACACCATGGTGCAGGATCGTTGCTTGCCAGGAGCCACTTATCTATAGAAAAGTTTCGGACGAACCCCGACAGAGAATTGCTTTCTTGGCAGTGCTACGGGAAGAGGGTCTTTGGGGATTGCGTTGCTGCAAGATCCGTACATGCATCCCTCAATCAAACGTCACTCGACGAAGCGGAAGTCCTCGATACAATTTTAGGTCTGGCGACAACCGACTAGTCCGATGCCACGCGACTTCTCTCATCTCCAGCTTCCGTTGTGTCTCCATCACGGCATCTCGCACTGCCGATCTCTCAAGTTGAGGAAACTTTTGGCCGATGCACTCGAGGATAAAGGCAGCCAGTTGGCTGGTCCTTCGACCGGAAGAAAGCAGCCTTCGATTCCGGTCGAAGACACTTTGCTCCACACCGGAAATACGTCCATCCGAAGACACTCGAGAGTTCAGGACAGTCCTGGGTTATGATTCTTCCGGGGAACCATTGTGTTCTCGGAAGTAGCCCCCTTTTGCTCCTTGGCTGAGAATACGGTCTTGCGTCACCCCGAAAAAAAGTCTGCGCATGCGTCGATTAATTGTATTGAATTAATGATATTGAAAGATTCATAACAGTCCACTTCCGGTTGCACTGGTGTGTTGCACTTGTATGTTTTATTGAAAATCTGAATATTTCACAAAGATTTCGTACAGCGTGTACGGGAGTCGTTTGTATCCGCTGCGGTTAAACTGGCTGAAGTGAAATTTATGAAAAGAATGTTGCACCCCGGAGATATCATTGGGCACCCAAAGGACTACAGCAAATGAGTCTGCTAATTAGAGGAGTTTCGAATTGAAATTATTGTTTCGGCCAGTAAGACAAACGACCGTGGGGTTAATGGTCACGGTGGTGGGAAACAGTACATAGCGCTGGAATAGGTTATTCTAATCTAGAAAACGAATAGCCGCAAGCTAACGTAACACAATCAATTCCCAAGCCGAGTTGGTTTTCCGAAAATGACCGAACGGTTGGTTGGTTATTTATCTTTGTTATCTTTAGGTTTATCATCGACAATAACATCTTTGCTCGACTTTCGGAACGCGTTGATAACTTAGGCACGTTACGATCGACTGGATGATCCGATCTCAAAAAAAAATACCTACGGAGCTATCAATTTTTTTCCATGAGGAAAAACGAGACGGAAGAAACTAAGAAAATATTTTTCTATTTCAGTCGTAAATGGTTTCCTCGTAAGAAATAGCGGCTGGGATTTACTTGAGCGAGAGTCCGTAGCTGTACTTTCGTAAGAATTGCCCGTCCGATGCCACTGGATCTCTCATTCAACGGGTTCATCTTTGAATCACAAGTTTCCCTTCTGTCGAGTCACTATGGTCTATGGTCCGTTTTTGCTTTACTACGAAGTTTAATGGAGTTTTTGTTATATCCGTTGAATCAATTTTCCTTTTTATTTATTTTTTTTTTTTTATTATCCCTATCAGAGTTTACATCTAGTACTGTTGCTGAATTTTTCGATTGTGATTTACGTATCATTACGACTGACCTTTAGCTATTTGGATATTCGTAAATAGTTTTCGAATTCTAGCAGACAACGGTTCGCTAATTGGACTAACAGAACTTTGAAAATGGCTCATGGATTAATGCCAATTAAAATCTGCTTACGTATCATTTACTGAATTTAGCCGTGCTCTAAATTACTTTAATCAGAAGGATTCAGGGGAATCCCACATTTCCTTTACTCGTTACGAATAAAGACCATGGCATTGCAGGTTACGATATAGGACAAGTTTTGTCGGATTGCGGAACGCGTCAAATTTACAGCACGTGACAATTAAGACAATGGGAAAAATCGCACGAGTCGTAGATGTCTTGTCCAAAATTGACATTTATTACGTTCCACATTCTAACTACGAATATTCAATATTATCAAGGCAAATAATACCTTATTCACTTGTTTGACATCGGTATAAGATTTATTAAGAAAAATGTCATTTTTCATTTCGACAATCGACCAACGGAAACGTCCTTTTACAACTAAACATCCTATTCTTCATATCCCTATCAGGCAGTGTCAGTTAACGTAGTAGAAATTTCCTATAAGAATTGCGTATACGTTTCGAACGATTGCCTCAAGGATATTCCGTCATGTCTGTCATTTATAAAAAAAATACCTTAGCGACTCCATATATATATATTCTTTCACGTGTGTTGAGAATCCCCCTCTCCCGCTCTCTCTCTCTTTCCCTACACTCCTATTTACCTTGTATTGACTAACCTCTCGTCTTACCATATATATAATATATATATATGTGTGTATACGGCATGCCAAATGGTTTATGCTCGTTCGCGACATCCGAATGCGCCAGAATATTCTAGATTGTCAGATTTCCGTTTGGTTGGGTCGCATCGTTGCACGGTTAACGCTACCCCATTTCCCTAGGCACAATATAATCCGTATTTAAAAGGTTCTGTAAGATAAATTCGAATAAATACATTAGAGAAACATCCTACCGTGCACAATGCTACTATTGTACGTTCAAAGCGCGTTATTGATAATATTGTATGGAATGCTTTCGACTGTACTTTGTAATACCGCGAGGGACGTAAAAAGCTGGTAGATATTATTGTTAACATTTTTTTTCAATTTTCCGTCTTATCGGGTTTCCTCGCTCTTATCTGTTTCTTCTTCTGAAATTGAAGATTTTTATTCTATGGAATATGATACAATTTTTTATATACTATCGTATCGTACACAACCTAACACTTTTTTTGTCTCGATCAACTTCTTTAACCCGGGAACGGTCGTGCGATCTTGTTCCCCATTTGAAAAGCATTGACTTCAGGTGTTTCGTACGTCCCACGCACTTGCTCCCGGGTTAATTAGCCAAAGTAATAGTTTTCAACGCGATATACCATTGACATGGTTTGTCAATGGTAAACTAAAGTCAGGTATATCGCGCTTAAATAAATTTCAAACGAGACTGACAAAGCTATTGGATCGCTAACCTTCGTGATCGTTCGCTTACAAAAGCAATAACGTAATAACCTTTACGGCAATCATGTTTTAAAAAAATAATCTTCTTTTGCGTTAATCGTTTTCATTCGGCCTACTCTTACACTTTCGTTCGACGCGTGAGAATAATCAATAGCCGGAGAGCGGCAAGGTCGGCCGTGTTGTCATCGAGCAAGTAGTTCTGTTCCAACAGTCAAGCGCGATGGTCTTTTCATTTTTTCGTCCGTGCGAAAAGTGAAACTGGAAGAAAACGCCTAAAGCGCATCCGATGTTGTTCTCGAGATGGATCCTTGACAACTGTGTTACTTTGTACGTTTATTAATTCTCGTGCGAATTAGAAGTGATACGTGTACAGTAAATACTTTAGAACAAGCCTGTACTCTGCTTCTGACAAACTTTTCAGTCAGTCTGTGTTTACCAGTTCCTACTTACGAAAGAACATTTCCGAACTCTGCTGTCAGAGTCCTGTCCTGATTAAACGTGTTGTGTCTATGTTTCCCGAGTGAAGGATAATATTTAATGTATTCTTTGTATCACCAAATATTTCTTTTACTTGCCCATCGAGGAATTCACGGTTTGCCAGGGATTAAGTTACGGCGAAAATGTATAACGCACCGAGGTAAATTATTATTAGTCTCCGTCTCGTCGTCGAAAATGTTTTTCTTAGTTATTCTCATGAAAAAAGAAAGAAAAATATATATCTTGTCTTTAAACTACCACTTTGCATTTTATTTATCATTCCCTTTTACTCCCTATACGTATAGTCTATTTATAATATCTGACGTGTCCCCTATGTGCCACTGGACAAATAATTCGAGCAGGACCTTCGTCTGGATTCACGCAAAAAAGGATTTTCAAGGGAATTTCCTTTTTTACACTGTTACACCGTTGAAGAAAGTTGATAGACCAGAACGGCCATGAGGGGAAGGACGATACTGCAAAGGCATACTAAAACGTTTCACTAAATAATTGAAGCTGTCTCTGAGGACGCGGAGCCTTCTCTTAGATACATCATCGTGTAAGCTCCGTGTGCAATAAACCATCTGGACAAAGATACTCGTAGGTTCGCATGAAGGTAAGCATTCGAATAAATTATATTAAAGTCCTGAAGTATAATATGCATACGCGAATGAAAAATTTCACATCCGTTAAGACGAAATTTATATTTCGTAAGCAGACCGGCTGCATGTTTAAACTCCTGAAGGATCTTTGAATATAAAATAAAATATTTAAATATACGCGGGGGCTTGGGACTACGCATAAATTCACCTTGGGTCCTGAGTCCTTCGTACTCACCCTCGCCGGTGTCTACGATCCTGGGCTCAAATGGATGCGCAATATTTGTTTGCTCGCATAATCAGCAGGTAGCTTGACACGTCTTTTTTTTTTTCACGGCTTTCAAAGCATCCGCGCCCCGTGCTAAAAGTGCCCGCGGGAAGAGAGGGGATATTATTTTTGAAAATAACATTACATTCGCGGCCCAAGGCGCGGGAAATCAATTTTTAAAACATTCAGTACATTCCCTCCTTAAGGTTCCATTATGACGTCAAAAAAAAAACACGATAAGCAGAAATACGTTTACTCCCTTATATTTGTTCACCCTCTTGCTCTGCCTGTTATAAACTTCTTTCATTTTTTTTTTTCCCCCTTCAGCCATACCAGGACGTGGACACCGTCTCGCAGGAGGAATTGCGTCAACGATCTTGGTATAAATGTTTACCAGCTTCAAGATAACCGTTCGGCACACTTTACCTATGTGAATGGTACCTTTATTTCTTTTTGCTCGTGATAAATTTGATTCGAACTTTTTGGACCTGACCTATTTTTCTTGTCTATCATGCGGAACGACCATTTACTTATCTCCCCATAGATAATTCACCTATCCTAATCCCAAGGGAGCTTTTGAACGACCTTTGACACCAAGAAGTAGAGCATCTGCTGAAGTCGTACATTGTGAACGATAAGAGGAACATTTGTAAAAATCACGAGTGCATTTCAATGGGTACACTATCAGAGGTTGATCGAATTGCAGGATCGTGCTCCAGTTAGTACATACATACGGTGATTTCGATTTGCAAATTATTAAATAACTTTATATACAGTTTAGATAAATTTTTGTCTCGTGCCGTTCGGGCACGAGCATCCGCAAGCAGCGTCAGATCGGACGGTCATTCCTTCCAGGCGTTTCTATGACGAAGAGGCGTCGACGACTGCTGTGTTTCTCAATTCAATAAAACATTATTTGCTTCCGCAGCAAAGAGCACTCGCGCGCGCAGGGCCGTACTTAAAGGCCGGGCAAAACTTTCAAGCTGACAGGGAAACAAACCTGTCAATTCCAGGACAGTTTGGTAACAAGTTTGTTCGCCGCGAAAACATTTTCCAACGCCTTCTCACTGCAGGAAGCACTCGTATCGCAATCTTTGGGTTCTTGCGCCGGACGTGGTACTTTATCGCTTTACGTGCAACTGATAAAATATTGAAGTTACGACGAAAAAAAAAAGAATTTTTTTTAAAGTAAATGCCCACGATAACTTGGTCAAAATTTTGAAAAAAAATATATACTACTTCAGACCTGGTATTCGATGCCATTCTCATGATCATTAACCCAGCATAGGTGAAAGTGAGTGAAGGTCCAGTTGGTGCGTACCAGTTGCCAACTGTACCGGGTATGTACGAAACAGGGGTTGCTTCCCTGAACAGCTAGATGTACGATTGGCTAGGGGTTGAAGTGCGCGGGTAGTTTATTTCCATCAGCAACACCTTCCACTCTCTCGCACTTTCACCTTACTTTTCCTTTTTATTCCTACCACTCTCTCTCTCTCTCTCTCTTTCTCTCTTTCTCTCTCTCTCTCCACCATACATTCCTACAATTCCATCATAGTCTCTCCCTTGGAAACCCACCCTATAAGCAATAAATATAGGGTAGCAACTGGAAAAAGCAGCGGGTCGAATCGGGTCGAATAAAGATAAAAAGAAATTACAAGCCTCTCAGACGCACTCGGACCCCCTGAAAACGTTACCTGGCTGCTCTTCTCTCTTACTCTTTTTTTTCCCAGCGATACCCCACCCCCCCCCCTCTCTCACCCTTTATTTTTCTCCCTATCCCAACCACTCCCCGTTCCCCTGCTTCCTCCCTCCCTTTCTTTTTCCGGTATCGCTCCGGCTATTTCCCAATTCCTCTACTCGGCGCTCTTAACCTGAATTATAGATGTCTTTCGCAGGACCCATCCGGCTCACCCCAGCCTCAGGGATGAAATCCTTGAGACACCCTTTACACGTACATATCCAGCTCGCTTTTATGCTATAAAAATATTCCAGTATTTCTCGGCCCCTCTTCCTCGTTCCGCCAATACCCATCTCCCCCGTAAGCACGACTGCGCACCCCCAAAGATATCCACCGGCTTCACCTTCTTCCAGCTCCCACTTCTATTACGTTCTCGAAAGTTCTAACCCCTCAAAAATTAAACCCCCTCCGCGCGCTGCACAATCCCAACCGAAAATAAATCCCCGTGGGTTGGTCTCGTGGCGGCGACGTTCGTATTTTATGGAGTCGAGCTCTCTACGGGTAGCAGTAGGTACCACCACCCCTCCCCATCCCCCACCCCCGCCCACCAAGAATCACCCGATTCAACTTTGACCTACGACTCGATAACGTCGAGCCATTGATCGATACTTTCTTTACTGCCGTTTCAAAAGAAACTAGCTAGAAGATTTTACTAACGTTCCTACTATAACGTAAATCGTAAATCGTTTTCTATATTATTATGCCGTACCTTGTACGGCGTCCGGGCAACTACCCGGTACAAGAACCGATTTGACCGTAACTACGTGTGTCGTTTGCGATACACTTTGCGCATTATTAATGTCGCCATTTTCCAGCGCATTATGGTAACGTTTTCCGAGAGAAAAGTTTAGAGGGACGCTTGCGAGAATCCATAACAATCAAATACCTTCTGTATTAGATAGGTGGACGTATAAAAACTTGCCAGGGGGTGTATATTCAAATTCGAATGGAAAACGATAAAAAGTTATGTAATAAAGTCAGGTTCAAAGTAGGATAATTTTTATGTACAGCGTTACGGCCAATCAACGGTAGCTTCGTTTAACGCTTTTACAACGCTTCCTGTAGATGTCGGTAATGATAGGATTGCCTTAATAGTGCCAGGTACCTGCATTACCGACGTTCCCGTGTGTTTCAGGGAAAGATTGAAGTTTTTATTATGGAGAAACGCATCCAGGTTGACGTTTATCGGATCGGACGATCCCCAGTGACGAGCCAATCCAGGGGGGATGGGGTTGCATACGTGACAATGGCCGTAGAGATTTCAATGTGCACGGCGACTTTCTCGACCGAGATAAACGCAGGGACGTTATATATATTCCTTTTATTGCCGATAACTCTAGCTCTCTCTCTCTCTCATATCACGACAATAATTTTTCGCACAGTGGAAAACTGGCGTTCCGGTGGATTTTCTTGGTATACCTCCCTGTCTTGGATCTCGTAGCTCTCTCTCTCTCTCCACTCTCAACCATAGTCCAAGAGTCGGGAAAATTTATCCGACAGATAAAAATGTCTCTTAGAGTTTATATAGAAATCGGGCCCGAGGAGATTTCAATAAAATCCTCGATTGTAAAATACAGATAGAAAAGCCGTACGGACGTCGAACGGGTCGGTGGATCTTAAAGTCAACCGATTTTTCTTATTCTCTCATAAGAACTTGAGACGCGATACCAAAAGAAATTTCGTAAGGATACACAGGGAGATTCATCGGGCAGCGAAGAGGCATCAGGTTTGTCGAGCATAGCTGAGCGTGTATACAGTCCTAATGAATTCCACGGTAGATCTGTCGTGTATTTTTTTTCTCACTGTATAACAAGCGTATAGAACGTCGATTAAAAGACTTCTTTACCACAAAAAAGAATAAGAAATCTTTGGTGTTAAAAGTTTGAAAAAATTCGGACAACTTGTGATTAATAGTAGATCACTGTAAAAGAAAGATAAATCGGTCGTTAAAGTTGAGCTAATCACTTTGATGAAATTTTGGAAAAACCTCGAGAATAAAATGACAATTTTAATTCGTCCGATGTGTACCCATAATGGGATTATTCGACAGCAGCCTCAACCTAAACGTCCCTACGTGAAAGAAGCACGAGATGCTCGACCGAAATGTAACTTGGTACTGTTGCGTCACTTATTATCAATTCATGGTCCATCGCAACGGACTTACGAAACAAGGTTAACATGAGGTAATTGTATTTGATCGCACGTGATAAACCTAACGAGATCGGACGCGCCTGTAACGCAGTAGCAGATAATGATGAGCTCAGCCGACTGACTCGAAACTACCCCCGACTGACCCGATGCGGGTATTTATGTCGAGCATGTAGCACAAGACGGGTAGGCAGGGCGAGGCAGTAGGAGGCGGGTTCGGTGGGGTGAAGGAGGGCGGAGGAGGGTGCAAGAGGAATGTTTCAGACTCCATTACTTGAATTGGGGTGGGAATACCGGGTGGTCCCTAAACACCCCCTCATATTTTGGACAACCACTCACTCTCTCTCCCCCATCGACTATACTCGCTCTAGAAGGTAGACACCCACGGAATATTTACACCGTTGTCGTCATCTTCACCCTTTCTCGAGTTCGAGGGAAAAAAAAGCCCACGACGTTCGACTTGACCCTTCGAACAGGGAGACTGTTCATTAGTAAATTGGGAGACTCACCGGAGCTGGGGCAGCTGATCCGCGAAGGCCGAGAACTGTATGCAGAGGACACTTGGATGGACACTGCGCCAGGGCATAGTACTATAACCTCCGGAACACTCACAGGGAATTCATAGAATTTCCTGGATATCGCGAAGACCAACGCGAGAACTATAAGAATCGAGAACTTGCTATACCATATGGAAAGACGGCTAGAAAAAGTATCAACAGCACGGGAGCGCGAGGCAGTTCGTGACACCTCGGTCGGTGTCCCGAGACAGACTGGTTTGACAGAATAGCCAAATTCGAGAACTAATCGTTCTGATCATCTGATTGGTCGAGATCCTTATAGCCGATAACCCTTCCATCTCCCTCGAGTCGTCCCTTTTAACCAAATCCCGAGCGTTCCTTAGCGACTCGAAAAATCACGTCACGATATATATATAATTAGTCCTGTAAGCCTGAATCGAAATATCATGACCAGGGATCTTATTATGGCTCGAACGAACCCCCATTGTATTTCTTAAGTCCAATAAATCGGTGCAATGATAATATTTAATCGGTGGTAGGTACTAATGGGAATATCAAAATATATACGAATCACCCAAGAGTATACACGAACCTAGTATACAATTATATTCAATATCTGATATTGCTGCTATTATACGATTTGGTCTGGTTTACCTATATTCTCCTGTGTAATCCCTGTACCAGCGTTTCATTGATTCCGATAGCGATTTCGTGCACTCTGGCACACGGGGTAGTAAATGTGACGTCAGGCAGTTCGGCCAACTTAAGAAATATGTACATCAGAGGGAGAGGATTTTCGGAGAAAATTTAACTGCGGTATCCGATTAAATGGAGATGATCGGGAAAGATAGAAAAGGAGGCAGGGTCGATAGTATATATATATATATATATATATATATATATATAGAAAGTATCAGGGGATGATATGTTTTCCTGGTTAACAGGGGGTGCGGGAAGAGACAGACTGAGGGAGGAGGGTTCGAAATCGTGAGCATCCTGTGTCCTCAAGTCGGGTTACGTCAATAGTGGAACCAGCTGCTATCGATAGAGTCAACGTCTGTCTATTCGATAGAAGATGGAAGTTAGAATATAGCTCCAGGACTCTTGTCTCTCTGGCAGACTTACAGTCCGTTCACGGTAGCTCGCAACAGCTGCAATACTATTCCTGACAGGTTTCCCCTGGTCGGACTATAGGCTTTTTCTCACTGGGAAAATCATTCGCGAATCAAATATGTATATTCGAATGGGTAAAATTTTAATATTAATATTTTTTACTGATATATAGGGTTTCGGTTGGAATTTCGAGAAAAAAAAATAAAATTTAAGTGCAAAGTTACATGTACAGTCTAACTTTCATTGTAAAGGATATAGGCTGTACAAATATTTGACTTTTTTGGACGTTGATATTTATGAATATTTTATTTTATTTAATTTAGAGAGAGCGTGTGTGTATGTGTGTGTGAGAGAGAGAGAGAGAGAGAGATTGCTTTAACCAGATTCTATATTTACGTGAAATTCTTTCCATATTGAACAATGTTTTTCATGTTCGTTCAATTAAGCTCTTGTGCATAGTCGATACCATAAATTTGTTCCCGTACATTGAACACTATGCTCGTTCTGCGGTGGCAAATAATTGCTTTTTCCGCAAAACAACGAATCGGCGCAGCTGTAATTCGATGAGTTTCCATTGTTCAGTTTACACAGTCGGATGGGACGTAATTTCACAATACTGGAAAAGATATTAAACACTTGCCGGACGTTATCGATAATGCATTTACGAATTCAACTTTCTATTTATGACGTCAGTTTCGGTTGGACGTGTCGTTATACTTGAGAGGACCGATGTACTTTCTTTCACTTTTTTTTTTAATCAATCACTCGCATTTAGAGCGACAGATTGCGTAATTGTTTTATCATAATTCAGTCTGTGAAATTTTGAATTTTTTTTTTAAAAAAGCCCAATCGTTCGACATGAAAACGCACAAAGTCGTTTTGACAATGCTAAACGATTTTCGTATGTGTACGCAGGAAATAGCTCGTACACGTGTAATTTTATGTCGCCGTATATATATATTGCAAATTGATATGGAATTATCCATAATTCTATATATATATATTATATATAATTCTATATATATATATATATATATAGAATTATGGATAATTCCATATCAATTTGCAATTAAAAGGACAGTATTAAAGGATGACACCCGATGATAAGAGCATGCATTTACATTTATGACGTACGAACGAGATGCGTGGGTTATCAAAAAAAAAATTAGTAAAAAAGAAAATTGTCAAAATTTTTTAAAATTATTCGTCGGTCGATCAAAGGAAGGAACAAACGATCATCGATCAACCTTGGACTCATTATCAATACCATTACGTAATATTTCTTTGACCCACCTTCAATCGTATCCTAATAAATCGTACGATCCATCGATCGCGACGGCAACGCGGTAATATATCGATTAAAGATTTCATGGCTTCGTCGAGCGACCAAAAAGAAGTATAAAATTTCGATAGAAAAATCACGTGAAATTCATTTTTCACGTAACCGCGATTCGGCGTACGTTCATTTTATATCGATTGAAATGGCAGACAGCGTCGCGACGAAAAAAAAAGAACGAAAAAAAAAAAAACCCCATGACAGACATTGGTCAAACAGAACAGTAAATTCGTCACTGTCCGAAGCGAAATTGAGTTGTACGCTGCGCGCGGTAGAAAAAGATTTGTCGCTAATTCATCGAGACGTACCAGAGGGAGAAAAAAAAATGATAAAGAAACGTTCTGTCATATCGAGCACCATCCACACACATATCACGCGGGGGATCCTCTTTAATCGCAATAGACAAGATCTCGATGTTTTTTTTTTTCTATCTTTACCCACCTACGGCAATAAGAACGCGTTATAGTTATATTTTATTAGCAGTTCGGTACTGCCAATCTGTTACGATAATTCTTTTACGGTACAGGGGGTCCCTGAGATATCCTGGGGAATTTTTGTAACGATTTAACGGTCGTCGGATTGCGTCACCAATACCCGATGCACGTGCAGATTGTATCTCTATGACGCAATCCCACGTGCACAGATCGGTATCCATACGACGCGGATGCTTTAACTGTCCGGAGATAGTTTCTTTTATCGGTCGAAGTATTTCAGCATTTAAATGCAAAGTATTATTCAAATGGCACACCCGGTAGCTCTTCTGTCCTTCGCGTCTGAGCTCTCGCTCCTTCCCCAGGGACAAGGAGCTTCATTTCCTGATATTCAAATGCGTTCAAACATCATCCCAGAGCGGAGGTGCTATCCGCGGTTTTCCTCGTGGATAAGTGCCGAGGATACCCGACACTGGGTGGTGCTTAAAAAAAGAAAAAGAAAAGGAGAAGAAAAAGAGAAATAGAAGAAAAAAAGAAGATAGGGAAAGTGAGAAGAAAATAGCGGAAGGGCGAATAGAGGCTATAATGGTTTGGATGGTGAATGAAGGGGGGAGAGTGTGGTCGAGGAGGAGGGGGGATGGGGGGAAGAACCCATCTCGTAGTAATGCAACGGTTATTAAATTGCAATGAGGGACTGAGTACGCGAGGAACCATCGACCAGTGTTGGTAGCCCTGATGCAATTTTGTTTGAATGAAAAAAAATTGACGGGATTTTTTAAAAAATTTCGCGTTGTTACGGCATCGAGCCTGGTTTAGAATTTATGGATATTTTGGGGTCGGTCCAACGACTGTCGAGGTTTTTGGAAAAATGAAGTTTTCATTAGCAGACGAGGAGTTTGGGTTCACCGGGTATAGGGATTTTTGTGAAAAGATTTATTTTTACTTTATGGAGTATTAGGGGGGGTTTTTTTTTTGTTGTTTTTTATCCTTTCGTTATCCTCGGCGTCTCTCTTTCGCGTATCCTTTCTCACGGACTGTTAAACGGAATTCCCGGCATGCCTCGCTATTCTCTTCTACAACGTAATCGCTGTGCTCGGGGCGCGCGGGAAACTTCGAAAATGGCGAACACTAAAAATCTATATAGGTTTCGGTACGTGAGTCGATTTTATAGAGATGTCTTTAAGTGGCGTGATATAAGGGACACGGTCATTCCCGCTGTCGTTTCGCGTACACGGGAGTCGGCTTACAGAGACGCCGGTACAGGGATACGGTATAAAACTCCCTATCATTAAAACTTTGGCCCGTAAAAGGCGGAAGAGTGTCGCCCACGAGACTCGTTCCAATAATTCGATCTTAGGAATTCTGCTAATTCGGTGGAGGGTTCTTTTCGAAAAAAAAAAAAAATATAAGCTTACACTCTATTCATTATTTGACATAAGATTTTGGATCGATCGATATAAAAAAAAAATATGATTTAAAAATATCATGGCCGCCTGCACTTTTTTTACAGGCACACAGACACGTTCGGATTTCATAAAGCTTGACGGATCCAACGAACCAAATTTATATCTTTGCGTAACTGCCACTTGGCTCCGTAATGCCAAAATGGAGCAAGAAGTAGTGACGTTGACTTTCTCAAAGACGCGTCGAAGATTATAAAGATGCTGGACGTGGCTGTACGCTGCAGTCTAGAAATAAAACTAAAAGGGTTTCAAGGGTAGGAAAACTTTAAGCCCACTCGTTACCCTCATCGGAGGGATTTGAACTTGTGAAGAAGTTTTAAATTTGAAAGGGTAAAAGGGCGCGGATGAGTAACAGTACCGAGGGACCAACGGGGGGGGGGGGGGGGGTAGTTGTTACGGGTATAATGTGCGAGGGTGGTTATTTCTTTTGCAACACCCTATAGATATAGCGCAGGTATACGTGTATGTGGAGGGGGCGGGCATTATTCAGTTTACCTCCACCTAGTTCGTGTTTTAAGTGAAAATAAAGGTTAGTGAGGTAACGGGGGTTGCGGGTGCTAAGGGTAGCTACAGGTAAGTCGCTGTAGTCAGGGCAATGTTGCTGAGATGTAAAAGGGCGTATATAAGGGTGAAAATAAGCTGCTGGTGATAAATTGGAAATGTCGAGTAAGTGATAACACGTAATACGTGGTGGATAAGGATTGCATGGGTGGGAGAGGGGCTGGCAGAGGGGTCACTAAGGTACAGAATGCCTGTTTAAAAATGTAAATTAAAATATTTTATTCTGTATAAATCTCCTCCCTGGGGGGAGGTTGTCTCTTATTTTTTTCTTCCCTCCCCCCCTCCCCCCCCCCCCTCTAAGCCACAACAACTAGAAGGAGGAGGAGGACGACGGGAAGCACTCTAATAAGCATGAATATTTGAAAACCGAGACGCCGTACGACGTAAGGGGTGATCGAGAAGTAACGGCGCGTGCCATTACGTAATTTATATTTGTTTGGACATAGAGAAAAGGAGGAACGAGTATATTGAGAGAAAAAAAATGATTACTCGTTCGAGTTATCATGAACGCACTGTATATATCGGGATACAGGGAGTTAAATAAAAAGTCGATCGTGATAAGTCATTTCGAGTATCGGAATTCGTAGAGCACAAAAATATGTATGTATTTATATTATATTCGTCGACTTTCCTACAGTCTGGATACGGCAACCCCTCCCCCCCCCCCTCCCCCCCGTTCGGCTGGGTGGGTATTATTGATTCGGATTACATAAATTCAAATGGGCACGATAAATAGCACCGGGTTACTTGGGATGCCGAGGAGAGATGCTGGCTCCTCTCCGGGTCCGGGTATCTCGTAGATCTCAATTTTAACCTATCCCGAATGAAGGGTAGCGGAAGACGCAAGGGTTAGTCAAACTGCCCTTATGCAGACCAGAACGGCAAAAGATGGGCGGACGGGTTTACTTTTGGCAAATTTATACGCGGCGGGAGTAGAGAACGCTATCTTTTAATTTATGCGACGACCGAGAATTTAATATTCTTCGAGCGTCGCGGCGCGTGCCGTCGCCGCTGGAAGCTTTGGT
Source organism: Trachelus iudaicus (assembly GCA_030142595.1). NCBI lineage: Eukaryota > Metazoa > Arthropoda > Insecta > Hymenoptera > Cephidae > Trachelus > Trachelus iudaicus. Next base: position 86,250 of record JARQTH010000558.1, read on the forward strand.
CCCGCGTAAAAGGGCTCTCGAGGGCCTTTTTCTGGGCAGGCTCTCTTTTGCATCTCAAGAAGGGTTAACGACATGGGAGTGTCTTACGAATTAGAGGTGTGATCGTTTTTCTTTTTTTTTTTTCTTCTTTCTTTCTCTTCCTTCTTCTCCCTTTCCTCTTCGTCTTCGTCCCTCCTGCTGGCTCATGGGAATTTCATTTTTTAATTTTACTTCGAGGGGCCACTGAGTTTACTCGCGTAGAGTCTTCGAGGTATCCCATAGGTGGTTACTGCACTGTATTACTTATAAATGATTTATTTCAGTTTTTATACTTTCAATTTTTTATCTTATTTATTGGACAATTTTTTTTTTCATTACGCTATGCCCGTGTCTTTATTTTTTGAAAATTCATTTTCTAACCTCGCGGACAGCGTACGGTCACGACGCGATGCTCTTTTAATTCAAAAAACGAAAAATCAAGAAAAATATGTCAGGTGGGCTGGGGATGGTGGGGGGAGGGTGGAGAGGGGAAGGGGGGGGGAGTACGGTATCGAGTAGATAAACGAGGAAAACTTTTCACCTCTTTCTCCTTGATCATATTTCTTAGTTCTTCATAGTTTTCTTATGAAAACTTACCATGGTGTAAGAGCACGCAAAGGATTCTTTTCGACGCAAAGATTTCGTGTAAAATTAACTTTGGCCTGAGTCAAAGTACGGGATATCGGAGATATAAAAAAAAATCCGTCAAAATTGTACCGGATAAGTAAATATCGAATTTAGTAAAAAAAAAAAAAAAAAAAATTACCTCGGCTCAAGTTAATTAGTTGCGAACTAACTTTGCAGGAAGATCGTGAAAAAATGAGTATTACTGGAATGTTCAATTAGCCATTAGCGCTGCAAAGTTGAACAGTTTCCTCGAGAGAAGAGCGCGATGGGAGTAAGCGCCCGGTGCGAAGCGTCGCGACGTCGGACGTCGTATTTCGAAAACTCGCATTCATTTCAAAATACAACAGCCTAAATCACCGTAGCACAGACCGATCGATGTCACGGTGTTATAACGAACGTACGTGTGACGTATTAATTAAGAAAGAGGCAAAATTAGAGACTCGTAGGAGCCAGTACGTTAATTACGTGTAATTAGCTATTTAACTAAATTCTACGAAAAAAAAAAAAAAAGTTTCCAACGACGCAAATTTTACACACGCTCTCAAGAGAGTTCAACTTTCAGACGGTTTTAATCTCCGTGAACTATACGAGGCATAAAATAAGTCGAAAAAAAAAAGAATAAATAAATAAGACATTTCTAACCTCCCGCGTCGTTAACCCATTTTCTCGAGCGATTAAATTTCAGTCGATTACAAAAAAAAAACGCGTCGATCGACAATTTTCCCCAAAAAAAAAAATTCCATTACAAAACTTCTTATCGATAAGATCGAGCCGTCAGGACTCCTCGTACAAGCGTTTCTCGAGAGTTCCAGAAGAACGTATCGACAATTGATAAGCAAACGATAAGAAGCATGACCGTGACCCTAAGAAAATAAGCGTCGCGACGTCGCACGAGCACCTTTTCGCATTTCTAATCGATAATCGTACCAGTCACAAAAGTGACACCGGGGGGGGGGGGAGGTTTAAGAAATTGTTATCTAGCACGGACACGAACCAAGCATCTTCAGTGTTACCATAAATATATATATATATATATGTATACAACCAGATAAAAATATTATATCACGTGGGCAATGACGTCTACGATGTCGATGACAGCAGTGATAACTGGTATTTTGATTCCAGTAAGGGATTTCGATGAAAATAGTCAGTGCGGACATTTGGCCTCTCACCCCCCACCCCTCGTTTACCCCCTCCCCCCTCCTCCTACCCCCCGGGTTAGCTATATCGAACAATACATTTACTCGGGATATCAATGTGGGCAGCAGATATGGTTACGCTATCTTTTCCAAGTTACGGCTAAGAAATACTTCCACTTACTCGAAGATGGCTCGTGCTCCGAATAGGTATAAGGCCAGATATAACCTGTACCGTACGTATAGGCGCGAGCGAGGTGAGGTTACGGAATGCGAACGGAAGTGGCCCCATCAAGATACCTTGATCTACGAAGAAGATGCTCGTGAGGCTGGATGGACCTTCGATCTGTAGGAGAATCACGCGTCCGGCATAACCGACTGACTTCTCGTTCGCAAAACCCTCCGGCGGCGATAAGTACATCATCTCGGGATCCCGGCATCCTGACTCTGCCTCTCTCTTATCTGTAATTTATACTTTCAATTTACACCCGAACCGGACTACTTTCCAGGATCTGCCGTCGGGCGTCTCCCTTCGGCTCGCAGGAGGCAAATGCTGCTGTCTCTTCTTACCTCTGTCCCTTCTTTTCATTTATGTATATATACGTCTCTCTCGCTCTCGCACGCCGCCCTATCTCTTCCACGACTCTCCATCACTCCCTCGGCTTCTTTATTTCATCCCTGGTATACCGCCTTCCTCTCCTTCGTCGCAGCATCCTAAACCCCCCCCCCCTCCCCTGCCGCTCCTCCTCCCTCTTTCCTATATTGACCAGTTATATGCCAGTAACGTTTCCCTCGATACCCATGAATTATTCACAGGATTCTGTTTTTTTTTTTTCACTTTCAACTTCATAACTGCCACGACAAAGATAATGGACCAAGGTCACGTAAGATGCTTTACTATGTATCGTTATAGAACTTTTTGGGGAAAATTCAACGTTTATCTGATCCAGATTAATACTTTTTTTTTTATTAATAGCGTCGTTCGTTACTCGCACAGGATTGTGTTATGCGTCGGAAAATACATGGGGAATTTTCTGTCAAGTTCTTGGATATCCCATTGGTACTGCTCCCTATGCCCAAGCTAGTATATATATATATATATATATATATTATGTACAAAATATAAGATTAAAAATCTATTTTATCAATTGGATACCTTACGTAACCTCCAATCCTAATATACCACCTTCTTTATAACTTCCTTCCTATTGATGATTTATCGAAGATCGGTAGGCCAGTGAGGGGTAATACTATAGTCTCTTCGAGCTATCATCCTCCTATGGCATATGATTGATAATGAAGGGATTTACGAGGGCCACGACACTGTCCCGTCTGCATAGTTCGGATCGTCGCGACCTAACGACTTGCACGATGAACTATGCCTTGGCAAAATTGCCGGCATATTTTCCTAATTCATCCTGGAAAATTTATAGTCTGTCGCGATAACGCGTGACAAAGTATGTGAGGGTTGCGGAATGCATTCGCCCCGACGCTTCTCAGGGACGTAACCAGCGCCTACGTACGTACATATATGTATAGGTATATAGGTATATATATAGGTATACGTACAATACGCTTACCGGTAACGATCCCGACCAATCACCATTACGCAAAGTTCTTCGTGACATAAAATATTTTCAGAATCAATTGAGTCGAAGCAAAAAGAAAATAGCTTTCAGCCGACGACTCCATCATGATGCTATGAATAGAGCATTATAGACATTAACCCGTATACGTTCCTTGATAAAAAAAACTATACAAGGTCATCCAGTCGAAAGGGGGTCAATTGAAAATTACTTTTGGGTTAAATAAAAGAAATTTTTTTTTTTATCTTAACGTATAATTGATCTGATCTAGATACGCGTAAGTTGGCTATACCAGGAGTTATGTGTATCAAGTGTACAGGTCGCTAAAAATGTGGGTGGTTAGTTTAAAAAATTTGGAAAAATGTTCAATTTTAACGAATCTCAAAGAAAATTTCAATTTTTCAGCAAAGCGCTTATCTGCTGATATGAACTGGGGTATGCGTGGCTCTTCGACGCTCTTTTTCTTCTAGGCGATTCAAATGGGAATTTGTAGTTTTTGGGGAATTTGACAACTACGTTCACTTTGAATGCTGGAATTGGATCTATAGGAGTTTCGATTTCGCTACAGTGTAAGTGGGAAAATAAAACTGTAAAGACAGTGATAAGCGAAACGGGGTACCAAGTCAAGAATCTCGATAGTGCGTATGAGCCATATAAAAGGGCCGGCGTAAATATAAAAAATAGAGTAAATAATATCAGTGAAATTAGAGTCACCCGGTACGTTCGACGCATGAAACACGAAGAAGAGTCCTTTTGCCTTTCCCAGTGGATATAACGAGGACATTACGTTAACGAAGCATGGGACTTTCCGAGAATACACTGTTGCCAAAGCACCGGCGTAACTAATAATCATTAGAGCATCAACCCGGGATGAAAGTCGCGATGGTCCATACGAGTGTGGAATGTGCGTGTACACGCGACAGAATTGGAATCGGCGTCGCAGGAGACAGAAAAAAGGGGAATTACGAGAAGAAATAAAATGACAGACGGATAGACGAAGGAAAAAGGAGATCCGTAGTGGCAGGAAGCGTTTGTCGTGAAATGTTCTCATTGTTTTGATCCGTTGCCCGTAAAAACGTCGTAATCACCGTTCCGGTTGGGAGCCGTTGTTACCGGTACAGTCGCTGTAAGTACTTCCGGTTATAGAGCTCCTCGCAGTTCCTCACATCCGATCGATGCGTCATAATTATGACGCTTCCTTACGCTCTCGCGATCGCTTACGATTTCTAGCGAAGCGAGAGAAGAGAAGAGAAAAAAAAAATATTGAAAGGCACGTGAGACAGGTGGTAGAAAAAAAAAGATTATCTTGTCCTCGGACAATTCGTTCATCCGTAAGATACTCGATCGTCACAATCGAAGAAACTCTTGACGGGTTCACGAAAAATAAGTGGTTCACGTTGCTACCGACAGATGGCGACGCTTCATCGTTCTTCGCGATACTCTCGATCAGCGTTTCCCTGGCAGCCAAGTACGACGGGCGAAACGCGTGAAATTACATGGATCTTGTCAAAAGTCCTTCTGCCTCTCTTGTGACTCCTAAATTTCTATAGAAACGAGCACTCCCTTGTTCCAGTGTACTCATTAGATACGACGGCGCTTCCTGTTTCAATTATTGGATATATATTATTATATTGTTAAATTCGAAATAAGAGTTGAGCGTACGCGAATGGCAGAGGCAGCCATTGAGCAAGTTAACTTTCTCGACTTTCCATCAGCCTCGCATGGCCCCTTTGATCTTGATTCAAAAGGATCCGACGACTTCAGATAATGATATTGAAACAGAGAACAAATAGCCCAGAAATAACGTTTCCATGAGCGCGTCGTCGCGACCCGGACGACACGTGTGTAACAAAACGGTGATGAATCGCGTGATACTTTCGCACGCCAAAAATACATATCGACTCTTTTCGCCATTCCAGGTGAATCCTGGTCCACACGAGGATACGGATGATGCCGACAGGGACCAGAAGAAATTCAACGAGGATAACGACGTTGCATCGTTTCCGGTTAGACGGAAGAGGCTTTGTTCGACGCGACGGAAGCGAATACCGCTCATCAGGGACCATCGGTCGGTCCACGTGGTCCCGGTTCCCTTATCTCCTCCCATCCTCGTCGCGCCTTCCGGCGTTGATCGCGAGAAAGTAATTTGTTCCTCGGAATATTCTCTGAAACGATGGTGCTTGAGAGGCCCCATTAGTACCAACGGGTCCCGCTCGGGCGCCACAGTCGTTCCGGAAGTTATTACACCGAAAATTGTATTTATCCTTAGACACTACCGGTACCAACAGTGGCTTAAAAAAATCTTTAAAAATTACCAAAGTCATCTCTTTCTTTCTTTTTTTAATACGTTCCTCCCTTAGACAAAAATTTTATCCCCATCCATCTCAAAACGTACCGGAAGTACAAAATTTAATTAAATACCAAGTTTCGCTGATCCGCGTGTTCGAAGCCCACATGGGTTTACGGATTGAGAAGGTAGTAGGTTGGTATTAGAAGGTAGCTCTCGCGAGTCTGTCTCGCGAAATCGCGACGGGGTCGTCGCGGGTTCAGAACTGATTCGAAATTGTAGGGGTTGCCAGTGGTAGGTGGGATAAGGATTACTGCTAAAAGCGTACAAATCCTTAGTGGAACGTCGAAGCTCGAGACGGGTAGCTAGAGAGAGAAGCTACGAGTTAGGCTGTCGCGAACCACGAAACTTTCTCGGGGTCCGTGGCGAAACTTCCTACAGTGTTGTCACCGATAATACGGATTTGTTAACTATCTGTCACTGGGAAATAACCTTGCCTTCGCTCTACGCGTCTCAAGGAAGAATCTTCTACGGGTCATCGCCATCTGGTGGGCAAATTTCGAATCAACGAAATGATCGACGAATCGCGATCACTCGCGGACGCTTCGCGTCTTAAATTTGACTTAATATTTTCAAACCTAACCTAACTAACTCGACTAACTAACTGACTAACTAACTTGTTCCCAGGAGAATTCCAAAACTTCTCGATACGGCTCTAATGAGTAAATAACACTGTTACCGCTGTAACAGACGTATTTCCAGAACGTACACAGATCGTCTGGTCTGAATTCGATTTCAAATGGCACGATATCTCGGTAGTGCCAATCGCCAAAATTTTAAAACTAAATGTCACTAGGGACTATTTTTCTTAACTATATCCACGAAATCGATAACAGGCGTACGTTCCTGTCTGTCGTTTCGACAGTAATTTTTAAATATTTAAATACGTAGCAAGAAAATTTTTCAAAATTTTTTTTCCGATTTCCACAACCTTCTCGAACACCAAAATCAAATTTCGTAAGTCGATAAATATTCTCGCGGCTGTACATCGAAATTTAATGCGACCTGAAAAAAAAAAAAAAAGAAGAGAAATGCACAATATGCCTGTGGCAGATAAACACCTTTGCTTCTCTCTTATTCTCGCTCTCTCTCTATCCTCCCCTCCCCACCTCTCTCTCACTCTGCCGGAAGACCTTTGTCTCTCTGTCACTCGGAAAATAACCGACTCCTCTTGGTACTTTTCTTTTTTTTTTCTACCGCCACTCCCATTTTCCTCATCCTCATTCCGCGCGACACCCAACGTGGCCCGAGCTTCGTCTGATGAGAAAATGGAAAATACACCCGTTGTCTGCAGAGATGCTTTATGAAATTTAATAAATACGAAATGAATCTCTTCGCGTTGCTCTATGCAAGAGAAGAGGCGAGAGCAGGTGAAATAAAGAAAAAAGATATATATATATATATATATATATGTATAACCCCCAAGATAAGTGGGTAGCAAAGAAAAAAAAAAAAAAAGGATGTCAATGTAAAGAAGGTATTTCTCTATTGCCACTCAGCCTCATTGTTCTCAGATCGACGAACATCCTACACGTCGGACCCCGTGCTATTTGTCTTCTCCCGATTGTACGAGTATTCATGGAAAAAAAAAGTCCAAAAAAATTATCTCAAAGAAAATTTCGAAATTTTCTATGAATCTTCGCAAACGAGCGTTTCTCGATACTTCAATGGCTTTTAACGTGAAGCTCAGACGCGGCAACGTCGATTTATGCTTGATTTGATGTTCACGCCACTTAATTAAACTAATTAGCACTGGGAATACGAAGCGTCTTTAGATTTTCGTCCAGGCATTAAAATAAAGGTAAATGAAAGGAACAGAGAGAGAGAGAGAGAGAGAGAGACAGAGAATATAGAGACGTATCGAAACAAAGAGAGATACACTCATACAGTCACTGTACCCGATATACTTAACCAGTAAGGGCTCATGGGAACGAGTTAACGTTAGATTCACAAGGGATATTCAAAATGAAGGCGATAAATGATAAGACGAACTTTCAGACGCTCACGTGATATTAGAATCCGTAGATTTCGAGTATTCGAGCAAATACGTAACCCTATTACGATAAATTACTCGTTATCCCTGTATGTGTGAAATATGAGTACAGTCGTGCTCGAAATAATTGAAAATGGCTAAATCACCGATCAAGAGAGGCCATTATGTTCTTCGAGTACAAGGGAGCAATACGATATACGTGGTTCAAGGTGAGACAGAACGTATAAGGTTATGCATAGTAATGTATAGTCATACCGTGTTAAGGTACGCAGACGTACGTTTATGTCTCACGAGACGTAAGCGCCAAGGTAACGTTACGCGAAAGCATGAGTGGCATTTTGACGTGACGCGCGAGCAGCTAGAAATGACGTAGATAAGATTGCTCGGCGTTATCATGCTCCCCGTGTCGAGGACCATCTAGGAAATCAATTTTTGGCTAAGAGTGTACAGGGTGTTACACCCATATAAGCGGAACGATGGAAAACGGCTTGAGAATCGTGAAGGTTGCTGAGGAAAATTTCAGTTTTCAAAATCAATTTTTTTATCGCTACGCTCGAGCTGGTGAGATTTTTTGAAAATTTCATTTCTCTTTCTTGGGTACGGTAACTGTCGTTTTTATCGGATAAGACGAAAAATCGTTATCGTTTGGTGGTATCAGGCGTGATATACTGTATAAAAGGTTGCGACTGGTATATGTGAATTTGAAAAAACATTTGGAATCATAGGCAATACTCCGGAGTCAATGTGCCAGTTTCAATTTTATCCACGTGCAAATATGACAACGTGGCGGCCGTTCGGGCTACCGGGAGGCGCGTGCATTTCGGCACGGGAAAGTCCGGATATTTCAATTTGACGGTGTAGCAGGAGCGACAGTCCGATAAAACATTTTCGTGCAAGAGCAGTCATTCGATACCCAGTACGTACCACTTCGTGACTAGTACCATGACTCTCACTCGTGTCCCTTACTGTACATGCTTTAACATTATTTATATAGATATATATTAGAAAAAAAAGAATTTCGTGACTTTTGAACAAACATAAAATTTTATTCACGCATCCCCATTACGTGAATTAAAAGAAATTTTAATTAATTCGATCGATCGTAAAAGCCAGACTTCAATGTGCGCGCGTTTCGAGTTTATTTTGGCTTTCGTAAAATTATCAGTCTTTCGTTCGAGGAGCGAACGAAAAAAAAAAAAAGAAGATTTTTCCTTAAATAAGTTAAATTGGATTTCCAACTAGATAAAAAAAAAAAGAAAAATAATAATATTGAGAGCCCCTGAATCGTTCCGGGGAGTTTATTACTACACCGAGACGACACGAAGCTCCGGCTGGCACGAGCCACTTTGACGGAAGGCGGCAGTTCGGCTTGGCACGACAGCCTCCTCTCTTTGGCCTAGGGCTTTATTACTCCATGAAAATCGGTACTAACCGGTTCGATCGGTGTCTTTTCACATTTTCATTATTTTCTATTGCTGTCTTCGTGTCACGGGCTCTTCCCTTCTTATCGCGCCAGTCACTCTCCCCTCTCACGGTGAGATCCGTGCCCATCGAACTTATCGGCGACTCGGTTGGCTCCGTGATCTCAGTCGAGATCGCTAAAGGAACGTCGTTCTCGACACGTCGAGCGAAAGAATTGCTGGCTGAACTTTCGAGACCCTGTTTCCGTCAGACCCGAAAAACCAGGTCAAAGATCTTTCAAGACAGGACTTGGAAATACGTATTTTTACAATTTTACTATATCCTCGCGGCAAAAACGGGCACGAACTTACAACCCGAAGTTGGTCCATAAATTATATTTTTAACTTAAAGCCAACTTCAATCGGTACCTCGATTAATTTATCCCTGTACAATGCTTATCTCGCTGTACCAAAAAAAAAGTCTCGATTATTCAAAATCTAGTCATTACGTCATCAGGTACCCCCTATACTTCCCAAGCACCATACGGCGAATAAAATAAATAAAATCAAGCCTTCAAAGCACGTTGGATTCCGAACGAAACGAGATGGCTGACAATTTTGAGTAAATAAGTTAACGATACGAGTTATCGTTTACAGACTATATTTACAATATTTTCCTGTAAACCTGTACGCGTTAACTGCACCTCGAATTTGCATGTTGTTTACTGGAGAATCGACGGTAGGAAAAAACGAACGACCTCGTGAAATAAAATAAAATCGACACTGACCCCCCTTCGCCTCCCCACCCCTTCCCGCCACCACTCATCCTTCCAGCTCCGGAGGACGATTTTACCAAAAAACCCGGATATCACGGTGCGTCCTCACGAAACGAACAATAGCTCAACCTGACTTTCCGTTTTCTCTCGTTTCTTGCCCATTTTATTTCTTTACCCATCTCCCCTTCCCTCATTTCCTTTTAATCTACGTCACGTTTTAATGTCCACCAAGCCCTGGCTATATTACACGTCAACTACGAATTTTCGCTAGACACTTTTTCACGTAAATCCCTTTGGAGGCTGTCGCCTGCCAAAAAAATCAAACCCAAATGGACCATTACGTATCGGCGAAACGAAAGCCTTCCGGACGGCACGACTCCCGCACGAGTATCAAGTTTTAATTAAATTACGTTTAACGAATGCACGAGAAGGCTCGAGGGGCAGTTGTAACAGGAAGTAAGAAAAGTTCCTCGATTACCAAGGAAGAATAGAGGAGAATACAAGGTACAGGTATGGAGGACGAGAATGTATCTGGGATTCGTACTTTTCTCAAGATTACGTATCACGTATCTCTTTCCTGAGAAACGTAAGAGACGCAAGAGGACCGCGTGAATTTATACGCAACGAGGTATCCACGTTTTATTTCATTCGTTTTGAAAAATGTCTTTTTTTTCATGCAAGGAACATTCGCAAAGCCAGACTCTGCAGAAGCTTTAAAAACTGTACGTCGGTATTCAACGCACGTGAATTTTCAAAAAATGAGAGTGGTTACCCGGTAACGAAAAAAAAAAAAAAGAAAAGAGAGAAAATTTCGCCAATGAATTTCGCCGTTTGGAACATGGACGCGTATTTACCGTTACGTATGGTGTATATATATATATATATACACAAATATATATATATGTACTGTGCTATAGAAACTGACGCAACGAAATGCCCTGATCGACGTATGACATTCGTGCCCGTCACAGGCTTCATTTTCTGTACATCATATCACTTTTGGTACAGGCGGTCGCTGGACGAGCCTTTATCTCACTCGGATGCTGGATTAATTCACGTTTACTTGAAACGAAGAAAAAATTCAAAAAAATCGTAAAAATCCATTCGAGTGACGGAATTACGAAGACTTGAAAAAAAAAAAAAAAAAGAATTCCACCATACGATTGTCGAGCACTCGATGAGAAGTAGCTGCGCGACGCAAGCCAAAGTTTTAATTGTCATTGAAAGAAAAAAGTGGTAAAAGCCCAGTCAAAGAAAGAGGCAAATTTCCAAAATTTCCCTGGAATAAATTATTCATCGTGTAATGTAAAAGCGTACGGCACATGCTAACGTACTCGGCCGATTGGAAACCCGCTTGGCTGTGTGCTGTTTGAATTCGCCTATAAACCCCCATTTCCCATCTACGGTGCATGCAATGAAGAAATTTGCCAGCGGCCCGGGTTCGACTTTTACGAGCTCGCTATTGGTTGATCGATCCCGGCTAAAGAAATGTGGCAATTCTATACGAGAATTCCGGACGGGGGGGGGGGGGGAGGGGGTGAAAGAGAGAGAGAGAGGGGGGAGGGGACTTGACTTGCCGGCAGCCATGTAAAGTAATGGAAGCAAGACCCGTGGCCCAAAGTAATTGCGCGGATCGACTTTCGATCCCTTTATGACGTCTTGAACACGCGAGACATTGAAATGACTTTTATTTTTCGAATTCGTTTTTCAAATTTCAAATATCATTTCAAAGCACGCACCGCCGTACGTTTCGAATACGACCGTACCACGGTAACGTTATTTTTATTTCCGAGGAACTGCCTCTTACGTCATGTCAAAGTGACGTAACGTGCATCTTAAGAGTTAGGTTTAAAAAAATGACACCCGGTATAACAAATCCGTTGGAGCTTACAAGCTACCGAGCATACACGTCGCTCTCCCCTTCTATTTGGGCTGGTCGGATGAAACAGGGGGTTAGGTTATGTATTTACCTTCCCTATATTTGTCCGTGGGATTATCACGTGCACCCGAGTAAGACTATGAGCTGTATCTTCGAATATTGCTACTCGGCTTAATCTCAATGAAAACTTTCTTTCGCGGGGGCGGGTTCTCCCGCGAAAGCTCTTCTTTACCGACGGATCGATTCTGCGCGACTTCTTTACCGACGGAGAAACTCTCGATATCCGTTCGTTCGTATGCACGTGGCCGCGCGCGGGGCACGTCAACCTAGTTGCAAGCACGGTGCACTGTATCTTTCAATTTATAGGTTGGTACTTCTCGAAATTTATGAGGCCTTTGTTGGCAGCGCCGTAATACTTCATTCGTTAAACGGAAACGCGCATGCGCAGTGCGACCCGAGCCGGTGGCGTCGAGGCGCCGTTAAAGGATCGTGGAATTCATTTATTTCGGGACGAGAGATCCTTTGGATAAATAGGAAGTAAGGTAGGCGCAAGATCAACCGCAGGATGCACATAATTTTTCTTTTCTCGCGTATCCGGTGGTTCGCTAGTGGCTGCTAGGCGAGAGTAGGGCTTGCTCGAGTAAACATTAAAAATGCTCGAAATCTCGTTAGTTACTGCTTGATTTCCGCGAGCTTATATAGCGACAAGTATAACTGCACGTACGTCTATATATCTGTATACAAGGTGGAAAAAGCTCGGAAATTCCGTCGGCAATATCTCTGGCAAATTTTCTCTAGTGCCCGTTTATTTTCATCATTTTTTGCACTGCTTTTTTTTTCTACTTCCGTTTGGTTGTTGACTCTCGCCCCTTTATCTTTTTTTTTTTCCTCTTTACTTCACCGCCATTTACTGCAGCCGCTTCGGAGATGCATCAGGCTCGACTTTTACGCTCGTACGTGTATAACGGGGTGTGTATATACATATATGACGTATGCGGCGATACCACGCGTCGGCTACAGTGCTACTCAATTGTGAAATATAGGGATGCAAAAAAAAATATAAAAAAAAAGTCAAATCCGGATATTCGAATTCCTGACGCACTTAAATTCGTTTCCGTGGCAGCTTTCCACGCGCGTAAGTGCACGGTAAATACACATGAGACGAAAGTATGAAAAAAAAGAGCGACTGACTCTAGAAAAATATCACCAAAATGAACAGGGAGAGGCAAAAATTATGAAAAAAAAAAAATTCCGAATCCACTTTGTCTCTGCCCGTTTCCAAAAAAAAACCTGCGGCCTAACTCTAAGAGGGTTCGCAGATGAGGACCAGCGCGAGGACGAAGACGAGGAGAAGATGTAGGCGGGTGAGAAAGGATGAGCTCATATGAGAGTGGCTCCTCGAGTGTTACGTACATCACGCATCGTCAGTCATATCTCACATTATTAAATTCTAGAGCCGGAGCATTGGCGGATCCTGCAAGTACCGTTGAATCTTGCTACAGCCGAATTTTCAATTGAAATTTTTACCCATCGAAAGTAAAATTCCAAAAATCCAAAATTCCACCAACCGTACCGTTATTTTATTCCACTTTGCATAACCATGTATTTCGACCAAAGAATTATTCCAAAATATCGCCAAAACTTTCGAAACGTAAAAGCATCTTTCCGTAGACGTAGAAAATAGCCAGAAAAAAAAATTGGTGACGCAGGCAAAAGCTACGAGTCTTTCTCAACGAGAGTAGTTTCCCATACCAACGCGATCTAGGGTAGTACGTACGTAGGTATACATATGTATCAAAGTACCGTAGCCATTGAGGACTTAACGTGCCGTAAGAATGTAAGCTTCGCCTCCCCACGGCTCTTCCAGCCCGGCAAGCAGTATCGGCCGTATTCAGCTGGTTCTGCCGTTGGCTCTCCGCTGCTTCTTTGTGCCATCTTAAGACCCATCCAGAGGCATGTGCTGCACGCTACGATAACTAAGCCGTTTTCTGAGGTAGTACAGCATCGCTATTGGTTGCCATCGTGATACAGGGCCATTACCAAGAGCGTGTCTTTCACGCCCAAGTAAATATAGTTAAGGAATTCTAGAGGCCATGAAGAAAAAAAAAAAAAAAAAAAAAAAAATCACAGCAAGAGACAAAGGAGCATCAGTCCCATTTAGGAATTAGGTAGGGGATCGGCTACCGACGTACGAAGGTCTTGATAAGGGATGAGATAAAAGGAAATAGGTAAACCAGGAAAAGACTGTAGGTTGGGTCTGAAGAGACCCGTAAAAGGTACCACTAGAGTGAAAGTGCATCTTGAGCCGAAGTAAAAGTTCAAGGTAAAACGAAGAAGTCCGATTGATCCCAGTCAGAATGGGATCGTGAGAGGGTATATCCGAGATTGTTTAGCGCCGAAGAAGTATTCGGTCCAGGACGTATAAAACGGGAGGATGGTCTCTGGGCTGAGAGAAGGAGCAGAATCCAGTGTGGGTTTCGACGTCCTTCACGAAGAGAACGAAGTTTCAGGCTAAGGCAACCCTGACATAACCTCGTTCCCGTATCGCAGCTCTTGAAATGGATGTGGGGCTGTACCAGGGAGCCGATCTTCAATTCCAGTTATTAGGTCCTAAAAAGCCCTGCCATAACCGGTCCTCGATCGAAATAATACGGGGGACCTTTTTGGTCTTGCTGTTCTCTTTACTTTCTTCCTTCTCCTCCTATTCTCTTTCTGTCTCCGTTACGCTTTCTCTTCTCCTCGCTCAACCTTCCCGTCCTCTTGGACTATTATTTTTTTTTTTTTTTTCCCTTTGATCGTACCCCGGCATACATTGCTACTGATTTCTCCCACACCGAGTACCGTGCCAGAGTGGGGTATATCCGGTTCCGTGGCTTTTCGGATAAAACCTTGCGTCGAACAACATCTGATGAGACGATTTCGAGTGGAGCTTTTTATCTGGGAATGGCTCGGGTGATTACTTTCCTTTCACGTGGCACTCGAACCAGTCGAGGTCCTTTGAACGATCGGAAGAGTACTTTCGGCCTATCGCAAAGCCGTATCGCCGAGCGAGGGAATCCTTAAACGAGAATCGCTTTGTGGTTGAAACCTTATCGCGAATACAAAATCAACCTGAATTCAAAATTGGATCTGATCTTGCTAATTGTCTCAAATCGCGCAAGAGTACCCCGGTCTCGAGCAGGTCCAAAAATAAAAGTCCCATCGAGCAAGATCAGCGTACACCCACTACGAGTACGGTGCATGGTGAAATTTTGGTACAGAATTCGCGTTACCCCGACCAACGTCAAAGGCTACCACAATAACGGAAGTGAACTGACAGTCAATAAGTGAAAAAAAAAAAAAAAAAAAAAAAAAACTTTTTCCCAGAATCCAATAGTAACTGTCACCGCGAAGTACCTTTTAGAGAAGCAGTTAAAGGAGAGTAAAGAAAGGTAAAAAAGAAAACAAAAAAAAGAAACAGCAATCGACTCGGACAGTTCCTCCCAAGCAATTTCCACTGTCGCGAGATACCCCGGGACTCGGCGAATGCGGCCTTCCGGAGCGAGGACTTCCGGTACAACTGTATTGCGGTGTATCGCTTCGATTCGCCCTGCTGGATTCGAAAATGGCTCGGATCACTTTGTCTTTTTGTAATTTTACTTACGTCACTCGAGACGTTACTGGAGTCTGGCCGAATGACATCCGAGTCTGCCGGTGACGCCTCCACCCCCTAAAGCCGGCACTGCACTTCCGTTTCCTCTTTTGCTCCCTCCCCCTCCCTCCCTGCCACCCCCCGTCGCAACCAAACATTAAGCTTCGACTCACACCGGCATCCAGTCTCCGTAGCTCGCCCGGAGACTATTTCCCGAATACACCAGAATTGTAACACGAGATTCCATATGCTCGTATATCAACATACGTGTTTAACGTGACTATATAATTCTTGAGTGGGGCCATGCATAGTCCGCGTACAAACGCAAACGCGACCCCACGCATATATAGCCGCATTTAAATAATGTATCGTATACGAAAGCCCGAGGGTGAGACCTCGACGTTGTATATACGTATAATGTATTAGCAGGTGCGATGGCGTCCCTGGGTATTATGCACGCGACATTCTATCCCGTTACGTCACTGAGAATAATGCTACTCCTACGTGCAGCAGCCACGAGCCACCAAAGTGGCAGACTCGACTTTCCCAGCTCACCGGTAGCGGACTTGGCCCTGGGGTTTGCGCCGGGTTTTACAGGCAGACAGGATATCCAACTGGCGTGCACAATGTACGCCACTTGCCGCCAACGTCACGGGACACGCAACCGCGGACCCCTTCGTTCTTCGGCTTAACGGAGCCTTTATTTTTGCCAATTTAATTTTAGCTAACCGTACCAAAAAACAATTATCTCTCAAAGTCCAATGCACATTTACGCAACGCGAAAATCACTGGGTAAACTACGGCTCATTGATCTCGTATAAATACCTGGTGGGTGCGATCGGATAACAATCCTTTAGCCTACAAATCCAGTAGGATTTTTCAACTGTGCAGTGTGAACGCGCCATGCTTATCGATAGCAACCGCGTGGGGGACGTTGCTATCGGGTGTGTATAAACGAAAATATGTAAATGTCAAATTTTATGGTAATTACGTGGAATACCATTAGTCGAGTAACATTCGTCATGTATATACATATACAGGCACAGCGTACTTATCGCAATTTGAAAATCAACCGGAGGGCCAAAAGTAATATGAACTAAAAGCCTTTCAACTATTTCATCATCCGATCATTAAATATATATATACAGTGTTCGTTCGGTATCACGTGACTACCATAGACATCGAATGGAGCTGGCTAACTTCAATGAAATGTTCCTGAATAACGATGTACATAGGTATATGCTTAGGAGTCTTTGATAATATCAATGTTTACCTATGACGAACGATATATCAAGGCATTTATTTTTTTAGTATATCAAATATATTTTCAAACCCCCTCTTACCACCCTTGGCAACCCTCCCTCGTACCCGAACAACTTTTTATTTACTTTCAATGGGATTTTCATTGATTATTAATTGCCCGCAGGCACTCTGCTTTGTATGATTTATTTCGTACTGCCGTTCGTACTTTGTCTCTCGCTGCGAGGCTGCCGAAGAATCGTGTTACCGATGTAACTTTGGATGTCCAACCTGGGACGTCCCAGAGAGAATTCCGGATGGAGTTACTCGGGTGGACAATGTATAATGCAAACGAAGGAAGGTAGAGACCGCGGAGCGTCTCACCGCATTTTGAATATTGATATTCTAGAAGCATCTAGCGAGTAGATAGGTAGGGTAAGTATATCTAGATGGTATCCTAACGCCATCTGGCTGGCAACGATGAAAGAAAATTTTTCAAAATTTTTCCTCGCTGCGAACGCTCGCGGAACAGGGACTTTGTAAAAGTGGTACGCGAACTGAATTCCAACGTCCCTTTAAACTCTCTGGTTATTTTTATTTTCGCACTCTCTCTCTCTGCTATTCTCTGAACGTGCTCATACAACAATAGTACTTCGATATGTAAATTTGCAGATTACGGCTTATCGATCAACAATGGAATTTGGAATATGTGTATTCCATATAGCGGGTATTGGCAATTGTATATACGTAGCGCCAATATTTTGGCAACCCGGCTAAAAATGGAAATGACGATGAATCGAAGTTCGGGGTATAAAATTTTTTTTTCAACCCGACAATTTTTATATCGTACATCGTTAAAGCCAACCGATAACTCGTTACGTTACGGCAGACAACACGTGAGACAATTCGTGAGTACGAAATAATTTCTTTGATAAATATTTTGGTTAAAATAACCCTGTAACCAGTTCAAAATTTTTCGCTCTTATCAATTCCTTCCAATCTCTCACGACCTTCGTGCCATTCGCGACGTCAATTTTGAGAGGTTTCCGAAAAATCTTTTCACCCGATATACTATACTACATCCATTCCGCGAAGCTGAAACGTCTATGAACGCTGGTCCACTGAGCTTGTCCCACGAATATCCTTTGCGTATCTCCTGTCACGGAATTTCGCTACGTAACGTTACCGTAGCAAAAGGCAGACCCAGGTGGCACTCGCAGTTATACAGCCGAGATCGGCAATCTTAAAAGTAAGAAATTCCTACAAGATAGGATGTCCCTTTGCGCCGGGTTATAAAATACTTTCAATTTACTCAACAGCTCTTATCCGACGGACCGAAGTTGTCTTACGACCCCAGGAAAACGTCCTCGTCCACGATAGCCCGTAAAGACCGAACGGCATCGCGACGTTTTACCTGCTCTCACTGACTTTCCGTCGCACTGGAGAAGCACCCAGCCAGGTACCAGCACGGGAGGGGCCCGTTTTAAAGTGAAAATTTTTCAAAATTCAAAAATCCCACGTCAGACCGCCTTCTTATGAAATGACAAATTTCTTTGATAAATTTCATAATCTCATTCCGCCATACACACATGCATCCCTGATTAAAAGCTCACCTGTCGGCAGATATTTTCATTAAGCCATCCGAGCACCTTTCGACGAATAAAGTGTAATTCCTCGCGTTCCAAAGTCCGTCCATGCGGCTCCGTCGTACTCGGCCTCTATAACGGGTGGCAAGGGGTGTTTAGCGGTACGGTATAGTGGCGAAAGTTAATTGCTCTGGGAGTAAAGCGAAGTAGCTTCGACGCAACGGGAAAGTAATGGCTGACACTCCTGATACTTTCGTAGAAAAGGCAACGGCCACATGCCGCAGGTATATAGCCAACGAAATCGTATAGTACCGGCAGCCGCTCACAGAAGGCGTGCCTGTGGCAACTTTGATAATACCCAGAGCCGAGCGGTTTTTGCTGGGAAAATGAGTTAACTCCTACGAAGCTCCATATGTACAAGGTGGACCCGACGTTCCCCCCGCACGGCTCAACTTATTTCCGAATAGTAAATTTAACCGAGTGCATTACTCACCGCTCGACATGCTACTCGGCTTGCATGGCCGAGGCTTAATACCTTCCACCTATAGCGCTGCAGGCAGCACGCAACGGAAATTCCGGGAGTTAGCTCGCTAATTAAACTTAATTTAAGTTCGGGTTCCGTGTACGGTACACAGGTACGAATCTACCTGTGCGCGTGGATCGTTCAGCCTTAAGGAGCGAGCGCAGGTAATTATACTCCAATTTCAGTGGAAATTCAGCCGGAACGAGAGAAGGCGGAAATTTCGAATAATAATAACGACAGTCAACAAGTGTATCAGCAAAAGAAAATATATTTCCTTGCCTCTGCCATGGGCTCGACCAACCATTTTTTTTTTCAAATCGCGTCGACGCTTCGAGTTCAAAAATTTTTTTTTCTAAAATCCAATAAACTTCTCCCCGAAGCACCAAACTTTCGAAGCCAACAAAAACGATCGGCACCTGTTCGCTAAACTCGAAAATACCAAAAATGGCGTATACACGCACAGGGATGATGACAAGACATAAAATTTTTCGTATTTATCAGTAGTTTTTGACAATTCCAAAATTGCCTATTTTTATCTAGATCATGTTTATACCATATTCCATGGACGTTTTTCCTATTCAATTTTTTTTTTTAACGGTAAGTACCTGATCCGTAGATAACCCGAGAGCAAGGAAGAAGCAGCAGTGCAATTCCTGACCAATTCCGTGAGTAGCGTTTGCACGTTGGTAACGACTCCGCAAACACTGGCATCAATTTAAACTCTGATCTCGGTAATCAAGGGGATCAGACGTTTCGATGTGTTTAAGCGGATATATATATGTATAGATTCAGCCTGGACAGGCTGGATAGGTACTAGGGAAGGTAGGTGCGATTCCTGGGAAAGAGCAACGTGGGCATTGTAGAAAAGGTGGGATTCGATGCTCGAACAGAGTACGGGGATGTAAATCGATGCGAGGAAGGGTGAAAAGAAGCTTAGTCCAGTGAGGTTAGGTTAGGTGTAATATTTTCTCGTGACTTTGTCGTGTATTGCGTTTAAACGGTGAGAGGCTGGTTGTCGAGCTAGACTGGCGAGCAGCGAGAAGAGAAATGCTTCCGAAGAGCACGTTTACGGGAAATAAGAAAATTAGCATCCCGGTAAACTGATGGAGGTTAAAGACAGTGGCCGAGGTACAATTTTCGTGGAAATTGGTCGACCTGGTATTTCATGAAAAAATGAATTTTTGTACGAAAAAAAAATATATCAGGATTCCATTAACGAGGAAAAAGATTTGACCAATTCATCCCTGTGCGCGTTAAGTGCATCGTCGAACCTTCGCTCACAGTTTAAAAAATATTTTTGATTATTAGGTAAAAGAGCTTAACAGGGTATAAAGAGAAAGCACTCAATGTTTTTTTTGGGGGGGGGGGGGGGAATTACTCCAACGACCAATATTTCCTCAAGGAAAGCTCGTCTTATCAAACCTACTCTTATACAGAAATTATATTTTTTTTTAACCTCAACCCCTTTTACTTTGCGTTAGAACCGAGTGAACTTTACCAAGAATCTCCTTGAAACTCTCGCGAAAGACCAAAAAAAAAAAAAAAAAAGAGTCTTTAGCGTAAAGTCGATATCTCGAGCCGATCAAAAAGTGCAAGAGTGCATTTCTCAAGGAGTGCACCGCGTACGAAAGTAGTCGCTCCAAAAAAGTAAAAGCCTAAAGACACTCCGTACAGAGCGTAACGATCAAAATTCAAATTTGAAATTCCTCATCCCAAAAAAAAATCTAAAATCGTACAATCGCTCAACGAATTCGAAATTGTCAATAACTCCCAAGATCCACGTAAAAAAAAAAAAAGTCAACCAAAGCCACCATTTATCACCGCGTAATTTCAAAATCCCCAATGCTCTCCTTCGAAATCTCATATTATTTCATCGACTGGCTCGAAACCCATTTTTTTTCCCGCGTTCGCACAATAGCAAAAATGACATCCCATGGCAATAATACCATTATCACTACGCTTCTCCGCGTACAAGAACGATACCGACCGAGCCCTCCCACGGACTGCGCGACATTATAAACACGTCAACGATAAATCTCGCGACTCCCGTCTCATAGAAAGTGGGATCGATGTATCGGAGGGTGGGGGGTGAATCAGCCCCCTGCCCCATCCCGCCCCGTCCCCCCACCCCACCCCACCACCGGATAACGCCATACTCCAATATTCTTCCCGTGGAATCCACCCGGACATAAATAACTATTATACACATTCCCCGTTATGCTTCCACGCACGTACTCCGGCTGACCGTAGGTAAGGCAGGTACCTGTATACGTACGAGAGATGACATTTAACATATGGGACACAGAATTTCTTATTGCGATAATACAGCATGATTTATGTCCCTGTGACCAGCCGTTGAGGGTACAAGGTAAAAGGAACGTATTTCATTTTTCCTTATACCATATTTATAGGCATCTCTCTTCCATTCTGCTACAGTACGAATCTGCAGGTTTAACCGAATAGCGCGTACACGAGACAATAGTAACCCGAATATTTTTTGAGGCTGAACCGTAATACATCATCGCGTAAATTGATCTGTTTATCGAATGATGGACCAGAGTGAAATATTTTCGTATAGTTTCAACGAAACGTCTGGGAAACGTACGATTGGATTTCGAACGGTCGACTCGACGTTGGCGATCGGTGACGCTTGTCCGAATTTTCGAACTCGAGACCTGCGTCAGATATCGCGTCGAGGCCAGAAGTCAGCTGGTGACAGATAAGCCAATGTAACTTTGTCGTTGTATTAATTCTCGTATTTTGATAAGAGCCCCCTGACCCCCCCTGACCCTCCCTCCCCCCCCCCCCCCGTACGACGGGACATTAATTTACGGATACTAGAAGTGAATTTTGAGTCGATTTAGGTAAATAATCAAATTTGACATATTTCCGGGCTTCTATGATTTATCGCGGCGTTCAGATAAGTACTTTATTACAATGAGTAATGTCTGAGTGAACTTTGACCCAATTCACGAAATTCAATCGTCACCCTTGACATTAGATCGATATCGATTAATTTGGCATACGTCACACGGATAATATCTCCATGGACCGTAATTCGAGACGTTTCGATTAGCCACGTGGGACGAGCGTTCGTGAAAGTGATTAAAATTTGACAGCTCGCAGCAATTACTTTTTTTGGTCGTAACGCCCCGACCAGGTGGTTTTATGTAAAAATTCATGAAGAACTTAGAGAGGGTCTAGTTAAAAAAAAAAAAAAATGTATACATAAAAAGGATGAAAAAAATATCAGCAATAAATCGTCAGCTCGAGATTCAATAATTTATCGTCTACGAGTCGAATTGATAAGCCGTACGAATTGACCGATAAACGTCGAACAGTGACTGTACCCGCTGCTGCGCAATTGTGCCAAGTAAATACGTGCGTATGAACTGAATTGAAAATCAAGTCGCATCGCAGTCGATTCGGTAAATCGCGTGTCGACAATTCGAAAGTATCCATTAGATCCGGTACAGCGAATTCGAAGCAGTATCAATTACAAGCGCTCTTGCATATACATAAATATATATATATATATATACACACAGTGACATTATTCCCAACGATCCTCACGTTCCCTTGCCACGTGAGGTCATACGAAAATTAACTCTGACACGTGCACGCGGTGTTTCCGAAAGTACGGTAGAAGTGCACGTGTGAAAAGTGCTTTTACGTAAAAGCAAAAAAAAAAAGAAAGGAAGAAGAAGAAAAATTACACCCCGAACAGTAGTAGCGAGTAAGCGAGGAGCTAGATTAAAAGTGTTCGGGAAAACGATTGGGAGCCCAGAGTGGGGAATGACGAAGTGCCATAAGTAGCAAAGGGCATAAGGATAAGAAAGGTCAGAGGGGAGTGGGTACGAGGGTGAATGGGGTATAGGGTGAGAGAGTTCAAACGTAGTAAAACGTGTTGAGAAGTTAGCCCAGCAGCAGGTAGTATCCTAGAGACCCGTATTCCTTGGAAGCAACCCCCCCCCCTCACCCCTCTCCGCCCCCTTACATCCCTTGTCGACCCACCCACCGTCTTCCGCCATAGCAGCATCCCCATTCGTTCCTCCTCTTATCGTTAGCGCACGTCGGGATGCTGGAGGAGAAATAAAAGTTGTCTAGTAGTCGGTTGGAGCGGTCTCCTACCTACCTACGAGTATCCCGGTTTGTATTTTTTTTACGTTGGCTATACGGAGCACTCACGTTGTTTGCCCTAGGGAAACGGGCCGGTGCTCTTTTTAGCGTCTGGGCAAACCTCGTGAATGAAAGGGAGCTAAGAATACGAAAGGAGCGGTTAGTTTGGTTACTTGCGCGAAGCCGTAAGGATCAGCTAGACAAGAAAAGGAGGCGGACGTCCCAGACCCTAAAGAAACAGTCACGGTGCTTACCGGAAGAACCGGGTCGACCTAGAGAATTCCTGAGATTCGTATTTGCGCGAGATGGCTGATACCTCCCTGCCGCGGTGGTCCAGTTCGTTCCTACCCAACCTGGTCCAAGTGAGCGGCACCGGTTCATCTTGGCCCTGACACTCGAGGACCACGTCGCTGCCCTGAGGGGTTGGCCAAACTGCTACGAACGACCGCGGTTGGTCCCGCAGGAAGTGGAGGAACCGTTCGACCTGGGAAAGACCAATTTCGCAACCTCAGAGGCATCAAAGGCCATCGAAAGGGTGCAAGATCATCGGATACCCAAATAGAGACCTGGACCATGTGGGCTATGAAGATGTCACGTCCAAGTACACGGTGCTAGGCACCAGTAGAGCTATAGGTCGGTGGACGGACCTGGGACATAATTCTTCCCAGGGCCGAACGAAATTGGAACAGGGCCCCGATGCGTGTACTCGAAATTCTGAGCATTTCATTGGCCGATGTACCAAATGCATTCGCGGTACACGAAGCGCCAATGTTCTCGTATTGTATTTGGGGTATGTTCCGACCACGACAGAACATTCATTTCCCATGTGAACCATGGCTCACCTGGTGCATTCCACCCACCCACCATGCCCCTCTCGCCCCAACCCCCTTCCGCCGGACGACCTGCTTCCACCGCGTTCCCAGTTCGCCCAGCGCAATCTAGATTTCAGCGCGTAGACCTTAACGGTAAATCAAATAGCATCCGTACGTTTCGCCTCCCGACGGCGACCTCTTCTGGGATAGCCAGGAGAAATTCCTAATGCGTTCATCCTCAGGGAAACCGGAAGTTGCCTGATGCCCGATCGGGCTCTTTATAACGTCGCGTACCTTGTTCGTCGTTCGAGATATGTGTATTGCGCAACTGAAACTTTTGATTGATAATTTGTCATTTTCGTGTTCTTTTTTTTTTTTTTCATTTCCTTCGTCAAACCGACACCTGCTAATGACGAATGACCCCGTGACGTTTCGCATCGACAGGATGCTGCATAACCGTTTTGGGAAATGTCACGGGCATTGGGCGCTTATGTAACAATAATTGAACCGAGCCAGAACAGTGGTCGCACGTGCAGATAGACACGTGGGACGGAGACTGATACATCCTAATATGTGATCTCTTGTATATAGTCACTGCGCGTTACCCTCCTGTCGCTCTGTACGTAAATTCGTAACTCTCCAGCTACAGCGTGCAGACTCTGTGCGCTTTGCTGTGTAACGTTGTATATAGCGTGACGCGAAAGTGACGAATTTCGGATTTCCATGTAGCCGTAAATAGCCGCTTCGTTGATAAACAATACGTCAAAGTCCTTCGATTTCTAGCGGCAATGTAAAACAATGAAATTAATTAGATGATTAGTGGGAGTCGCTGCGCGTTCCGGATCGGTTTCCTGGAGTCAAGTTTACGTGACAGAATTTCACTCTGACCAACTGAACTTTGCCGGAAGTTCGATTCGTCGCAAGCGAGCTGTTTCTGTTCAAGTTACGTTATCTAAAATAGATTCAACGTTAATTGAAAAATTAACACCCAAAAGCTATACAAGGAAAGTATAAAAATCCCCGTTTATGGAAAATCCCTGAAACAGGTTTATCGGAATAAAAAAAAAACAGTAAAATTACATTCCGCGAAAATGGCAAAAAAAAATATCGTCCGTAATACAATTTTGATGATCGTTATCAAACTTTGCGCAAGGACATTCCGTGCTAAAAGTTCTTTATCGTTGTGCTTGAAAACGACCAGAGATCGTCCGTATTTCATTTAAATCCTTTCGCTTTCGACGTCTTGCACGGATACTTTCTAACCGACTTCAGAGAACTCGACGTAGCTCGAAGTGTAAAAAAAAAAAAGAAAAGTGAAAAAGAGTTGAAATTATAAAAAAAAAAATACGATGCCCGATAACGAGTCGCATTGAATTTCTTTTGAAGCTACCGACTTCCACACGGTCCAGAGTGAAGAGGCATTGATCGATACGTTATGTACACGGTGTACAAATATATACATATATACAGGCAGATTGGCATTACAAATAAAATACTAGTTTCCCGTGTTTGTCGATTTATTGCGACTTATTGCAGTACACGGTCTACACCCACCGTGTATACCTATACAGAGACGAAATCGTAGAGGCGGTGGCCGCTGTTATTGAAAGGATCGTATAGGCCCGCGAACAAAGTCCGATGCGCTGACACAGAGAGATCCCTTTGAAAAGTTCACAAAGAATCCGGCAGGGGAGATACCTTCTTCCATAGAGAGCAAGAAAAGCGGCACCATTATCCCAGGAGTAGCGCGTGTGGTTTCACAAAGGCGAAGGAGGACGAACGGGTAGCGCGCGCCCGATGACGCGGAGGACCTTGGAGGAGCCTTTCGAAAATCATAGATGCCTCAACGGGACAACAGCCTGTCCGTCCGGAACGCGTTCATTTTTCCTGCTCGATTAACATCCAAGTTGAGCGACGCCGGAACCCATTCATTTCCGTGCGTTTACCGAACGATCGACCTCAGCCTAGAACCGGAACCATCGATCGAGCTCGGTCGGACCCGAAGGATTCGACCGATTCGCTCGTGCGTCAAATTCCGGCCACTTTTGGCACTCCGCCTGCAGCCAGTCTGTATTTGCCATGGGTGTTTGCCTACTTGTGCGTACAAAGTGTCCCGGCGGAGCCTGGGCGTGGAAATTCGAAGGGGACCGAAAGAGGGGAGAGAGCGTCGCAGAAACGTCAGAAGATAGGATCGCGACGTGCCCTTTCACCGGGATACGGGCCAAAGTCGTTCCCGTAGGGTTCGATTCGCTGGAATAGGCCCTCGCCGGGGTGTCTGAGAAATTCAATCGGATTGATCCTTAAGCTAAATTAAAAGGGCTTCCGAAGGACCCGGACTGTTCGTGTTGAAGGTCGGTTGAATTGAATGGCTCTGCTTAACAGTTGGGGAACGGGTGTCTTCTGACAGTGGTGTGTGTGTGTATATATATATATCGACGAAGGAGAATGAAGAGGCTGCAGAGAGTGAAAATTCATACGTTTACGTGAATTTGATAAATGCCAAAATTGGAGGAAGCTAAATTTAGTTTTGTGACGTCATTTGCTTCTGTTCATTTCTTTTTTCTCGTCCACTCCACTTTCACTCGATATCAGGCCTGGTACGGGTAATGCGTACTCTGGACTCAACCAGGATGTCAAGGATAATCGCAGGAGCAAAGTAACTCTGCAATATTGTTAAGAGAAATGGCATTTCCAAGTGGCACAAGTTCAATTGGGTCTTTGCGCAAGCACAGAGCAGGTAACAGTCACAGGATATTATGCGGAGCAATCGGACCGCACGATGGTCCCGGCTAATTCGAACTTCCAGCCAGGAAGAGACCCATGAAAATAACTCCCTGGCTCCGTACAAGCCGGACTTAAGCAGCTAGAAAAGTTTCGAAGGTTAAGCCCAGAGACACGATACCCAGGGAAAACAAGTTCGACTTCGTTACTGTGAGTCTGACTCGAAGTCCAAACTCAGGATGGAAGAATGCCATCTGTACGAAACGGACTGAACTTTCAAAGGAGTCAAGGGTATCGCCACTTCGTCCTGTAATAAAGAGCGCGAATAAGATGCTTCAGTGCGACACATACGAAACGCGTTCTGAACTCAAGAATAAAATTTAGGAGTCTGACCCTAGTCGCCTCCAATGACTGGTGTCGAAATAGGAGTGAAAAAAAAAATTTACAAAGAAAACCGCAAGATAATGCGACTTCCGGAATGGAGGTCGTCGACGGGTCGTCTGCTCTGGTTAATCCCGGTGTTTAGAGAGTGCGACCCCTGCAATAATATCGTGTTAAGGTTATCGGCGTTAACGGGGTCGAGAGTCGCAGCCATCCGTTAAAGCCGGGTCCGCACGGCAGCGACGGAGCTCTATACCCGCGTTCTACGTGACCACTGTAACTCAGGGTTCGTCAGCGAGGCCCAGCCCGGCGCTCGGGTGCACCGCACACCTCAGCCAGAGGTCTGGACTCTGGGGCTGCTCCCTCTGGAGGCGCCGCTTGGAAAGTGCACCTTTGGCATAATGGCCCACTAAATCACATTACATTCTTCCTCAAGAAAGAGGAGACGGGCGTGGCGGCTTCTTCGTGAGGCGCGACGACGTCCTCCGCTTAGACAAGACCAGCCGCGCGCCTACGAGCTAACTCTGGTAAGTCGGCGACCCGGAACGAGTGTCGTGCAAGATCAGCCAGCGCTAATGGACTCCATTTCCTATTCTTAACTCATAGAAAGCCCAAACCCTGAATAACATTTAGCGTTCGACCCCCTCTTCCACGGACCCGCAACAGCAGCTCCCGTCGCGACGCTCAGTGATAAGGGCAGTATCGAGATATGGGAAAAGCATCAGAACAAAGATTCAAAGTGTAATCGGGACGCGACGTCCCGGTCCTAAGGTTGACACTCTGCAAGATCATACACTCCTATACGGGACTGCCATTAAAGTCGTCCCTGCCGTGGCCGCGATGGATCCGCGAGAAAGAAAAATAAAGTAGCAAGAAAAGAAAAAAGAGAAGGGCAAGAAAAGCAATCGACTCGCAACACCTATTCGTAAACGTTTACTTCCCGGCGACGCCGGGTAGGTACTCGTTATACAGCTTTGTCAACAGCTGCGGTGGGAGTGAGCCGACCTAGCCCGGAGTGGAGGAAAGATT
This sequence comes from Trachelus iudaicus, assembly GCA_030142595.1. Lineage (NCBI taxonomy): Eukaryota > Metazoa > Arthropoda > Insecta > Hymenoptera > Cephidae > Trachelus > Trachelus iudaicus. Next base: position 114,053 of record JARQTH010000558.1, read on the forward strand.
ACCAGGGTGAAGAAACGGGCGTTGGGACGGCCTCAGGGTGAGGTGAGAATCCTGTAAGGGTGGGCAGGAGCTATGGAGTGAGTCTCGTCGAGAGAGACTTGGGAATGGGGAGAGTGAGTGAGTAGTTAGGGAGGGAGAGGGGGGGGGAGAGAGAGAGAGAGAGCGAACCAAGAAAGCTAGAAAGAGAGAGAAAGAGAGATGGATGAGAAGGTAAGGCAAGGGCTGCTGCTACCGTGGATACGGAGAGCTCAGGGTCTGGAGGAGAGCCAAGGTAGAGTGGCTAGAGGGAAAATGTGTAGCGTCAAGAGGCAAGGAGTGAGAAGAGGAAGAGGGAAAGATCCAAGAACGAATAGAACGAAGAGAGAAAAAAAAGGAAGAGTAGCGTTTTAGGTCTTCCGGCATCGGTGAGATCTTCAAGGCTCCCCAAGGTGGAAGCCTGACTGGTACCTACGGGTACTGAGGTCTCTCTCGCGGTATCCTTGGAGATTCTAACGCTTCCACCTGCCGGGACGGCAAACGTCCTCCTCGCTTACCTGTCCGACAAGCCCGTATTACACCGCTACGTTGCGCCATGTTGTCTTCCGAATGGATACTTCCGCACGGATGTGCGAAAAACAAAAAACCTCCCTTTACGTACAGTCGGCGCGTATACGGCGTTACGTTGCCTGTCAACGAAAACGGAAATTTATTGCCAGGAAAAATTTGCGATATTAATTTATACATCAACAGCCCCGTATACTCGACAGATAACCTACGTCGTCGTGGTTCCCGTGAACACGCCACCCGGTATAACCAGTACTCTGCGCACTCAACTCGAAGATCGTGGCTTGGCATGTGTCTGATTAATGCACCGAGCCCACGTAGCAGCTCAATGACGATATTGACCAGGGTTGACTGTCTCCTCTGTTATTAGATACGCGGGCCGTCGGTGTAACCGGAGATTCCGAAGTGGCGTCGGAGCGTTCTCCGCTGGCATAATTTATGGGAATAGCTGCGGAGGCGTGCTCGAATGCCTGTCATAGTGCGTCGAGCAGTCTGTTTGTAGTCTGGCTTGGATCTGGGCCACAAAGTGGAACGGCCGAACTGTAATGGAGCCGTTACGGGGCCGAATGCGTGTGCTGTTGTTGTTATTGAAGAAACGTCACCGCGTGGACTCGGCATAAGGGCTGGGACTCGTTGCAAGTCGTACGGCTATCTCACCGCACTGTACAAATTGTAACCCCGAAATTTGGACGTTCTGCCAAATTAATGGACCCAGTCGCGTGCTGTCCATTTGGACGTCCTCGGGTACCGATTGTTGACACGTGAATTTTTTATTAAAATTATCCTGTCGATTCACTCGAGGAAATTAAAAAGTTCAAGCGCTACGGAATTATCCGGAAGTTGTACTGTGACCTGATTTCATTTTACGAGCCACCAACGTTACCGATATCACTCCAGTACGCATACGCAATCTCATGAACAACACGTGAGATCGATATTGCCTTGGCGTACTTACGTGTGTATATATATATATATATCTATATTATGCATATAGTGTATACACTTGGCTCAGAGAGGCCGAACCTCGCGCTTCTAATTCATCAAGCGTTTCAAAAGCATTCGCCTCGCGAGAGACTTTAATAAGTATTGCGCGACGGAATCCAATAGCTCGAGGTGCGGAAATATCGGTAATCCTCGTACATCGATAACCTCGAATTATGGTAATATCGTTGAATGGAGGAACCGGGGAAAATTTTATGAATGAAAAAAAAAAAAAATATTTGAAAAAAAGTAAAGGTCGTTATCACCCACCCGCCAGAGGAATCAGGAGTTAGATTACGATTAAAATCGTTACGTATTGCCCAGGTTCGTCTGAGTGCTCTTATGCAAATTTCCGAGGCGAATCGCGAAAAAAAAAATTCGCATTCAGAAGGCGCCATAGATCGTAACAACGAAGAGACCCTCTACATTGAATTATACGAACGCGTCGATCTCATCGTCCCAGCGAGTTTTCGATTAAAAAAAAAATTTACAAAATTCCTAAAATCATTTTCGATTGTGTAACAATAATTACGAACTGCAACCCCCGTCCACGATTTATCCGGCGGAGCACGTAGTGTCGCAGTCGGGTCTGGCCCAGATATCGCCCGCGCCATTGACACCCCAGTGTCGTAGACGTTTGCTATTTCCAGCGTTTATACCAAATACATTATTGAGATGCCTCCGTACCGATTCCCATCGATTTTAGGTTATCGACGTTTTTACCCAAAGCGACGCTATTGGACGTTCTGAAAATAATATACGTCACGGAGCTTCCCAGATACAGACCCGTTGGAACGACCAGGAGGTAACGGGGCTTCTCTCCGCACGGTTCGCCAAAACAAAAGGGTTGTATCGGCGGCCAGCACTATGCGGCCGTGAACGTTATCAGGGGGTTGCCTTGCTACGCGGGGACCTGTTGAGACGAACAATGGGGCTGTCTGACGACCCGATGTATTTCACTGACCTAGGCCAACTCACGTGGCTCTACTCCATGTACCACTGCCATATATATATATATACACATACAAATATACTATATATAACAAAAATTCACCCTCGTAAAATCAATTTTTATTCCACGCACCAAGTACACGAAATAAAGTAGACATTACGCCAAAGTTCCGCTGTAGAGTGGCAGGGCCTGCCCCCCTATCGACTTTCCCATCGCGATAACAATTCCAATTGCAAAGTAACAGGGCGATCTTAAAAACCATTAAGGATTATGGAATTTGGAGTCGAGCCAATCGATTCCTAAGAAACCACGTCACCGTGGGGTATCGGCCATTTTCCACACGTGCCATCCGAACAATGGGTCTGCTGAGATACGTTCGCCCCTATTGCAACAGTCGTAGTCCCCCCCACCCCGAGACGCACAGAATACAAGGGGCTGATCTCAGGTCGCACAGACTCAAAGTTTCGCAATTACGTATAATATCAGCTCGTTACAGCTGTACGATATTCTATTGCGAGCCGGGTGTATTCGTTACATAGTCAAATTATCCCCACGTGCATCCCGCCCCCCTGTCCTCCCCCCATTGTCGCACACGTGAACCTCAGACGTGGAGAATTACAGCACGCGTGGTCGTACACGCGGCGCCGTTCGTCCAAGGACACTGTACACAGTTAACCCCCCAGTCTAACCTGACCAAACTCCCGATTCCAACCTCTCGACTGTCTCGGCCCTGCTGTATCGTCGCAGGTTAGGTAGTTTCACGCGCGGCGTAATCAAATCTAATAACTCTTCCAGAGTGTTCTCGAGTCGACCTCATCTCGCGTTTTACTCACGTCACTCGCCGTCGTACGTATAAACCATCGCGTCGCCCTGAATCGCTTCGCCAGCGAGTAACCGGAATTTATGTAGCGAGCATGTCGATTCATCGAAACGACCCGATCATTGTAGTTATTCTGACTGGGTAACGGGCGACGGCCCTAGGAAAGTTCCAACTGCGCACTGCCGCTACCTCTGGCGACACTTTGCCGAACGACTCGAAGGCGCGTTTCCACGTAACGCTCTAACGTCAATGGGGAAATCTCAGTTGCCTGCTTATACCTCGTAAACCCATAGAATTTCTCGACACGACTTTAACCAGACGTTCTCTCGACTACCCGCGAGGAATAGTCAACGTCAAAAGCGATCGTTTAACCATCAATTTCCGATTTCGAAATCGCATTCGACTACTTTCTCGAGGATCACTGTTCTCATGCCGACTGCAATATCCGCGCGGGATACAGAGTCACGTGCTTCTGGCATATTGCGTAAGTATCGCGATCGGACGCGCATATACGATTTTTACGTATAGGTTGTTATATCCGCGTGTATACGGGAGTCCGGAATATCGAGGAACGCGATACGTTTTTGACCGTGACAGCTTCGCGGTTCGAATTCGAAAATAAAAATGCCAGGTGGAACCGGATTTTCATGTATCCCCTCAACTTTTTTCATTTTTCCCGGTCTACAGGGGATTCCCCCGGGTATATGGTTCCCGACTGTGGTATTAACATCTCAGGCTCAATGGACGGATACGTATTTCAAACTTGACCGCACACCTATTTCCCAGCATTTAGCAGCGTCCAACGTTGCGAGACCGACTCTGTCATGGATTTACCGATAATGTGGCATACCCGTGTATACCGATATCTGTATATGCGTGCACGTGTGTCCAAGTATACATATAGAGATTGGGATGCTATCGAGCGACGGCTAGTAACTACAGATTAGCGTTATCAGAGCGTAACAACGCGAAACCATGGTTTACCTTGACACTGTCGAAATCCAAGGAAAAGCACCGTGTTAGAGGAATCCTATTAAAATTCTCATTAACAATTCATTCGCGAAACGGCACTCTGCCCAGTGGGTCCACGGCATCCTCCCCCACCCCCATTACGTAACCAAGGGACAGTCTACACGATTCGCCAAAAGTTTCGTCATCGTTCGAACATCTTCGACTAAAGCTAATTTTCCCTTTGCCGCAGCAGCCGTGCCTTGCAAAGCAAAGTGCAGGCTAAGTGCATCGGAGTGCAGCATCCCCCCAGCCCTACGTCATACAAGCATCCCGGTGCAATACCGATCGATACCGAAAACGAGGAGTCGCATCGATATTTTTTTTAGACAAAAAATATAAAAAAATCTTTTTCCAGCCATTCACGAGGATCACGTTATTCAGAAATGCAGTTGCATCTGACTCTATGCGATTAACACATTAGTGCGTTCCCATTCACTGAAAGTCCATCAGCGTGCGTCGCGTCGCGATTGAGGTAAAAAAAAAAAGAGTACACGTTAAAAATTGTCTCTCGTTGAAAAGAAAAATCTTTACGAAAAATAATGAACCCGGATACGATTCGCGATGCAAGTTTTCAAAATTTCTACCACCCAGCGCTGAGGGGTCTACGGAGCAGTCCAACCATGGGAATGAATGTCCCGGCGCTAACGATCAAAAACTCTGTGGCACGTAAAATAATAAGGAAGCGAATCCCCTTTTGCGAAAAGAAGAAGAGTCTTCGCGGAGTCATTGGCGCGTGACGCGCGTCAGCCGAAGAATGCAGTCGGATGACGCCCAAGTGCAGTCTGAATGTTGACGGCGAGTCAAAATCGTTCGTTACTCGTATGCTGGACAGTAGAAAGGGAAACCTCAGGATGGCCAAAGATAACGAGGAGAAAGAGGATGCAGGTGCATGAAATTACAAAGACGCAGCGCGAAGCGAAGGTAATTTCCAAAGGAAGCGTACAAAAAGCAAAAAAAAAAAGGAATATGAAATTAGAAAATATACGTGCAACTACGTATCTTCCTTATCGCGCCAATCATCTCCGACACCAACGAACTACTGCGTATGACGTATGACCCCTCGAGTGTAGTTTCATGAAAACAAGTAAATTTGGTAGAAAAAGGAATTTTTACAAAATTTTTAAAAACCATCGTCCAGGTACACCTGAATATTTTTTATTATACTGTTGTCGGATATCATTAATAAGGTTATCATTCTTATCGTTCTTCACGGTGTATCACCGCGAAACACACGCTCCAGCATACAGACAGCGATATCAGGGCCGTACCTAGCTGGGGTCAACACACAACGGACAAGCGTGAACTAACGAGGGTATCAAGTTAAGGTGTGAAACGATTATCGATCAACGGAGTACATAAGTGAAAATTTGATTCCAGGCATTCAGCAAGTGTACACGGGGACGACAAGTTACCAGGTTTAATTGACCAGATCAGTGATTAGAGCTGGACCGAAAACAAGCCTGTACCGGGTACCCTGGAAGTAGAGGGTATGGAACCTCGGTAAGGGAATCGATTTCGAAAAGGTCAACGAGCATGTATATAAATTCTTGATAAGACGTGAATAATAAATCAATTGGCAAGCACGCGTATGTACACCATTATTGAAAGCAACTGTCATACATTGGACAGCTGACAAATTAATATTGTAAGATACGAAAAGTATCGATCCGAGTCAATTTTAACACCCTGTAACCTGAGCACGTTAACGGCGAAGTCTAATTTGATATTTTTATTAATAATTAGCCCAAGTACCCAAGGGGATGGATAATCAAGAAATTTGCGAACCTCCGATACCAAATTTCCCATTCCCAATTTCATCCCTACTTCCTGTTATCCTTCTCTTTACCTAACTGCATCCTCTGGCTCTGTCTACCCCACGGACAATCCACCCCTGATACTCATCCCCTATCCGGTCCCCTCGGTACAAATGGCATTTATAACGCTTATCCCCGTGCATTGGATAAGGGAGATTCAATACTCCGATTGGTCCAGCAGTGCTACAGTGATGCTGCGCCCTGGCTGGACCTTAGGCAGTACCAGGTTCGACCAGGGTGCACCGAGCGTAACGGTCGAATGGGGAGACACCGCAGGAATGGACAATTAGAAATGACACGATAATGCACAAGGGATGTACGAATAATGGAGCGGGGTGGTCCAGGCTCAGTTTGAGAAAATCGAAGAAGATCCACAGTGGCGTATACGTCTACGGACCGCGCCCCCCCCCCTAGCCCCCCGCCCCTCGTACGTACATTATTGGATAATTAATTAATTATTCGATGCCGCGACGCGAGTCGAATTTGGTCCTGGACAGAAACCAGAAACCTCAGAGCATTGGAGCGACTCCAAATTAGCTTATTAAATTAACACGTCCTCGCGAAACTTGGCAAAGCCTTCTACTGCCTAGCTAAAGAGAGACACTTCCCACGTATCCAGAGATCCCGAGATGTTGAGCCAATGATATTCATTGCTGGATATGTATATATATATATATATATATATTGATGCTTTGGTGTGAGCTGTTGCTAATATCTATAATGATATATTATTGGGATGTATCCTGTATCTATATACAGCAATACGTAACTAAGGATAGGTTCACGTATAGGGAGCTTCTAGTTACAGTCCTGGCTGATTTGGTAAACTGTCCAAGATCTGCTTGAATTTGCTAAGATCGCCAGAGTAAGAATTATCTAGTATGCAGTGGATCTGCCAAGTGAGTTTATCACTCGAAAGAAATATATATATACCCAGTGGGACTCCATCGCACT
>JARQTH010000558.1:125703-197231 GCA_030142595.1 Trachelus iudaicus
AGAGAGAGAGAGAGAGAGAGAGAGAGAGAGAGAGAGAGAGAGAGAGAGAGAGAGAGAGAGAGAGAGAGAGAGAGCAGAGCTTCAGCATCCGAGTAATTTCCTAGGGTAAGTCTGATGCTTCTGAAATATTCAAAGCCACGTGCGACAACGCCGATGAATTCAAGCCTATTCAATATTCAAGCGGACAGTAGAAAAGTGCTGGACGAGCCACGTATACTATATACGTATCTATATAAAATCCATATGTATCTACCAAACGTCAAATATACCCCTTTAAATGTACAAGCAGATAAAATAAGAAAAAAAGCCCTCAAATCCTTCACAATCCTCCGATCTCGATCTTTCTCCGTATAAGATGACCATTAGAGGTGACGTGACTAATCGTCCAGATTAATCCCTCCCCCAGCCAAGTAAGAATGGTCCATGGCAATATCAGCCAGCCACAAGGGTAATAACCTTAACGAACCCGATATTCCGAAGTAATTAGAAAAATTTTTCCACGCTCTCCCATAACCGTAAGCATAACCATTAGAATCTGTTACGCTCGCCCGACCCCATTGGCTCTCGACTGACTGGAAGCACCGATTCCATGCCGGTTGTTACTGCTGAAACGTTATCTGCCCTTAATTCGGATAAAATTTTACGAAGCACCCTCCCCCTCCCCCCGGGGGGGGGCTTGTTACGTCACGTATTTTTATCGTTGAACACCCCCCTCCCTGCCACCCCCCAAGAGAATCTCAGCTACCAACGTTACCGATTGCAAAATCCAATCGAATTATATCCGCCAAGGAAGTGCACGTGTTCGCGCATTAAAAAGAAAAAGCTTATACGGCTCTTCTCAGCGGCTAACGACCATTATCTTTGTACAATATTTTTATCTGTGATACTATAGTCAAATATTGTTAACTCGCTGGCATTTAATGCATGAAGCGAACACGTGTTAATGCGTACATGACATCTGTATCTTATACGGCTACTCAAAGCAATGCTAATCGGTATGCAGAAAGGATAAATTATTTACGGTTAACTTTGCAAGTGGGTAGAGCACGTTTGAGACGAAGAAGCAAGGTACTGATTATATTTATAATTATTTGGACCGATATCACCGGTGATAAGATCACGATGTAATTTTGACTGGAGATCTGGCATTGAAATATTTTGTCATTTAATTGATATACGGGAGGAGAATTTACAGGTGTCATATGGGACGTCTGCATATTTATATTGCCAAAATCAGTGGTCAGGTAATTGGCACTCGGGTCAATGATAAGTTCGTCGCGTTAAATTCGGTGACCGGTGGACGAGGAGACTATATATATATTTTTTTTCTCAATGATTTCACGACCCATAAAATCTGTCAGCCATTTATCGACCGACACTCGAGTGCGATTCGTTCGGTCGGCCGTCTGTCGATAATTCGCAAATAATCGCGAAACGTTAACGGAGGACCGATTGAACTGCCGGGTAAAATATAATTTTGAAAATTCTAACGTACACGGTTTTCGTTAGGTTGCCGACTATCGTTCGCGCGGTGGGTTTCACTTGAAACGCAATCGACAGTAGCGAATTTTCAGGTGCGCGCAGGTGGGTCTGGGAGGACAGGCTGTGCCGATGACAGTAACGAACGATGGTTTGGTTGGGTTTTGGAAAAAAAAAAAAAATATATAAACGAAACGCAAATAAATGAATACATCCAGTGCCGGCGCTATGAAAAGTCAGTAAGGTTAAATGTTTTCTAATGATATCACCGGGTGTGGTTATGTCCCTTTTAGAATTTTGCGTTAATTCATTTTCATTCGTATTCATTTAAACCGCCGCCTGTACCGACAGCGTGGGGGTGTCTGCTTTTGGTATGAAGTCAAGTCGCGCAACACTCGTGCACGTTTGAGAGAAGGAAAACTTAGTCAGAGGCAACCAAGTTAATCTAAGGCTGTGATGCCGTTTCGTAGTAGGTACGTAGGTGGTTGCCAGGTAAAGGTTTGGTTGTGGTAGGTGGGTAAGTGGGTAGGTGGGTAGCTGGGTAGGTGGGTAGGTGGGTAGGTGGGTAAATGGGTAGGTGGGTAGCTACGTAGATGGGTAGCTGGGTAGGTGGGTAGGTAAGGTACCGTTTTTGAGACCGCCTAGCAAAACTACGAAGGCGGGTAGGGAAGACCGGGCCTAAATTAATATTTGTTGGGCTGTTATTCAAATTAGCACGTAGCGCGCTCCCCTTTACGCCCGGGGAATTAAACACGTGAAATTCGCAGGTTCCGAGAGTGCCGCGCGTATCCACTTTGGGGTTTTCGATTTATTATTTATGCCCGAAGATAAGAGAGAGAGGGGGGGGGCGGGAGGAAATATTTTTCAAAATTTTATCGCCACTTCGATCATTTTCGAAATTTTCGAAAACGCTATAGGATTTTGTAATATTCCCACCGACAATCGCGTACACTGTAGCGATGCGCGAAGCGATCTGGCCTTATCAATCCTTACCGACGCCACTTATTCTTATCACGGGACTCGCTACAGGTCGTTTCATTGTACGCGTCGGAACCAAGGAAAACGCACTGTTGACTGTGGAAGATTTGATGCTGGTCGAAGATTACCCTAACGAGGGATGATTTACGCGAGAGCCCTGGACCATTATAATATCCCTTTCTCTTGAGGGACGCGGCAAAGGGATATTATCAGGACAGTGAGGTAGCCGGTGCACTTAAGCTAATTCGAATCAAGGTTTATGCACGATCAGGTTCGTCTCGGATTAGTTGGCATTTTAATTACTTCCCCTTAGCTAACTAACCCCTAATCCAACGATATTACACTGGATCTTTGATCGTATTTTCCCCGTTATCTCAAACGCGTATCTTTGATCATCGATCTGTTGCCGCGGGTATCGCGCGAGATAAATCGAACCCAAGTATAATTACATCTTACACTATGACTAAGAAACGAACGCAGAGAACCCTGGCTCTTTTTAAAAATTATCACAAAAATTATCACTGATAACCATTTTCACGTTATCCAAACGACAGATGTAATTACGACGTTCCTGGACCACCTTCCGTTCCAGCGAGCATCCTTTATACAATTAGAGTTTTTGCGCGATCCGATCTCCCGAGATATATAGATGTGAGAGGAGCTGGGTGTGGATGCTGCGAAAGTTTATGGGACTGGCGAAAAGGGGGAAGGGGGGGGGGAGTGCCTGTTGCAAAAGAAGTAGAAGCGAGAGAGACGGTCGGCAGGAGTGAAGGACGAGTCGAGAAGGCGAGTAAAGGGATGAAAAGGGGTTGGCAGGGGGGAGTAGAAGGGGAGGCGGGGGGTCGAAGAGGAAGAGAGCAGAAAGAGCGGGCAATGGTCCAGAGATGGAATTGTTTCAGGGACAAAAAAGCGATTCGTCCCTGAGTGTTATCGGACGGGCGGGAGGGTGTGGTGACATACCCCTCCCACCCCCCTTGAAAACGATCCTCAAGGGAGGCAAGGGGAGGGTTTTCATGTGAAATCGCGAATTCCCAGAGACCATACCCCCTCCTCCCTATTCCCCGAAGATACCATCATCTCGCACAGGCTCCACCCGCCGCTCAAGACAAACGGTACAGCAGGGTGCAGCTGTCCACTTTCGTGCTGGCTGTCAGGGGTAGCCGCGCGCTTAAGGGTATCCCGTGCGCCATTGCAATTTCGCCACGGTCCAATTGCCATAGCTGTAGTGGTGTAGAATTAAAAAAAAAAAGGACAGCCACTGGAAACAGGGTGGGGGGTCGTAAAAGCGAAAAGGAAAAACAAGAAGAGTGGGGTCGAGGAGTAGAAGGACGTAAAAGTTCCCATACGGCCGTTCCTGGCGTTTTCACTACCCCTGGAACTGCAACGGGATGCAGTTGCACCTCGTTACTCCACCTGCAGCTCTACGTCCCCCCACTCTGCCCTTCCTTAAGGCGAAGCACGGCTCACACAGGGCAAAAATTATCGAGTCGATCCACTTGGACCGTCCCTTCCTTGTATCCGTCAGCCACGCTTTATTTGAGCAGTGTACGCGCGTCTTCGAAAGTCCGTCGAACCTTGTCCCCCCCCTCGTCCCACGGGAATATTCGAGACATCGCGACGTCTCCGATTCCTTCAGGAATATCGACTACCCGCGTCCCTGAACGTTGCAGGGACGCCAGGGTGCACCTTCCGACGCGTCACGACTATCTACCCTTCAGGGAAGCATCGATTTTACAAAAGGAACGAAGAGAGAGACTCTCGCAGACTCGCACTTCGCCTGCCTCTGACCTGCACTGAGTTACGTGCAGCATCCGAGACGCCTTTGTAAGACATCGCGTGCTGTGTATTGGTGAAAAATGTATATGACTATCCGCCCACCGGAATTGTACAAGTACGGATCGTTGTGTGTTTATATGCTGTACGCAGATTACAATAAGTTTCTGCGGTAAACGCTGAATTTTATCCCGCATTCTCACGATCCCCAATGTGCATCCACGGTTCTTGGCCGAACGGGCTTCTGGCTTTTACGCGGCCCGGAAAACGCAAGCAAATACGGGCTGCGGTGCGGAATGGTTTGAAAATTCAAAAAAAAAAAAAATACTTCGGGTCCTGCTTCGCCGATATTGCGTCTCCAGAGATCCTCGGTACAGTTTTGGGTACATATGCAGGTGTGCACGGTTCCGCGTATAACTCCATAGGAATACTTTGAACGTCCTCAAACTTTCTTTCCGTCGCTCGATGCGTATCCGCCATGGCGCGTCCGCAGCATAATTCATACCTCGTACGTGCGCGAGAACTCGCGACAAGTAAAATTCGACGGTCCCATTGGATTTGGAGGTGGCGATTAAGGAATGAAAAAAATTTTTTGAATATACCAAAGATCAATTTTGAATTGGAAATTCGCTCCATTCGCGAATTCCTTGAGAAACGCGATGCGTTACGTGGCGCAATATTTCATGGCTGCTATGCAGCCGAGTCCTATCGCGCAGCGTTGCACGGGCCACGGGTAAGGCGGGTAAGGTAGGTAACTGCAGCGAAAATGCAATAACGTATATCCACTTCACGTGCCGCTAGACTACTCGCTATAAATCAATCCTGCACCTGCACTTCATATTGCAGCAGACAAATAAATGCGATTATTTTTGTGGCAAAAAGAAATTCGCTTTTTTTTTATCTTGTATCGATGTAAACCTGTATATTTTTTTTTTTATAGTTATCTTAGCTAACCTCCGAGCGACCACGACCTACCCTAGGTCCGTTGCCATGGAAATGCATACGATGCAATAGGTCTGGGATGCACTTGGCTGATGCAAAGAATCGGCTGGTGCATTCGTGATTGTTATCGGTATTGCGTACATTGTGTTAACGTGGAAAAGATTTTATACTTCTGATACGCATAAATTTCTCATCCACACATGACTCATGTGTGTATCCCTCAAAAGCTGTGCTCTCGTATGTGCAATGCGATTCCTCCCCTTGCACACGTAGTACAGTCAAGTCGATGCTCCGTATATCTGGAATTACGATCGCGCAACAGTGAGACTAAAGGAATACATAGTGGGATATATATATATATATATATAAGCTAGGAAAAATTTAAATATTCGGAGATTCCTTCGTGACCTGTACTCGACGACCTTATCTGTGGGAGAATATACGATAGCGATACCGGTGCCTTACGTAATGGCACTTACAAAAAAATCTCACAACTCACGACTATGCCATTATCGTCATCGCTATGCAAGGTGCGCGGAGATCGAGCCAGTGCGCGATATCCGGGTTAAGTAAAATTAGACGCTTTTTGAAAATCTTTTCGAAGACAGCTCGATCGAGTGGTTAGGAATTTTCACGGACGCGGAGACACCTGAAAACAATGTGAAATAAATGTCAGTTTGAAATTTACTATGTTCCCGCGTAAAATTCAAGGGAATTTAAAGCTGCGCTCTCGAGTTTTGAAGCCTCAGCGGCTTCGATTGAGCTTTCAAAAGTGCGAGTTCAATTCATATATTTTCTGAATGCGAACCAAAGGAAAACTTTTCTTTATTCCCCCTTCTCTCTCTTTCTCGCCCTCTTCCTCTCCCTCTCTCTCTCTCTCTCTCTCTCTCTCCCTCTCTCTGTGGACCGTCCCTGTACATTATAGCCGGGGATGGCGTTAGTTATCAGCCACGCGGATTAACGTAACTCAGGGACCAAAGGACTATGATAATTTTATCGTTGGCTTCATTTCTTCCTTATTACCCGTCGTACCTTATTCTTAGATCTCTCTCTCTCTCTCTCTCTCTCTCTCTCTCTCTCTCTCTCTCTCTCTCTTCCTTTTTCCATCTCTATCTCTGTCGTGCCCACTCCTTGCACCTATATGCTCTCACTCTTTCCTACCATCGCCTACCCATCCTTCTCAACCCTCCGAACCAACCTCCCCGGTATCACCGATAATATCCGCAGTCCCGCGTGCGCATCTTTTCCCTCGCGAAGAAAGCCACCCACCCACCCCCCTCCCCGTAAAACCTCATTACGAATGCCGTATCTGTCAACCGTATCGCAACAGTTTCTTCCAACTTCCGCGGGATATCAAATCCAATAGTTACCATCTAGCCGCGGCTGTGTATTCGCCGTGGAAGTAAAACTAGCTCGAAAGAAAAAGGTAGTCGAAATAAAAAAGAAAAGAAAAACCAAAAAACAACTCTCCCGGACCACCCTCAATACCGGAATAAAGTTTTGCGAGCGAACGACAAGGAAATACGAATGTCGATAATTGGATCGTTGTATTTACATTGATATGAAAAGAAAAAAAGCTCGAAGACGGATTCGAAAAAAAAAAGAATTTTTTAATTTCCAAAAATTCATCGCCATTTCGGTGCATCACGAATGCATGAAAATTTTCCGACAAACCGGGGTGCGTCCGTCCGGATCCAAGTTAGTTCGCCGTGTCAGGTTAGGTATAACTATTTCGTATTACGTCACTCAGCAATTTAAACCGTACGTCAAGAAAACGTCAACTCTGAACTTGCAGGCTCGACTGGTAGCATCAACGTTGACTGGCGATACGTAACTTTTAAATGGAATTCACGAAGCGCCGCGAACTCCCGCGAAATCCCACTGAGTTACGGTATAAGCGGACGGTTTATTGTAATCTCAATGCATATATCTTTTTTCGCGGGTGGAGGAACTTTCTCGTTATTATTATGTAGCCGGGAACGGTAGCGTCTCTCTCTCTCTCTCTCTCTCTCTTCTCCTCGATCCCGTATAACCCTATCTCCCTCGCTCTCTCGCCGGCCTTCCTTTGGCTACGCGCTAGGAAGCCCGGGAGCGCTTTGCCCTAGGTAAGTACTACGGCCAGGTAACAGTCCTAATGTACATTTAATGTCTTAACTTTGAATGCAGCCCGCTCGAGATAACATCTTGAACATGTTTTTGCATTTATGCGGCCGACTGTACCGTGGCAAATAAAGGAAAAACTTTTACAGCTAGCCCTGACAGTCCTATCCGACTAGCATCTCTTTTTGAGCCTGGTCGAACGGGCTTATAATACGAAAAAAAATATGTATAATAAGAAAAAAAATTTTTTTACAAAATCTCAGTCTATATCCCTTACTGTATACCCAAAACCAAAAAAAGCCGTCTCAGCTGATCTCCCAGCCATCTCCTCAAAATCCCAAAGCCGTGTAAAACACACGAAAAATCCACACTCCAAATCTTCATCTCAGTCCCGACCCGACGTTTGCTGGTTGTGCGCTTTTTGGCATCCAAAAAGACGCCCCCCTTCCGCCTGCCATTCAATTCGGATAATGGCAGAGTCCAGCGAGCGGCAGGAGATTGAATCCCCGCGAAAATTTCACCGGAGACCAGAGAGAGAGAGAGAGAGAGAGAGAGAGAGAACCGAATCGAAGCATTTGCGTAAATTACAAAGGTGCTCCCATACATCCGGAAGATCGAGCTCGGTAGGTAGACCGGAAGTCGGACTAGCGATCGACTCAAAATCGATTAGCAACTTCCGGCGTAACAGGCAATTTCAGATCTTATACCTGCTAGAAATTCAAACGAAGGAACGTCTCCGATACCGCAGTGCTACCCGGTATAAAATTATAATTCGAATCTTCGAATTCATCCTACGAGCCATCCTCTTGCACGGAAACCACATTCCCTCAAGAGTCACTCGTCTCAGTCAATGAGTTATTCAGTCGCTCAGCCTATCCCACACACGTACAGTCGCTCCCGTAGGTACCCTTAATAAGCAGACCTTATTGTGCATCACACATGTACCGCGTGGCATGAGGTTATCCCCCTTCCCCCCTAACCCCCCGCCCCCCCCCCTGTCCCACCATCATCTCATAGAAGGCACAGCATCTGATTCGAATTGATTTATATGTAAGGCCTGTGCCCGACGGGTTACTTCGTATGCATAGCCAAACGTGTTGATTGGTTACACGTAAAGTCGCAGGGTTCGCACCTGACAAAGTAAGGATACCTACGGCAGCCTGGATATTACTCGTGTTGTATTAATATGTATTTAAATTAGAGCATCAAAGTGAACCGAAATTACTGTATATATATACCTATATATGTATAAACGTGACATGTCCCACCACAAGACTCTGCAGGCTTGCGGTACTGTATTTTATCATATATATGTGTGTTTATATATGGTGTATATATATGCAAATAAAGTTCCCATTTCACGTAGCCACTGGACATTGAGGAAATAGTTGAAATACTCGTGGTTCCAGTGCCGTGCTGATAGCAAAGTTATAATCGCCTACGAGCAGATACAATTAGTGGTGTCCAATGAGTTTTATAATCAGTCGGGTTGGACTTTGATTCGATCAAATACGGACTTTTGAGTACTTTGGATTCGTGGGTCATTTCTTTGAGATACGAGTGCTTCGTTTCGTTGAGAAGGAATGGGCTGGCTTATGGCTTATATCGTGGAGTTTTATGAAATCGTCATTCATGCGGCCGTAGTTTTATTTTTTGGACTCGATTTGAGCTTCGAGGTTGTCCTTGAGTTTATATTCGTATTGCCGTAGCGCGTCAGACGATGACACGTGTCGTGACGGTAATAGGGACTTTAATGGTTATCGACTGGATTCCTTTATTGGAGTTGCGAAGAGTGATATTGAGGATAATTTGTATTTGGAGGTTAGAGTTAAAGAGAGCGAAATATGGGATATGAGAATTTACGAACGTCCATCGATGAATGGTAACGTGACAGTGTATGGTTGCTTGGATGTTTTTAATTTTGGGAAAAGGAAACTTTTGAAATAATTTTCGAAAATGAATGCTGGGAATATATGTTTTGTGAAAATCGGCTCGGTTCGATTAACTTTTAGAACCTTCAGGATTTTCAAAAGTCAAAAATTCTATACCGTTTACATTCTTCACCTCGGTGCTTCCTGTTTGAAGATTTGCTATCTTTGAATTTTTTTTTTTTAAATAACGCACACACAGATTCGTCCGTGTTATCGGGTCTTATCTTGAAGGTATTTTACCTATGGGTACCTGTTTTTATCGACACTTCTTTATCTCCGTGAATCCAGCCCCTCGCTCCTCCCTTGATAGTTACCGGGCGATGACGTAAAAAGGGGTAAAGACTGCCCTTGCTTGACGTTGCTCGAAATCGTTTAAAACTTCTGAAATGGCTAGTAAAAAACAAAACAGTGTATAAAGTTTTCTCGACTGATATTACCGTAACGCCGAGGACTTTCTTATACAGTGATAATTACAAGTTGCCCTCGTAAAGCCGCCGTGCGATTTAAAGAGGTTATCGGCAGTTGATTGTACGGCGTTCGGTGGAGCGGCGGGAAAATTGAAACGACCAATTTCACGGGATCGTCGAGTACCCGACGACGCAACGGAACATTACTGATTTCATGAAACTTCAGTGTACACTGAATTGGTAGAGTGAAATTATTTAATAATAACAATAATTATTTGCAAATTATTATCGCGCATAATTTCGCAGTTTATATTAGCCGGATATTCAAAATATTCCCGTTTTCGATACGTACGAATGACGTTTGCCAATCTATTCCCTCTGCGACCACGCATTCGGGCAACCCTTAAATGCCATACATTTCTCCTGATAATCCGTATTAGCGTGGATTAATCGAATATTGGATTACGCATTGCTATCACTTTGATCCCAGCAATGCGGTATGCCGCTCTGCGGACCTTAATAAAATGGTGAAATTCAAATTTCCCGCCGACGATAGGCGGGGGCCCCACCTTCCCTGTATACGGTGGTGTACGCATTTTGAAACTGGCTGGTAACATAATCCGCATATCTACGCTGGGCTAATTAATCCACGTTATGCGCGAATTGCAACCCAGGGAAAGCAACAATTACACGTCAAGTATTCTCCGCGTGTCCATTAAACGAAATTACGTTGTAATTAACTGGACGCGCAGTTCACGCGCGTTCGCTCGTTTACGCGTAACGTTAAGTCATTACGGGGAGACACTAAAGGTTAGGAATTTACATAAGAGAGCATCGGCGTCCAAACTCTTTGGCTATTATGAAAAAAAAATTCATGTAGATACAACGCGAACGTATACTACAGTTGGATCAGCTCGAACGGACCGCCCGAACGTGATTTTTAACATGCGAATCGAATGGACTTAATAACTACGTATGTTGTTCACTTTGCTTTTACAGGTTTTACATAGAAAACGGTATAGAAAATTAATATATAGAAATTGTGCTGTAGCTTTGCTCGTATTCTAATATCGTACAGTCAATTTCAATAGAAAGTCCATAGGTGTATGACGTATACACATATCGATCGTACCTTGACACATTATGGTGATAATGTGCAATATGCTGATTGTCAAGTATCGACTCCTTCTCTGTATGTCCGCCATTGTAATCCTAGAACGTAGGACCTGCTGCTCTATTCCATTCCACGATGCCGGCCTGAAACAGTCATTTTCTTTTTTATGGAAGAACAGACACTTTTTTCACTTATGGTAGACAGGGGGTAAGGGATGGGGCAGAGTGTTTGAACACGTGTATATATTTTGATATAGGTAAGAACCAGTGAAAGAAAAAGGCAAAAAATGGCAAAAAGTGAAAAAGAAAGGAGAGAGAGCAAGAGAGGAGGATGTAAAACTCCAGTCGCTGCTTTTTATTTGATTTCACCAAACGGAAGAACGTCAATCCTACTTGAGATACAAATTCATTCAATTTCCCGGTAAATGAAATTTATTGTTGTCCCCCCCGGAAGGACGAAGAAATTCTTCGTGTTCGTGAACGCACAAAATTCGTCTCAGTGAGGATACAAACGACGCCGCAATGTGCTACGTACGGGAAAAGGGTAACAACGTACAGAATTTATATATATATATATATATGTATATATATATATATATGACAAACAGGAAGAGGTTCCATCCTCGGGTTCAGAAAGTGCGTGAGACGTGTCTAATTTAAATTGAATTTCCAGGAGGACATTTGTGTTACAGAAAATCTGGGGAAATATCAGAATAATTAAGCATGAGAAACTCGACGTTACTCGTAGGACAATTTCTAAAAGAAAAATGTAAAAAACTTACATCTCTAAATTCACCAGGTGACGTCAATCGACGACGATTAGACCGGTAGAAAATGTCTGTGTACAAACGTCCATTCGAAATTCGCGCCAATCAAATTCGTCAACGCGAACTCTCCGAAGCCACGAAATCGTTAACTACCCGTCGCTACCTACTTCCCATCTGTCCTATCGACTGCGGTACAATTGACATTACCTAACACACATAATACTAATCAGTTTTAACGAACTGCAATGCACGCTCATCAGCTGCATTTACCCGTTCCAACTTTCCCTTCTTGTGTCACATCTATCTCTTACTTACGCAAACCTCCCCCATCGACCTGATAAAATCCACGACCAGTATACGTACACTGGGTGAATCCGAACTTTCCGAATGAAATGAACCCGCGACCACCGTAATCCTGTGTAACGTCCAGTGAAATGTCGGCAACTCGATTATATAAAAATAACAAGCTTGCAGTTTGAAAACAATTACGAGAAATCAGGAGGGTGGCTCAGTGTTATCACGCAATCACGTGCACGTATGTACTTCGAGTATGTATTCTGTATGTCTACGTCGCAATTCACGATTAGTCTCCTGGCACTTTAACGGGTCGGCGAAAATTATGAGGAAAAACGAATTATTTGAAAACACGAGAGCGCTGGGGTAAAGGAAAGATACGAATACGTTACACAGTTGGACGATCGTACGGATACACTGCATCGAACGAATACGAAGGGAAATAAAGTCCTTGTAGGATATCATAAAATTAATAAGACATTTGGCACGCGCCGCACTGAAATTACATGCGAATGGAATTGGTACGATTCTTCGTGGGTACGATTCTCTATCTGCTCTTGTATATATATCCCATACCCACATATTCAATGCTCACGTATCGCGGGTTATCTCTTCGTTTGATTTTCTCCCGTACTAAGCGTCGTTATACACGGACGTTAACGACCGTCAACCACTTTAACGGGTAATCAACGTTGAAAACGTGAAAGTCCGTCGAATGAACTGCAGGAACGTTTTGTTCGGATATCGTGGCAGCACTTGGCCGATCGTGGCGCCATCTGTCCTATAGCTTCGGCGTCACCTCCGTTACTCGATCGCTTCGCACTCGCGCGGCGACACGTCTCTCGGTCGTCGTTACTTTTTTTTTTCTGTTCTCTCTAAATTGTTTCAATTGTTTAATCCAATCCGACAAATGGCCCGAAGCGTAACGCGACACGACGCGACACCACCGGACACATTGGCTTTGGGTAACGGCGGCAACCGTTACCCGGGTAGCGTCGGGGTCCACGATTTACGACGCGATTTACAAATTGGCGGTTATTGTACCACTCGGAAATCAAACTGTCCACTAAATCAAAACGCGTAACGGGCGTTCATTACGTCTGGCGAATTTTAGGAAAATCGCTTCGGGTTCCTGTTATACGTCAGGCTCTGTCGTCGGGCTACAGAAAAATGTCGTTGATTCAAAATATTCAAACACGTTCGCTAGTGCGTAGTTTCGTAAGATGACTAGGTTGTCAAGATAGAAGATACTTCATTTCATCATATTTTTCTCTCTTTCCGTCTGTAGTCGAAAGTGTATTTGTCGAAGTGTAAATTGTGACTAGTGACCAAATCTTATGGGACTCGTACGTCGCTCAGCTGGCGAGTAATGAAGATTTATGATTTCTGAACTGCGACTGTTCGATGCACCGTAATAGGTAAGGATATACATAAGACGGTTAGAGAGGTGTGGAAAATAGGTGGAATTATTATGGACCTCTCTCTTTCTCTCTCGAGTACTGCATTGCAGCTATTCGGTACAGGAAATAGTTTTCAGCGTTCAGACGATCAGATGTTGCTCCACTGATATGACGTATTGCCATAGCTTGAGAGGGTTGTAATTGATAATGCATATTTGTCAATAATCAAATTTTAAGGAGACGTTAACTACGTAATATCACCCACCCAATCCCTCCCGTAGGCGCAATTTAAAGGGTGCTTCGAGATTGACGATCACGGTAATAAGCACAAATCGTCGCGATCGTAAAACCACCCCTTGTTCTCTATTCTGCGACTCGTAACCCAACGACTGTGCCTTCGAGAAAGATATCGGTCTGTTTCGGCTCTACTTGCCAAGTAATAGAATACAATTAATGAGATTTCTTGTACGTATTATTATTTAACTCGATATCGCGCTGCCATAAGTTGAACGCGCTTCGAAAATCAAAGAATTTAAGTGTGTTGGAACGTAACAGTGAATCCAAGTGTGATCGACGATATCGATCGAGATAAACGATAGATCCTAATATTTTCTTTACGATCGATCTTGTTCACTTTCATTGACGTTACACGGGGTGGGCTTAAAATTTTTAGTGCTTCACAAAAATCAAATGCTGGGGCTTGAACGCCATTAAGCTTATCGATTGCTACCTTATTTGCATTAATAATTGCTTTTCTCTTTCATTTTGTCAAATTGTCCTATCGAATCGAGGTCGTTTCATTGTCGTTTGCTAAGACAAAGAAACGAGAAGCCAAGATAAACGAGTTGGCAGCGTAAAATTACAGTACTGAAAATTAATATAACGAAATCTAAGAAACATCGGTGGCCTCGGTCATTCTCATTGTGACGTATTAAAGTAAAAGTCACAATCGTATGACGAATAAGGAATCTTAGACTTGTGCTTCTATAATAAAAGAATCTTGAATAACGATAATCACTTTTATATCTTAAATCATAATATTAAATTTCCCGTATACTATATATCTATATTTCTGCCTAAATCAACCTCGCGGCGTGCTATTTGTACATGTTAATGAAAAAAATTACAAGTCCAATGCATGCGGGGATGGTCCATGAGAATTTTCGTTATTTTACGGAGACTGCAGGGATTGCAAATTTGATCGTGTCCCAATGGCCGGGTCTCGCCGTGCAGTATATTCACGGTTCTGCAATTGCCAACTTAAAACGTCCGTACTGTCAGCAGTTTCGTTGTGCCTCGTAACGTAACTTGGAAATTTCAATACGACATCGGTAACCGCAGTTAACATTGTATGGTCTTGACTGAACTCATTTATCCAACGAAACTTCTATTATGCTCGACTATCAAGCTGTCAGGGAAAGATTGATTGTCATAGAAAAATAACATACAAGGTATATACATACACGCACCAGATACTCAAGTTATGCGCACATAATAAACTGCTCGTATGACAAACGTGAAAGAAACGGCAAAAAAAAAGTGCTTTAAATAAAATTTCTTTTTAAAAGCATATAAGCTTATTCTTATCACATTATTAAGCAGAAGTCTAAGGCAGCCGTAAAACAATAGGCTACGTCGACAAGACTGTTCCAATCTGCACTGACGTCCAGTGACACTTTTAGCTTGTCAGTGCTCCAAATTTACTCCCAAGAAATCCAACTAAGTAACATCGATCGTCCAAAAATATTATTCGATGTACAATTAACACTTAAAAAATTATCCTGCCTTATCAATTTAAATTCGAAAAGTCTAATCGTGAAGTTTATCATTTTTCTTTTTTCATTACGTTTTCACCTAATCGCAGTTGCATGGAACGGGTCGGTTGCAGTTCAATTCGTGTCAATCGTTTTTATTAAAAAAATGCCATTTTTGAGGTATCCCGTTACACTGAAACCTACTGAGCAGATCATTAGGCACTGCCACCCGTGTTAAACCCTCAATTATTTTCAGTCTACAGCGTTAAGAGTCTGTTTGAGAATTTTCAGTATCAGAAGCGAAATTTGATTTTTTTTTAATAAAGTCAAAATCCCTTCTATACTTACGTATACGAAAACTATCCAGGTAACTAGTATCGTACGTAATATAAACGTGAGTAAATAATACGTACTATTTCATGGTAAATTTTTTGTTGTCTTCTCCACGTGACGACGTCGCTCGACTCCACCCTGGATAACGAAGCGGCGAGTTTAACGACGTTATTAAGAAACTCGTCGTTCCGTTAATTAACTATAGAACATCCACGGCACTTCACTGCGTCCCTCGTTCGCGTACGAGGTGATTTCGCGCATTTCACTGGGACAGTTGCATCTGTTCCTCGAACGAAAGCATAAGTCACGTAGATACGTAATATTTATGGGACGCGTGAGCACGTCGGAGTGTAGCCTAAAAAAATGTTGACGTCATGAATCATGCACGCGTCGAATTCGTATAATTCGTCGCGTGACGTGACAGTTTCGAGAATCATGACGGCTGTCACAACGTTGTCTGTTGTACACGGACTCCTGTATAGAGCGTAGGAAGAAGCGCGTGACGCTATTGAATAAATAAAAAAAAATGTTTTGCCATGATATCGAGAATATACGAAAAAATTGGTAAAAGTGAAAAAAAAAATTGGTCAATGCCTCGAACCATGAGAAAATGAGGAAAACGTAATCGTGGGAATCGGTGCAACGCGAATGCATAGCTCTGCCCGTGGACGTTTACACCGGTTGCGTATACGCTTTTCCTTTTGCCCGTGACAAATTGCGCGGCCACGAAAAACGAGGTGTAAATATTTACGAGCTTCTTCGCGCAGAAACCGGCGGCCGCAAGCGGCTCGCGTGCAATACGTTACGGTCTGCCCGGAGAGGCTCCGTGAAAAGTGGAGGCTCCCGAGCGCGCCGTAACGTATTTGCGAATTGAACGTAGCGAGTGGGAGCGAAAGGGAAGGAAAGAGGGTTGGTTAAATTTTTGGTTTTTTTGTTTTTTTGGAAAAGTATAAATTCGAAAATCGCATTCCTCCTGTAACAACGCACCGTGCGCTTAAGCATTGTGCTACGAGGAAACGAACGAAATGAATTTCGAATTTACTTTGACGTTGAAAATTAGCAAAGAGTTACCTACGTGTTCGGGTGCGTTTCGCGAATCTATTGCGCGCACGTTGAAC
This sequence comes from Trachelus iudaicus, assembly GCA_030142595.1. NCBI lineage: Eukaryota > Metazoa > Arthropoda > Insecta > Hymenoptera > Cephidae > Trachelus > Trachelus iudaicus. The sequence goes on from JARQTH010000558.1 coordinate 142,093, forward strand.
GTCACTGGTAATTGTGTTTGCGTAACCCCATCGTAAGGGTGGCGAACGAAATATTCTCGGAGTGGCAGCCAAAGTTAAGCGGGCTCCTCGTGTGTGTGGAGAATTCTTCAAAAGGATATTCAAAGTTAGGTTAAAAAAAAAAAAGAAGAAAAAACAAGCTCAAAGGGAATAGCGAAATGAAATTATCGGATGTTACCGTTTTTCGAACTGCGAGAAAAAACATTTGAGCTTAACAAGCAAGACTCTGGGTGAGTCTGTCATTTCTTTTTTTTTTTTAATACCCTTTTTTCAAACTTTACGAATATCTCAAAGAAATTTCATCGATTTCCATGCACGTCAAATTTTACTTTGATCTTGTATCTCTTGGACCTTACTTTTTCATCACCGTTTACATGGTTTTACGTTATATCGCCTACTGTGATACGTATCTTCGGTAGTCGAGCTAACAAATAGTCCGTCACAAACTTTCGAAATTGTCCATTATTCCGCTTTCCGTGTATTCGTCGTTCGTAAATATGTTCCAACGCGTTAAAAAAAAAAAAGAGAGAGAGAGAGACGCTCAACGCGTCATCTCAAACTATCCGAGGAAGCGCCGTAGTCGCGTTCCCATCGGAGCTTGCCCAACGCAGCGCAGCTTTACGGCGACTGAGATCCCGGCTACAATGTTAAGGGCGAGTTCTCGTGACGCGAGCGACGCTATACGGACTCCGCGACTCGCGCCGGCAGACTAGCGCAAGCAGCGCGTAACTTCCAACAGAGAAGCTTGCGCCACTATCGCGAGGAGCGCACGTTCCTCCTCGCCTCGAGTGAATCCGGACACGCGCGGTAACTTTGCGCATGCGCAGTGACCATCCTTATAACCGAAGGAGATACTTTCCTTACCTCCGCGACCATCCCACTTGCTCGCACCCGTCATTCCACTGCTCTCTCTCTCTCGGACTAGACTGTGGGCCCCGCACTCTTCATCCATCCATCCTAGTCTCGGGACGCGAGGGACTTGATTGATACCGGCGTAAAAAGGGCCGCCGCTATTTTTCTTGGCATTTTTGAACTTTCACCCGTCCGAAGATCCACCGATAGCTGGCAAATTGGACTGTGCTCGATGTATATCTCGAATCTGATTACGAGAGGAGGGAAGTCCCTGATCGATCCCGCGTAACGGTATAAGGAGAAAGTTTTTTTTAGAGTTTGACTCTTTCTTTTTTCTCGTGAACTTGCTCACGTGCCATATTTTTTTTTTTTAATACCTTTTTACCTGGGTACAGTACGATTCTGGACTTTGATTCTCTCTTGTGGAACTGATTTTCAGTTTTTGTTGTTTAAGGGTTAATTAGACACGTCTGCAGCTACAATGAATGCTCCTGTATCCGTTGATGTTTCTAAAGCGCTGCACACGCGTTATCAGCTGAACCTGAAGTGACTTTGAGCTCGATATCAAAAGGCGGTAATTGTGCGTTCCGTACTCGAAGCTGAAAGTGCTCATCCGTGAAATCGTTGGTTTCGTCGTCAAACCCTGGGACTTGGGCGATATCGCGATAGCAGCTTAGAATTAGAAAGTTAAACCAAAGAAAAAGTAAAATACGTAAAAGCAGCTGTTATTTATTTTCAAAGTGATCACGAGGTACCCGAACACTTTGAAACGTCAAGACGATCCATGGCAATGTCCGTATATTGAACTTTAATACTTTGACGTTGGCAACTTTTCATTCGTTCTCGCGTCGCCACTTAAGAAAACATCAACGGCAACAGCTGGCTCCTCGAACTTTCAATTGTATTCAAAGTTACAAAAGCATTCCAATTGCCGAATACAAATATACCCAGGATATACTTTCCCACGAGACTCCTCGTCATACTCGCTTGAGTGTTGCCAACCGAATGAAAAACAAATAAAATAAATAAAGTTATCGTTCATACATTTATCTCTCACTGACAACCGTACGGAGAATTTTTTTTTCGAAAAAAAAAAAATGTTGTTCGCAGGTGAATATAATATCTTTTATAAATAAAATCTCCTATACCCTTCTTCGCGTGACTGTGGGTGAATAAAAAAAAATAAAAAAATATACATGACCCACCGACCCTACCAGGCACATTTAATAAGCGCGATACGTTTACTTAATTAACGTTTTCTTTTATCAAAGCCGAAAACTTCGTTACCGACTTTGATGCTCTCGTTAGCTGATAACATTCCTGTCACATAGAAACCGCGCGGGCGGTAGGTACGGCTAGGTCGAGCAGGTAGATAAGTAGGGGTGAAGGCTGGTACTTATACTGACTGTGACGCATCTCACAGCCCTTTCCCTCAAATTCGAAAATTAATTCAATTTAACGAGTCGCTCTCCCCCGTTAGAGAAGGACAAATCATCTCTCCCTCTCGCTCACTCACGTGGCGAAGCTTCATCCAGATTTGGCTTACCGTTACGTAACTCCAAAGTCACGGTACGGCCGGATCGTCATAGCTGGGGTTCGGCTAGACCTAGGGCAAACTTGGTACACCGATAGAACCGTTCATAGGGTATTCCTTGGAGCCATGATCGGTCTAGCATACCCAATTTCAATCTCCATCCCATTTTCCTCGATTCTCTCTTGTCCCATAGTCACGAGCCAGGAGGCTTCTGGGCTTCCGGGCTACGAGGCTTCCTCGGTTGGCTTCGTTCCTCGGGAAATGACGTGAGTCCACTTTTGGATTTACACTCGGACGATGATTGGCCACTGTTATCCCCACTGTAACCAATGGGCATATTAGGAAAAAGAAAAAATTTTTGAAAAATTTTTTGATTTTTTTTTTTGGTCTCTCGCGGTGGCCTTGATATTTGCCTCGAGGCGCTTTACATCTAGAGGGGAAACTGGTCGTGTCCGACTGGACCAAAATAGCCAGGACGAGTCTTGGTCGAATAAGAGACACGAGGAGCAAGGCATTAAGAGCCGAGGAAGATTCGCGAGGAGTAAGAATATTCGCGAAATCTCCGTCCTGAGGAGCAAAAGTACGTAGCAGAGGTAAAAACCGTGGGAAAAGGACCTTTTCGCACTGCATCCAGGGAGACTCGACTTGGTAAAATTGGTCCGAGTCTCTTCAGCCGGAGAGTGGATGGTCGTGTGGCGAAGAGCGGACAATATTTATTCGACGAAATAATTAGCTGATATGATCTAGGTAGATAAGACCGTCTCGACGAGACAAAAGAATGTTAAGCACTCTATTATGCGTCCGGATTCTACTTCCATTTGAGCCAGTATTTCTTGTAACCCCCGGACGTTAAATCGGCCGACGATTGTTAATGGTTTGTGGTAAAATTAAAATTTCCATAAGGACTCGCGCGCGCTTTACGGTTATTCAAATGTTTTTAAATTTCCCGCCTATTTCGTCCGACCCAAACCCTTGACACGTTGACTGGCTTTCAGTGCCCGGTAAAGCGTTCGCTACCTGTCGCCGTCTACCAGCCTGGCAGTTGAGAGATCTTGGCCGTGGTGATAAAGGAGGATGGGGAAAGGGAGCGAAGGAATGAAGGAAGCAAGAGCCAAGATACCAGGTAATATCTTAAAAGCGGCTTTTCCTTCCTCTCTTTCGCGAGAGACACTTCGCCAGATGCTTTTCGCAGCTTCTTGGCAGATCTCCGGGCAGTGCACGGCTTTGTGGGATCATCTAACGAGCTCAATTATCTTTTAATTATCTTCTCCCGGGCAACCCTCACGATTGCCCGTATGCTTGTTTTCCTTGACGAGTTACGTAGCTCGAGGTGCAGGCCAAGGGTGTTCGGATGAGAAGGTGGCGAGCGGATAATAGCGAAAAGAAAGGACGGGGTAGCTACCCCTGCCCTAGGGGAGGGCAGTGACGCGGATTTTGGATGGGGTGTTACGGCCGGGGAAAAAAAAAGGCTCGAATAATTAATTTCATTTCGCATTTCGGTTACGGGAAAATCTCTGTCGGGCGGGAAGGGTCCCGGGCGAAAGGAGATAAAGTAATTTGGAGACAGAATGGGAAAGCAGGGGTAATTCTCTATTCCCGTATAAGCCAAGCCCCCAAACAGCAATACCGAACCCGGGAGAACGTTTGACCGTGCAAATTCACGGAAATCGTTCGAAAGACGTTTGATCGGGTTATCGGGGCGGTATTTGAGGGTGCGGTTTGAACGTCGAGATTTTGAAAATAATTTTCAAAATTAATTTAACATGGAAACAGAGGGTATTTCGCGGCGCAGCTCGATCAAGTCTCTTACGCAACGGGCCAATAGTTGTTAGTTTATTCGAGTCGAGGAGCAGGAAAAAGAAATAAAAGGCGGTTTTATTGCTAATTCGTTCATTTGCGGCAAATTAGGGAGGAGTCAGCCGAGCACGCATATCCTCTACCCAGGAGAATCTTCCTCCCGGATGAAACTTCCCTAACGAAACATCCCTTCTAACGAAAACGTCCTCGAGGAATGCCTTTCGCCCAGGTTATCTCCTGGTATAGCCAAGGGTTTTTGGTTTCGACCCAAAGTTAGGGGATGACTGGGTTGAATGTTTTTTTTTTCTTTCATCGAAAAACCAAACGCGGTTGCACCCCGGTAAGTTTAATAGACACAAATGAAACTGCCGAGAGAAACGAGTTTACTTGGTCGCGGTTGAAACGACGTGCGAAAAAATTGTGGCGCTCGACGCTCGATCGATGAACTCAAAGTAGCGAAATTTATCGATGCTCCTCGAGAACGCGCGATAACTAGTTAAACCCAATAAGGCGAATTAGGATTCAAGCTGTGCTCCCCCTAGGCACCCAGAGCGCCATGTACCACAGTGACTGACTGGATAATACGAACTGGGCCGATACCCAGGTAGAACCTGACGAGCCTACTAAGGTCACCGTGGATGCTAAGACCTAATAAATTCTAGCTACCTGACACCAGTCATTCTCATTTAGTCAAATCGTCTTTCCGGCACAGTGCAACCTCAGTCGTTGTTGCTTCCCTCGATGTCCACGTGAACCAGGTTGGAGCATTGGGACTTTGAGGTTGAGCCACGTCATTTGATACCATTGATCAAAATTCTGTCGTCAACCCCGTAGACTCCAAGTACCCAGCGACCTCTGAGGTTGCACGGGAAGATGCGTGGTTTAGGATTCAAGCTGTGCTGCACCTAGGCACCCAGAGCGCCATGTACCACAATGACTGACTGGATAATACGAACTGGGCCGATACCCAGGTAGAACCTGACGAGCCTACTAAGGTCACCGTGGATGCTAAGACCTAATAAATTCTAGCTACCTGACACCAGTCATTCTCATTTAGTCAAATCGTCTTTCCGGCACAGTGCAACCTCAGTCGTTGTTGCTTCCCTCGATGTCCACGTGAACCAGGTTGGAGCATTGGGACTTTGAGGTTGAGCCACGTCATTTGATACCATTGATCAAAATTCTGTCGTCAACCCCGTAAACTCCAAGCGCCCAGCGACCTCTGAGGTTGCTCGGTAGGATGCGTGCGTTTTCGAATGCATCATGAACCACCGGGAGTGCATCGTTAATGGACTAGAAAAACTAGAACCGTGCAGGGCATCTCGTATAGTTAGGCGTGTAAGTAATGGATGTGTCACATAATTGCGTCACTTAACGAGAAACACGTTCGATCTTCGTAGTTGTCCGGGAAACGGGATCCGGACGTTAACGTTCGTGTCACTCTATAGGGCTCACTGAATTTCGCCATTAGTATACGAACGCGTCCGTTACGGAGACAGATAACGGCGAGATATTGGAAACCGGAAATCGTACGTGAGTGGTCGGTGAGATTGTAAAACTAGAGGGGCTCGGGGGTGGGGGCGGGGGGGGGGAGGGGAGAATAAAAGAAAAAGGATCTGATCCACGAAGAAGAGTAACTACCGCTAGCTGAGGTCGTAGATAGGGAACTCGAAGGGCTGGTCTTGCTCTTAGTCCCCCCCCCCTCCGCCCCTCCCCCAAATTCCTTAGGGTGTACTTAGGCTTAAGACGCAGAGATGGCGGTGGGTACGGTTCGTGAAAATAAAAGTTTTCGCCCCGGGAAGTACAGGAACCTCGTAAACATATGTCTCTCAGCGGGCATTCAATTCAGAAGCCAGACGCTCCGTAGACTGGTAGCAGCCCCTCTTCTACGCCCTTTGACCTCTCTCTTGAACCACCCACCCGTCCGCCCATTTTCCGACCTTCTCTACGTCTGCCCACCCCACGGGCGACGTATTGGAACCCGCTGGAGTAAGCTTTTTCAAATTGGTCCCAGGCTTTGAAGGTACGGTCCTATCTTCCCTCGCACAGTCTGTTAAACCTTCACTGATAAGGAGTCCACAATCAGGCTTCTCTTTGACTTGAGATCGTTTCGGAAAAATCACTCAATTAATTTAATAAAAATCATGGATTGATCGATGCGTCCCGTGGGTTTGTCCTAGAAGCGTTAGAACCGGTTAAAAAAAGCGTCATGCTATTTTCTAAAGCGGTTACGTAACATTACCGAAAAAAAAATTTTCTCCGGCGCCAACGCTGAAGCTGACGCTGACGCTGCCGTTGGCTCTAGCACTGACGAGAGAGAACCCCTCCCACCCTCCTCATTTCTCAATAATGCCAACGGCACAATTAATTGCCCACGTGGATTTAAACCTCATTAAACATAAACATACATTGTATTCCAATAACGTTGCTATACCTTTTTCGCCGTAATTAACAACCTCGTAACCCCAGTTCGTTTGCTCGATAGCAGTCAGTATGTAAAACGGATTCGGGCACAGCCAACCCGAACCCGGTGATTTAATTCCGAACGACGTAGCCCTCCAAGGTAAGGTAAATAGTTCATGCCTTTAGCTCAGGTTAGACTCGAGCAATGTTGTTTCAAGCGACCATATTAATCTCGACGCCGTATAACCCCAGTCAGTGCTAATTTTCATCCTTAACTCTATCTCCTTGGTCTGCACCAGCAAACCGTCAACGTTCGACCTCAGGAAATGACCGCACGCCGTATACTCCCTGACCCACAGGAAGTCGCCGTTCGGAGCGATTCTCAGTCAGACCCAAGCGCCAGTTCACAATTCTATTATTCGCAATTCTAAAAAAAGAGTCATTAATGGTACCCTGCCGGCACAATCAAAGTCGAATCGAAATTCGTCTTTATATCCTCTTGGTCCTGGGCCACTGTCCTAACCGTGAACGGTTACACGACAGTACCTATACGACTACAAACGCTAATCTACCCCGGTACGTAACGTTGGTTCAAAGGTTGCCCCGCAACAAGGCATCTAATTACTTGCTTCCGGCCGGTAGTAGGAGGCGAATTTACATCTTGTTTGCTCTCAAGTACCTCGAGTAAGGCTATACGGGCTAGATTGGATACCGGCTATAAACAATTGCCTTTGACTCAAGGGCTCGAAAGCCAGCTACGCCCTTGATCCAGAGCAAAGATGAATAGCGTCAAAGGTGGAATGGAAAGTAGCATCCGTGCAGACTGTACCAATTGGAAAAGTTTCAGCCACAGTCCGTTAAGCGCGATATTCGTATCGTCGCAGCAAGATCATTCGGCGCGAGGATACCTCAAGAAAGAGTACCCCTAGCTGGGTCATCCCGATCAGCCGGAAGCAAAGTGGTCGCACGTGACAGCCTTTAGGCCTCCGGGTGAAATCAAGTGCTAACCACGCAGGGACCAAGACGGATGTCTGCTTTAATACTATTTTCCTTTGTAGTCTCGGCCCCCCACGTCACTGATATGTATTTCCGAGAGCCGACGATCAAACGACGAAAACCCGCCCGAGTATAAACCTAGTTTCAGGAACCACGTAGTCTTCGACTTCCTCTGACGTTCAGAGTACAAACGCCACCCTCGAAGCTCTCCTACCACGCCCAGCCGTCGTTCTAGCCGCCCACCTCGGTTCGCACCTTTTCATACGTCTCCTCGAGCCACGGCTGCCTCTGACTTCGTTATTAATTGTCCTTGGGCGCCGCTCCCGTTACATTTCGTCAGCCAAGATGTCTTGGCCTTGATTCGTATCCTAGAGGACTCGGCATCGTATCCTGGGATCTCTGTTATCGCCGTGCCCTGTTCCGTACTCCGTTACTTTTATTATTCTCCAGCCCTCGCGCTCTGCTCCGTTACGTTCTCCGACTCAGAAAGGAAAATCCACTCGGCGCTGGAGCCGGAGTGTAATCAGGGTGAAATGTTTCATTCACGGTAACCCTTTGCATACGTTGGACGCGATCCGTACACCTTGCCTTTTTTTTACTTACAGTGGCGCAGAATCCATACACTTCGTTCTTTGCTTTGGGGGGGGGGGGGGGCGGTGAAAAGAAAGTTTTTTTTTACCAGAGATCACTCTTTAAGGGGGTTCATTGAAAATATTGTAAAAACCATATCGAAAAATTAATAATCTCGCGGGGTAACGGTGGCGTGAAATTTTTTGGGAAATTAGGTAAAAGGCTAAGCTTTGATTCAATAATTCGTCCTGCGCTCCAGTGACTTTTATTATCTTGATCGAGAGCGCTCCTATGATTTTATTACACTTACGTGATCCTCGTAATCGGGTGAAAAGCTCGCTATGCGCTTTTCTTGCAATTTTCAAAGAAAAATATCCTGCTTTACGCCAATGACCCGGACTCGCCGGTGGTACGTCAAAATTGAAGTACGCGGGGGACCTACGTAGCGCTGAGTAGGATGTGTTTCAGTTGGCTTCCTAGAGCGGGATGCTGGTCTGCTGAAGATCTATTTCTCTGAATGGAGCATCAACCGTGTCGCTCAACCCCAGGTGCCTTTTGGTGTATTCGAATAGTCAGTAATAAGGATGATTGGTACAAATTGATCACTCGGTATATAAATTCTGATTTTTTCCCAATAAACATACACTGCGTTATTACAATATATTCTTTTGCCATGAAAGATTGACGTATCGGTCTGATAACATATAAAAAAAAATAATAGACCTGATATCACGTATCGCATTCAACTAACAATTAGCATTACTATACCCTATTTTATTTGCACCTGCCCAATCACATCTCTGGGACAATCTGCAGAGAGAGTGCTTGGGCATTGTTCCATAAACAGCGGTCGACGAGTTGGCGATGGGTCACAAAGATATTTTCAAGATTGATCTCGGATGCCAAAGAAATGAGAAAGGATTAGAAAAAAAGAAAGAAAAAAAGCACAGCCTATCCGTGACACGTTTCACGCTGCACGGTGTCTGAGAATATTATGTCTTAGAATTTTTTCGTATTTCTTAAAGCCCATTGTCCATTGCGCCTATTAGGCTGAGGTTCTCTAAAAATGTACAGGCTATCGGGTCAGGGTTCTCAGGTGGATTAAAAAAATAGAATTTTTTTTATTAATAAATTTTTTCAACAAAGTATGTACGTAGCTGCGAAAAATTGAAAGGGATTCAAGTAACCTGTTATTAAACTCATAGGTTAGCCTTTTTACCTGCTAATCGTACTTACGGGCAATCTGTCAAATCACGTGAAATTCTCGTATCGAGAATAATCGATGAAATCGACCAGCCCTTTGTAACCATACTGGCTTCCTATACGGATCCTCCCTTATCCCGATAGTCTCTTGGGAATTTCCTGATCCTTTTTCTTTCCCTACCCTTTCCTCTACTCCCACGAGACCGGAGAACCTCTGCCCGTGTGACCGTTTCATTACTCATCCGCCACGCGTTGAAAGTACGTGCGCTGTCCCTGCTGTAAGGCTGCTTCGCAATATTGTAATGCGAGGCACAATGCATTGCCTGTCGTTAGGAAAAGGCATGGGTGGATTGAGAGAGTCGAAAAAAAATGGAAAAAAAATGTCAGATAAATAGAGCGAATAAATATTAGAGGCAAACGTGAACAGAAAATACGTACTTTGCGTGGGTAAGAAAATTAGAACACGTCGAGATAGTTTCTTTGGGAATATTTCTGTGGGCACGTATGATATTCTTATCGGTGACGTGGGGTTCGGCAGCATAGCGTTACGGGAGCTGATGGCAGGATGTGACGTAGGATCTATGACGGGTGCCGAAAACTATTTTTTTTAAATTAAAAATTAATTATTCTTTACTGCAGTTGCAATCGAATTGTCGAGTACAGATGCGCGAAGGAATCAAGGCGCCGGCTGATACCTTTAGTTCGTTTATGAATTCCTCGATATCAGACGCGTCCAATTATCAGCGGGGGGGTCTGAGTGAACTCGTGGCCTAAGAAAGGGCATTGAAGAAACTCGTGGGACATTCGTTAAAATGACTTTAATAAGGACTCGTGTCCCGAAATAAGTTTAATTTTCTTGAATGGCATCGACATTCCAATACTTTCAATGCTTGTCGTTTATGAATTTTTTTTCTTTCTTCCCTTTCATTCCTTCGCTCCTTTCTTTCGCTCTTTAATTCCGCTTCTCTACCTCGCGAACAATCACCGCCCAGATTTGCCCCTGATTCAATGAAATATCTCGCAGTCTCGTAACAGAGTTTATTATCGCCGTCAGATTACCGTTATTGTAGAGACTTAAATTTTTCCCGCGGTAAATGGCAGAATTTTGCTTCCGTTAGTTCTTGCTGCCTCGATACGGGTTCCTATTGATCTAGAAGGACCTAGAAGGGCCCTTTGATTTTGTAATTAAACTTTTAATGGGAATACTGAATATTTATTATTTTGAAAAATTACTTTTTTTTACCCCAATCGCTGCTGTATCCTTTTTTCATAATTAGACGTCATTTTAATCGTAAGCTGTGTCGTCGTTTATCAATCGCGTGCAATCGAACGGACTGTGCAATTACTCCATGCTTGTGCAAAGCAGCCGGTTTGCTCGCGAAATTACTGCAATTATGTACAAGTTGATAATCGACGGATGCCGATATCAACCTGTATCATAACTAAAGCCTAGTGTAACCCGGCCCGCGAAGAGGAGGACGCCGTCGTGATTCTCGTTATAATTCAATAACAGAGACAAAACATGGACCAGCCACGACTACGGAACTGCAACTGTTCGCTGACCGAAAATCATCCAGTTGAGTCACGTGTTCTTGTCTGGGATCAGCAAGAAAATAGTCAAAGCACGTAAACGACACAAAACTTAAATTTTTCGTATATGCGCGCCAAAGAATATTCGTGGGCAGTTAGAAGCGAAAATAAAATATTGAGTACTAATTAATTTTTTCCCATTATTCGCTCCTAAGAACCGTAAATTTAAAGAATTTACGAAATTTTCCCCGATAGTGACATAAGCGTCCATATTTATCATCGAACGGAATTCCAAGAGTTTCACGATCGCATGAAATTTTTCCTAATAATCAAAATACATTTTTTTTTTTTCCTCAATAGAAAATTTATCCCAGACACTGATATCAATTACACCGAATTCCAGGTAAATTCCTGATGGTAATACCACCGAACCACAAGTACCAATTACGAATTAATACGAAATTGCCGGTATCACAGGGATCCCCGTCATTGATTACATTTCCCCGAATTGCAGATTCATTATGAAGATCAAATATACCGAATAATTTAGTATAATTATGAAAAATGCACTAAAGGTGCATGCCGTTCTACACTCCGGCAGAATTTACGTATCTATACCCAATCAGACGTACATACACTGTACTCATAGATATTGGTAGCCATGCGTAGAAATCTACTTAGCCTTAATGACGTAGGCAAATGCATACCGTACATACACACGGAGGACTTGTACGGCCTGTTACTTTTTTTTTCGCGAGAGACGGCTAAATCCCGGAGAAAGGTACAAGAGAGTAAAACAGAACGAGAGAAAAGCCCAGGGTTCTATCGTAAACACAACCTGCGAGAGGGGGACGGCGGCGTGGGAGGGGCAGTGTGTGCTTCGGACATCGAAATCCAGGGATGGTCTCGGGCCAAAAATTAACGACTAATCCAGTGGGATTTAGCCTCTGCGTTTCACGCTAACAAAAACAATACCCCGTGTAAAGGGTGTAACAGTGGAATCTACGAACGTTGTTCGAGACGAAGAAAGAGAGAGAGGGAGAGAGAGAGAGAGAGAGTGTATGGGAGAAAAATAAGGGACGAAATTATAGGAACGGAAAGAGATAGAGCGACTGGGGATGATGTAAGAGTGGGTAGAAGAGAGGAGGGGCAGAGACGGTCTCGCAAAACATACACGGCTGAATCTGACACTTCCTGCCAAGGGAGGATGCCCGAGGTAGCTCGTGCGAAGGTGGCTGAGAATGAGGGCTGGGGGGGGGGGTGGATAAGGGGGGTACGCAAGAGAACGGCAAATCTAGACGCTTACTTAGTGACACACAGCATTTTGCTGTCGAGCTGAACTTCTACCCGTCCTGCATTGTATTAAGGCTGCCGTTGTTGCGGTTGACAAAGGCAGACACAACACATCCAGTTGTACGCATTATATAACCCTCCGCCTTCTCCACACCCATTTTCGTCCTCCGCCGACGACTCACTGCATTATTCATCGAGCAATTTAAACTAGCCAGGCGCGACATTCCTACCGATCACATTTTCTCCCCTGGCACTGCCCTGCAGTGCGAACCAGCCGCGCTGTCTCTTTTTGTACGGTGCAATCTGCGTCGCGTCCGTACGCTCCGCGCATGCGCGTACTGTCTGACGGCCATTTATGTCTCCGAGTATACTTTGAGGTTAGGGATCGAACGAGCGGGTGATTCGGGTGGTTGAAAAAAAATATATATTTGGGTTCTGAAATGTCTCTGATCTTGCCCCAGCAAAGGATTAACCAAGCCTGAGGCAATGCTGAACGACACATAAAAATCTGCTGAGTTAATGGGGAAAAAAAATCGGTCGATTCTGAAAAGCGCTATAAATAGTTGAAGCGAACGTACCCTCCTGTAAAAGCGGTACTGATTTATGTATATTCCGTTCCAGTACCTCTTTCGTGTCTCATAATAGCCATTGGGTGCAATAGTTATTTGGGTTGTGAGATCAAAGTATACCTACCTCCTGAGAAGATCCGATAAGTATATACGAACCGAGTGCTTTAGGAACTCTTTAGACTTCTTTTTTGTACAGCTCTACAGTCGTCGTCAAAAATCCTCTGACAAGTTTCTACGGGTAACTGCAGCCACAACCGGTGTCTAGTATAGCGCCCGGTAGTTCCTTCTTGCCTGTACAATCAACGCCCAAGGCCAATCCCGTGCCGTGGCAAACCCATAAAGAAGTGCCTAAGCTCGTAGAAGACATTAGGTCACCGCAAAGAGGAGGATTTCCCATCCTGTGAATTAATGTACGTGGCCAACCCCAGGTACGTACCTAAACTACTTATCATCCTTTTGGCTAACCTTTCTCACTTATCCAGCCAGCCAGACTCTGTCGCGAGAGCGAAACAGCCTAGGCTACAAATTACACGCGTACCGTCTCGGCTGATACGCTTCGCAGTTATTCTCGTTGCGTATATAGATTTTTATATCTCGCGTGCGAGACACTGACGCGTGGAGGAGGTGGGGGGTCGAAGGTCAGAGGGTTCGTTCTCACGGGACTAAAATCTCTCTGCACCTTATTTAACCCGCGGCGTATTTCTCTTGCGCGCTCGGCTTGTCGATGCTCCGGCATCATCGCGTCGGACGATTTTGTGCTGCATGACCCGAGAAGAAAAAATCACCCAATGACGGACCATTAACTTTGGCATTACGTAGGGGGGCCGCGAAAAGGTCGTCGCGTCGGGGGGTCACACGTAAACAACGTTAGGCGGGTGAAACACTGGCGAGATAGAGGCAAGAAAAATAGGTACAACATTGAAAAAGAGAGAGAAAAAGGGGACGGAGGAAAGAAAGGAAAAATCGGACTAAAAAATGTCATCTCGCAAACTGAAGTTATGCTACGTTAACCTCTGGCTCACTTCTTTTACCTCGTCTTTCCCGTCTTCTTACGGGGGAAACATCAGCGTCCGGGCCCTTTCGACTCCCTCGGCTGACGCCCCTGAACACCCGAGGACCAAATGCTCGGATCGTTGTTCTTGCCCGGTGAAAGCGAAAAAGTAAGTTTTTCCACGGGTTATATATACCGGTTTAAACTTGGTACATTACTTAGCGCTATAATAACACTGAAATACGGAAAGGCGCTCGTTAATTCGAGCCGCCGTACGCTTACACCCCGTTACCTAGCTAGGTAGGTATCTACCGTTACCTACCGAGCTAACTGCCAACGAATATTTCAGGATCACCAGCACGCACGGATATCTTACTTCCGAACGACTAATCCGATTTCTCTCCCTTTCGCAATAATATCAACGTGAAAAATATATACGTCCTGCATCATTTTTACCACGTGCGAAATTACTCTCAGACTCGATGCCACGTACGTTCGCATCTATCTCATATTTATAACGAAATTATCTATTTATTCGCGTTCCTTGTTCGTAGTTGCGCGATTCGCGTTCGAATCGGATTTTACTTATTTCTTATTTTTAATACCAGGGGAAACCGAGCTCGTGACAGTAAAGCCCGTATTCGCAACTAGCTCTTAAAGTCACTAACAGAGTCGCTTTTAGTTAAAAGAAACTAAGAAAAAATTTAAAAGCGCGCTATTAGCACTAAAAGCCAATTCTGAATACGGGCTTAAAGGTTTACGTACGGGGTCAGATCTAGCCTACAGTTCTAATATAATTTTCGAATATCTGCCAAAAATAAAATTTCGGATATCAAAATCCACCTGGGATAATCGTGTACGAATCACTTTGAAAAAAAATTTCAAATTTACACACTGACTCCTAAGAATCTAATCAACAATCGTTTGAAGCGTTAACGAAGGCCCTCGCAGCAGAAGCTCGATACTTCGCGGTATTAACGAGTCCCGCCATTGACAGTATGCGTGCATATTTGAAAGTAGAAAAAAAGAAATTTGAAAAAAAAAAAGAATCTCTAATGAGACATTTCATTGCAGTCTCGATTTTTTTTATATTCGGTATATCCATACGCCGGAGTTGACGTATTTCATAGGGAATCTAAATACAAGATGACGCAATGCAGATACGCAACCCAGTTGCCTGGAAAAAAAAAAGTGCAACAAAGATTTTTACACATTTTTCAAAAAAAATACTACCCACCCCTACATATGCGTATGTAAACTTCGACGCGAGACAACGAGAGCGAGAGAGAAAGACATAGGGTAGCTTGTAATTCTTTGGGTGGATTTAAAGCGTGTCCATTCGTCCTAAAGAATGGGGAAACTCGATCTTCGAGATAATTATCTTCGGAGAACAAAAAGTTTCTCTCTCCCGCCTCTTGATGCATGGGTCACGCGTCGAGTCGCAGGGAGAGCCAAGTAAGTTTCGCCAAGCGCAGAGTGGAAGGCCAGGAGGAGGAGCATGGGGGTAAGAGTCTGAAAGAAAATTTTCAGCGTTTACCTCGTAGATCAATTTGTCGGCTGGCAAATGTTTTCCGTCAACGTTGAGCCTTCGGGATACGTACTTTTCACGTGTTTTAAATTTATTACAATAAAATCAATGTTAAGGCGGCATCCTCGTTTTACGACGTTCGTCCGCGTAAGACACCGGGCTCGGTAAAATTGACGATCAGCTCGGAATGTAATTAACCGAACGATTTATCGAAGGACCTCGAGTCGCAATTCAAACTTCGAGCGCTTTAAGGATCGTAAATACAGTCCGCTAAAATTTAATGCTCAATCCCGATACCAATCAAATATTAATTCGACCCACTGACGTCCCTTCGTTTGCCTCTTATATATATGTTACTCGAATTTCCTACTTGCTTCCACTTTCGACAGTTCTATGCCCAGGACCGTAATAGAAAGACGGAGTGGCAAGTTCAATTAGTTTCTGAAATTATAAATAATTTAATAACACTTGAAATAGCTCACGTTGATATTTAATCGATATTCCAAACAAATCAATTTACCTGTTAATTAATTTTTTTTTATCCATTATTTTTCACCTTGTCCATCTTTTCACGTTCCTCGTCCTCTCTATAGGGATATATCCTCTTACTGTCTTTCTGTTCTCCTCTCTCTCTCTCTCGCTACAGGTAGAGACTCTCTGTCCTTTTTCTTCTTCCTTGTTTTCCACGCTTAAATCGTAGTCGAAGGCAAACTTAGTCCAGTGTCAATTTACTCCCAGCAGGCGTATCTCTCTCTCTCTCTCTCTGTAGGTAATGTCAAAATGTCCATCAGTAACGTTACTTTAACGAAGGGAGCTCAACCCGTCATTGGTTATCGTTAAATCGACCGATTTCATTTATACATCCGGGACGTTAACCTATCGAGGCGTCGCGAGACTGAAGGGTTCCTTCTAATAGCTGGGGAAAAAAAAAAGGCATGACAGTGAATAAATCTATAGAAATTATAGCAAAAGGAAATAGCCTGTATCGTTTAGTGCCAAACCGAATCGTTAACGGGCCGCGTATACGGGGTGAGATTAAATTCCCAACTCGAGACACTTTAAAACCCATAATGTCTGCTTAACGAATTTAATTGTCCGCAGTTACGTGATCTCCAGCCTCACGAATCTTTTAGAGCTAAATCATTCTCTGGAATATTTTAACATTTTTTTTTTTCGTCTCGGGGACACTCGAGGCTCCTAAAAGGGAATATAAAGGTAGCTAACGAGCTGTCCGATAAGCGACATCCAGTTTTACCTATTCATGGTATAGTGTGACGTATCACGGGACACGCGTGATTACGTGAAACGGTCAATCTGGATGGTACGAAAAAAAGAAGAGGAAATACAGTGAAACCTATTTTTTTATCGTGCACGTGGCAACGAAAAAAAGTATTATAATTATTCTTTGAAAAATTAATTTTTTTAAATCCAGAGAAACAAAGCTTCGAATAGTTCTCGAACGAGTCTTTGCGTTCGGAATGAACGAGAAACCTATGGAAACGTCAAAACAAACACGCTTTTCCATATGTAAATTATTATACACACGCTTGATAAGGGGTTGAAGATTTTAATGAATCGTATCATTAGGCTCTTGTCTACCGACAACAATTTTTCAAAGTTCGTAATGTTTCATTCAATCCCATGCACGTCAAGCGTACGAAATTACGTAGAGAAAATTCCTATTTTACATATTTTCAAATATATTTGCGTGACCGAGGTCGAGGATTAAAAAAAAGTCTTGTAGTGGAATACTTAGAAAATTTTTAGACTTCAAGCACCATATCTGTCAGTGATAAAAATATCTGAGCATAGTCAGACATTGGCACGAACTATAGTCCGCGTAACTGGCAGTGCAGTTTATTGACGCGAGTAAAATTTAAATTCTTCAACAACACGTAAGCATCCAGGAAGAGCCGGTGGCGCCTAAGCCGTACATTACGAACTCCTGTAATTTACTAATTTTCGTAAAGTCTCTCGGCCACGTTTCTTCGGGCTTTAATCTCACGAGTCGCGAACGCTCCTCGCGCTAGGGAAATGTACGTAAATACTTGGCAAAGTAGAAACCGGGGATTGGACTTTTCGACTGTGAAAGAGAGAGAGAGAGAGAGAGAGAGAGAGAGAGAGAGAGGGAAGGATCTTCCATTACATAGCACTGCTTTAACTAAGAGCATTCCATCGGGGTAGAATCCGAAGATCGCTTTAGTCTCTCTTGGCTTTCTTTCATTTACATCGCAAGGGAGACAGCAGAGGGGGGACTGGTGAGAATGCGGGAGGGGGAGGAAGAAACATTGATAAACTTCATGCAACAACAGTCCAGCTCATCAAGTAATAGGGATCCTTCGGTTAACTTTTGGCTATTGCTTAAAAACATTTTCCAGTCGGAGGAAGAGGGGTCCTGATGGGCGAGGAAGAAGAAAAAAAAAGTATAGAAAAGAGAAAGCAAAACTTTCTACCAAAAGGAGAGTTGTCCACGTCGCGAACGTCGATAAGCAGACGTCGACTTGTCAGAGAGAGAGAGAGAGAGAGAGAGAGAGAGAGAGAGAGAGAGAGAGAGAGAGAGAGAGAGAGAGAGAGAGAGAGAGAGGAAAAGACAAAAAGTAGATGATAGAAAAAAAATATAACAGACTCGGAATATACCCTGTGGAGTATAGGAGTCGATGAAGATTTCGTTGATTTATAAAGTTTTTTTAAATCTCAAAAGACACAAAGTTAATTTGTCCCATTGACGTTTCCTCTTATAGCACATCCCACGGGTAAATGTATTATTTGTACGTTTTAAGGTAAATTTCGTTTCTGCCCTGCGAATACGCGCGCCAGATTGGCAACGGTCTACGGGAGGATTTACGGTTTATTAAACGAATTTGAATATGTATAGCTGATAACTGATAAGCCCGGAGCGCGTCTCGGAATGACTGTTTGTAAAGTTACTGCCTCCCGTAGAACGAGAATCGGTGTCGAATGGGGCTCACGTGTTGCGCAAACTTGGTAATCGAATTTCGATACTCGTAGAAAGATCCTCTGTCAGGAAATTAAGAAAACTTAAGTTCTCTCCCGTCCAGACATTAGAATCGGCTTAATAAAGTCTGCCGGTACGAGGACTTGGAAGGTAGAGCCATTCTTCCGGCGAAGGTTCGTCTAATTTACGACCACCTCCCCTCCTTCCCCCTCCCTCAGGAAACTTGGATGACGTCATACCGAATCTTGACACGGAATACCCTTTTACGGACGGAATTATGATGAACGGGAACATTTCGAACACCCTGTATAAGGGCGTCGACTTGGTCGTAATGGAGATACCGGGACACCTGACAGCGGAGCAACAGATAACTGACAAATGAGTTACGGATGCGACGTGGTTCTTGATATTCGCAACGACTGGGGATCGACTGTCGACGGTAGCTGAAGGCGTATTTTCATAGGAAGTTCATATCATTTAAACGAAATATATTTTTTTTCTTTTAGTTATAACCATCGGTGAATTGGAAATTGGCACAGCTTTTATAAATAAAGTTTTCTGCTGGGAATGTTAGTCATGTTGATATTAATTGCGGTGTCCGCACATTAATTGCCATCTGGAAGTAATTGCCCGGGTAAATCTTCGCGGTTCCTCCTGAATATTTGAACTCCCTGAATATTGGATGGGAAACTCAAACGAGAGGCCATGTAACTTTTCAAGGTAGTACATTCCAACAACATGGAGTTATATATTATTTAACATTCCAAGTTAAACTTTGGGTATTCTTTGCTTTTTCTATGACTCGAGTTTTTTTTTTAATAGGCTATGACGCTGGCTGTTCTTTGACCTTGGATTTGAAATCAACGGGCTGTTTGAATTTTTTAGGCATCGTCCTGTAACCCTGAGCTTGCTCGGGCAGGGGGTGCCGTGGGAACTTTATGAGAGTAGGCATTTCATTGGGACTAAAATGAAATTTTTTAAATCAAGTACCGAATCGTCTTTACTTGAGCACGGTCGGTGGATTGGGAGGAGTTTGAAGTTTTTGAGAAAAAAAAAATTTCAATGGGAAATTATGCAATTCTTCGGATCAGTTTCTCTTGGCATTTTTTGTATGTATTTTTTTGTTTTATCAACACCGTATGCATCAGAGCCAGGACATTTTATGCAGAATAAACTTGCGAGTATATTCCCAAAGAGTATTAGGGAAACATGTATTCGGATAGTTTAAAGCTCGTTTACATCGGAACGAGATACTCGATGCGTCTGCCGTCAGTGATTTCCAGTTTGCGATAGTTTTCGTGCCGATGATACTGTAGAGGAGGATAGGATAAAATAGTGAAATGAGCTATTTGTATTCGTGAACGGGGAATAAATTGTTCGAATTTTTCGACAGTAATTGATAAGGGAGAATATATTGATACAAGGGATTACGTATCTCAAAAATCATAATACCCAAGATTGTTTGCCACCATTTCACGAGGATAGAAATCGGGAGACACGAAAAGCGAGAATTTCTAAGTTTATGGTTTGAACAAAAGTAAGAGTGATTCAAAATAGAGTCGTGAAGTCGACTTTTGATTCGATAGAATTAAGAGTGGCTAAGTGGCGTCTCACATATATAACAACCTTATTCTTCCTTTCTCTCGTTGGTCCTCTCCTTAGGACTTTCTTCGCAAAGAAAAGACCTTCTTTTCTTTTCTTCCACTTTCGTTCCTTATTTTCAGCCATATGCCAAATATGGACCTTAACTCCCACAAGTTTAATGCCTAAAACTTTTCCACTTTATCACTACGGGAAATCTCCAAACTACATGCTGTAAGTGCATTAACTGTTGCAACACTCGGGACGTAGATGGCAGCACTTGTAACTTCCTCGGAAAGATAATAGTATTTTGAAACATTTTCATAGTAGCTCAAGAAGTTTCACGACAAGAGACGTAAAAACAAATATTTAGAATCTTGCACGTACCATAGCAACGAGAACTCTTTTAAGTATAGAAATCAGGAAGAACAAGACGTTATCAACAGAGAGTGTCGCGTCGGTAACTGATTTTTAACTTCTACTGTTTAGCGCTTTGACGAGCTCTCATTTACCATGCGACTAAAATGCAAATGAAACTCAAAGATCGCTACGGAGATCCAGGACCCTACGGCTTTAGGCGATACCAAAAACATGGCGCTAAACCGTAGCGGCGAGTCCAGGCGTAGGATTTCGTGATCATCACCTCCGTCGATAATGCATATCCCGTCGTAGCGGAGCTGAACGTGATCGCGAACGAGTAGCCTGGCCGGCAGAGGTTCTCCGCAACTTACCGCTGGTTCCCAGAGCAACCCTTTGAACGATGTACTTATGCGTTGGTACATGGGTAAGCTTTGTAACGTGATTTTTCGAGGAGTTCTATAGTTCCTGATAGGTCTTAACAATAGTTCTGCTACGTGACATCGTTAAAATACGAATCTTCCGTCCCCGTCCATAACGCGGACCCCGTCTTAGCCGACCTGACCGCAATCACGAACATGTAGCTTGGCGGACAGAGGTCCTCCGCTACTTAACAGCTGGTTCCCAAAGCAACACTTCGAACGAGCCCGCTCATCAGATATTGCCTAAATATTTTTTTTGTTTCATGACAATCATAAATTCGAACGCGATCCTAAAATCATAACGTTATTCATCTCCCTACTCGTCTCTGTACTCCGTTTCCTCTCCTCTCGCCGCTTGTCGCCCCTCCAGACAGCCTTAAGAAAAACACGTAAGTGTAGAGTTCGTCTCCCCTCTTGCCTTACTCTTACGACGAAGGATCGGACTTTGTCTGCAGTAAAAGGTTAAAGCAAGCAGTTCCTTCTGCTTAAATGGATTCGATCAATCCGATTGATAGTCCATTTCATTGTTCTTGTGTATGAACCTGCATTATCGTATAATTTTACAGTAGCAGACTGTGCACATCTACAACGTACACTCTGCTATAGCATTTGGAACTGCATTGAAGTAGTTTTCTACATTGCTTATTTTTTTTAATTTTTAGTAAATTATTAATAGTTCAATGAGGGGCAATAAGAATCACGAATCAATCCCAACCACTGATCGTTGCTAAAGGACATATTATTGGATTGTCCTCGATTACAAACAACAGCAAAGTATCCAACTTGATCCCGTTTGACTTTGTACTACTATCTTCTGCATTGCTGCATCTGAGTTCGTTCAGATTTTCAAAAGAAGTTTATCCTCTATCCTATAAATATCCCATAAATAAATACAGCAGTATTTCAGTTATTGGAATTTACCTTAAAAATATCTTAAAAATGTATTGTCACACATAAGTTGACATGTCAAAAGTGTCACAGCTCTAATTATTAAATTCAACAGCAGTTGGACGTAACATCTGTCAGCCGTACACGCGCAAGATACAATATTTATATTTATTCTAGAGTCTCTGGCGCGAGAACCTCCAATTTCATCTGAGGCAATAAGACATTGAAAACTTTCTTTTTTCATTTCTCTTAAATTTTCATTATCTCTCCAATTACACAAAATTAACCTAATCGCCTCGACAACTACAAAAACCATACAACTACCTTCTCATGAGTTAATATTCTCCTATTAAAACACCACTGTACCAGTAACGTCATCAAATTTCGTATCATATACATTTTCACAGGATTAAACGTCAACGTTACTTCTACCAAGCTTATCGTTCGAGTCCACAGACCGAAGGTCGTCCACTTTACCATGTAAAGTCACAGGGCATCGAGGAACTTCCCAATTCTCAAATGATTATTTCTCATACACTTCGGTACGATACCACTGATTATTTCATTGATACATTTATAATTCCCTATCAGCATTGATCGATCTGATTGAAACCGCGTACCTGCAACAGCACGAACCATCCAACAAGCTTGTTCAACAGAATTCAAAATCAACCCAGAAATTGAGATTGAATCAATTAGCCAATTGCACGTTCTAATTATAGCACTGACGTTCGTCAGGTTGCATCCTAATCAGTGATCTCTGAACTACCGCAGTAAGCAGGATAATCAGCCATAACCTACAAAAGTCAATCTGTGAAACTGGATCGATTCTCTGGGACAAATTCACGAGCATCGATCGCTCATAAATATTTTAACCAGACTAAGTCGTTGTCAAAAAAAATCTGTATCTAAAACATATAGTAATCTTTGACTATCGATATACTACAGAGAGTATGACTGATATCAAGAAAACTGGACATTGACTGAAAATAAATTAATTGCAATCACGCAAGAGACACGCCTTTTTTTTAAGTATTTCACTTCAAAATCTCATGTTACGTGAACCCAACGAAAGTCGCATTTAGACAAGATAAAAGTTAGGGTTAAAAAACCTTAAGTCGAATAAATTATCAGTTTTAATTAGCTCTCTCGTCTACATACGTATTCCTTAAGTAAAGCACACCGCCAAAGTATCGCGTCAGAGTTGGCTGAATGAAATTGATTAAAAGTCGGAAGTCGCGCGAGGCTTTGCTAACAACGAGTTGTATATTGACAATGTTATCGCGTCGTAATCAGGGATATAACTGTTATCTACATATTTTCTCTACTGTATTCGTGATCGACTGACATCTTAACACTGTATACAAGTGACTGTTGCTTGTGATTAAGTGGAATGATTTTTTAAGAATTTACTATTAAAATTTCATTCCCTGCTGTGTGTTTTAAGTATACGGAGTATTTTTTTTTAATATGTAATCACAAATTTTTCTTTAGTCCTACTGTTTTTACTACGGAAACTTTTGGAACGTCCGACACCCCTCCAGTAAAATTCCATTCACGTGCTACTGGCAGTAGGCTAACTGTCCTGCCCTGACTGACCATCTGCAGGGTTTGCCAACTGGCCTGATCTGACGTCTATATATATATATATATAATGAATCAGGAAACTAAACTCCTTAGATTGTATCATATTCGAATAGATAATATTTAATCCCAAACGTCGTCCTTCCTTCGCACTTGAAAGTCTTTGAATATTAAAGTTCTGATTAGGCACGTGAGCTACTATCTAAATGAGGATCGTATTTTTTTTATCAGCCGATCATTTCGATCAGCTGATTGAGTACACGCGGCGCAGAGCATAACTTGGCTTTGATACAAAAAATATTATGTTGTTCAAAGGTGATAAGGATTATACTGGCTATTCGCCATATCACGTAAATCTAATACTCTACAATCCGATTAGATATATACAGAGCGTATCTGCTCTCTTCTTCTAATTTCCATGCGTATAAATTTTTCCCATTTTAATTCAAGGCTCGTACGACGAATTTGAATTTGTAACTTTGCTTTTTTTCGCGTATATGCATATTCATAAATGACATCGATAGCTGGACGCTATGCATCGAGCTTGACCCGAATAATCCTTAGATTCATTGAGATAACGTTAACGAAAATAAATTGGACTGATTATGGTTAGAATAATTTTGAAAAGTTGAAAGATATTTATTACCTATATAAAACGCCTGGAAATTTTGGTAATAAATCAACAAAACCTTCCGTAACAAAAGAAGATATTGAGTACAATTGAGTTTAACGAGTCACCGTAAGTGAGGAGCGACCAGTGGGCCCCTGTTAGGAATATTTTGGATTATTTAAACGAGCAACGGAAAATTTACAAAATCTATATATCAAATTTTCGAACACGCCCAAAAATAATTATTCACGGTATGGAAAATTTATCTTCACTTATTTCATCGATATCTTCGTGATTACAGGGGAAAAAGCTTTGTTGTGTTTAGCACGGGAATAACCGTGGCAATGATTCTGTCTTATTAATATCAAGTAACTTTTTGCTTGCTTTGATTATTAATTAGCGTCTACTAATGTCAATCTAAATTTGATAACTCGTCCTATCTTCAAACTCTTGACTTCTTTGGTTACTTTAATTTTTTTCTTTAGCCAGCAATCTCAAAATTAATTTCTATGACTCCACGCATCAGTGACCATCCTGACTCTTACTTCATACCTTCCGACAAACCAATTAAAACCAGTTCAAAATATTTTTTTCATCTTCCAGCTTATCTCACAGATTGGAATCTCAGCATCCATTCGACGCATGCAGTTGACTTTTTACGTAGTACAGGTTGGTGGAAAATTTTTTCCCTAGAACCCTTATGTATAAAAAAAAAAATACGTCGATGCTCAGACTGTACCAGTTTATCTGATATAAATTTCATAAATTGTAACTGATGATCTTCGAAGTTTCATGCGCGTTTTGGTTTGTAATGAAATATTTATCAAGCCGTAGGTTGAATATTTTTATTCAACTTGATCGTAAATTTCAATTTTATTGTACATATTGTTTAATAGTTTCTCTGCGATACTCCTGTACACTTGATAGAGTCAACTGACGAAATTCAATTTTAGTAATTTATATAAAAAAAAAAAGACGCTGTTTACATTTTGCATTTCGTTTCTTGGCTGTATTAAATATACTTTCTCTATTTGTTTATAACGTTTATCGGATACTGTCAACCGGCACGCGTACATTTCGTGAACACACGCTATAATGCTCCGTGCTTTTAGGATAGAGTTTAAATAATACCACCACGTACGTACAGTACTATGCAAGATCAAAGTCCAAGCATACGAAGAAAAGCAAATTCCGTAGAGCAAAATTTCCACGATCAACAAAAGCAGCTGTTTGACGAATGAAACAGCAGCGATCGATCCCCACTCTTAATACTTTTTTGGGGATGGCTTGTGAGCTTTATACATATATATACATGCGGACGAAAGCACGGCTCACGACAGTGCCTGGTGACTATCGACCACGCGCGGGTTGGATTTTACTTGGACGAAAGTGACGTCAGCCGCGCAACGCTATTGGACAATATAAAATCGTAGTTTACTCCCATTGGTCGGCGTCTTCATATAAGCAGTACTGTCATGCAAACCTGTTTCAGTTGTGTCGTTGCCTACCCACTGTACACTTGGTGAGTAGAATTTACAAAATTTGATACAATAATATTACTAAACGTACGGCACAGTTTCTTACAACTAATAACAATTATTAAAATATTTATAATGTATAGTTTTTAATTTTATACAAGATTTACATGAAATAACTCAATTCTGTCTACCCTCCATCTCCAAGTATCTTGTTCGTTTAGACTATTTTTATTGACAATGAAAATTACGTATTTTTATATCACACTGACGGTCTTGCGATTTTCCTGTTACATTAAACAATTTCTGTATAAAAGTTCTGTTGTATTCTTATCGTATAACTGTCAGTCCCTTAAAGGAGTGTCCATGCGCAAAAAACTGCAGTAACGATCTTTCGAACCCATGGCACTTTAGAATTATTCTATTTGCCAAAAATCATACTTGTCTTCGGTTTTCATTTCCCTGAAAATGAGAAATAACAATGATGCCAATTTGACGAATAAAAATAATTTACAGTAACTTGCACAAAAAAAAGTACTTGAAATATATATACATACACTGCATTGTATAAATGCGGACATTGCCCAATGTATGTATATAGGACAGTCAAAATTTATTTTCAACTGTACAACAATAGTTAGACTCTAGTCGCAGTGACCTTGAATAATGAAAAAATTAATGTTAAACAGTAAGGTGACGGTTGGCTGATAACAATACTGTTATTATAAGAAGACTGAAATGTGAAAGCCGTGCAAATCGGTTTAGTCCGAAATAATAATAACCGCATGAATAATTCGAATCGAAAGAAATTTCGTAACCTCATAGATACATTGATATGTATGTTATGAAAAGGTAAATACGCCGATCGCAAAAGGTGTATATAAAATTTCACGATGCTCTCGCGTATGCGCGTTGTACACGTAACGCGTAATGACCGCATCGATTTGACAGACCGGAAACTATCGATTCTTTAAATGATAAACGTGATACGGGCATTATTTATGATCCCTTTGTCACGATACTGTCAGTCGCATTGATAATGCAAACCGTATAGGTTATGCGGCGTGCGTGTAAAGTTCAACTTGGATGAATAAGAAATGTGCTTGACCTACCTCCATTTCAGTCTAACTATATACACAGTTGGCAAATCAAGTACACTTGAGAAGTAAACATATCACGTGGTCGTATTTTGAAACGTCAAATTTGACAACTGTCATTTTGATCTCTTGAAATAATTCAAAACAGTTTTGTAGGGTCTGATAACGTTCCTAGACCGATCTGTCAGTGGAATCAAAATAAACTAGTACTTTATCTAAAGGTTGAGAATTTTGTTTGAACAGTTGAAAATGCGTGTCCCAAAAGCATGAGATTTTTTTAGTCGCCATAGGAAAGTTGTTTGACCCTGCGTGCGCCGGGTTAATACAGGTTAATCAATATTTCATATATTGTTAAGCAGTTCCTGCTGTTCAGCCGGAATGGCTATCGTAAACTGTGATTGCGACATTGAAGCTGTTGCCCAGCTTCGAGAGAAACTGTACTTTCATCGATAGATATATCAAGTATAAATATCTGTTAACGGGTATTTCTAATTGCTTTGATCCGCAAGTCGCTTAGTTCACGAGTCAAGATTACACTGTGTAAATTGTTCTTTGTTCCGCGGTTATGTATCGAGCAAAAAAAAAAGGTAAAGTAACTACAGGCGAACCCTGCAGCTCGGTCAAGACTTTCAGTTCTCAAGGCTACTCGTAGAGATTGAAAATAACCCGTGAAATTGAGTCTCAACGTTCTGATGTAAATTCTGTACAAGTATGCTAATGCTTGTTGAACCGATAATTTTGGAAGTTTAGGAAATTAAAATGTCGAAAGGCAACGGCAAAGTGTGTCACCTTGAAATTGATACGTGCCGGTTATCATAGAAAAAGTATTTTAAAAAAAAATGGAGAATGTTTAAGTTCGACGTACTATGGTTGCAAATTAATTGTTTGGTTACACGTGACACAATAAATTACAAATAATTAATATCCGTTTCGTGTATTGTGATAATTTAAATGTCCAATGATTACATTATACGCAATTAAAAATCATCATTGACTTAATAAGTTTAGTATCAGCAGTCAGACTGACCCCTTGTTAAGCTTCGATAAACTTGAATAACTTTAATTAAGTGTCGCGTCGTATGACCTTTTAATTAATCGTCAAGTATCATCCGACATTGATTACACGTATCGACTCATGTTATGTAGAGACAAAGTTTTACATATGTGTATTAGAATCTTTATCTGGGATTCAGAGAAATCAATCCGATTCCAGGATAAAAACGTGACAGTCACGTGTCTCGTGATTGTATGAAATTAAGATGAAAGCGAAGTCAACCACGCGCCGTATAAACTGTAGTCAGAATGAGATGAATTATTTATAGTTGTAAAACGTTATCGAAGACTTCGAACCTGGACTTTCGACTTGTTTGATCATTTTGCTATTTTCATTGGTCACTATCAAAGTCACATAATATTCGTGTTTGATCGCAGTTAACGCACTTGTAGTTTCCATTGCCATTACGTGTAGTTTCCTCAGTTCTTTGTAACGTTCCAATTTTCTCGAGGACTTTTAAAAAGTCTTTTAAATTCGTCATTAGTTTGCTGGCTGCTCGCCAACTGTATCTGCAGTTTCTATTTTAGGTCGCGTGCCATGTCCAACGTATTGCATTCACTGTACATATGGTATACGTAGATAAGAGCTTGCAAAACGTTCATTCACTATTTGTTTACACTCACGTTTTCATAATTCCCGCTCATCGTGCCTTCGTTCGTTACAAATTATGCGTGGGAATTATGGTTAATCGCGTGACGCACTTTCGGTGATGGTCGTGTAAAACTTCCGGAATGTTAACTGCAACCTTCTTGTAAATTGAGGCTGTAAACGTCAGAGAAGAAAAAAAAAAGTGTATGATTATTTAAATTCCCGTAGAAAGCTAAGAGTCAAAAGTATATACGGGTGTACTAACCATGATAAATGTTTGTTTCTGTTGCAGAAGAATAGTATGTACAAAGCACTTAACAACAAGGAAATAAAACACGAGTGCTCGCGGTCAGAAGGACTGCACGCATATCCAGATCACTTTAGGGAAAGCACAGAGTTTTGAATTACTTACCGCTTAATGGGAACTTGAATATAACGTCCTCTGGCAGGATTTGTATATATATATATTGTACATATCATTTATTAACAAGCAATAATAACTTATGGACAATTGAATATTTCCTCCTACGGCAGGACTGTATATAGTGTACATATATTAAATTATTACCAAAGAATTTTGTTAAAACGGATCGACCTTATGAGAATCTTTTAACGTTGGAACCGACAAACACAGAGACAGATAATAGCAGTTAAATTTGACTTATACCTCGTGTATCGATATACGATTACTAACTCCGAGTGCAAGAATCTACGAAACTGTAATAAGGGAGACGAGCCGAAGACTTCTGAGACAAAGAGAGAGCGAAAGATAACCTGAAAATGAAGCCCGGCGCGACAGACGACATGCCGCTTGCCGTGAAACTTCTCACGGCAGGAACTGCAGCCTGCATTGCCGACGTAGCTACGTTTCCTCTTGACACTGCGAAAGTCCGAATGCAGGTAAATGCTCGTAGGGTAATAAGGAACATGTTAAATGCATTGAAATGAATTTTCGATTGTGATTATATATTCGTTGGATATTTTTATTAGATTGCCGGAGAAGGCCGTGCTGTGCTGCTCGCATCGGCTGAAGGTTCCGTTCTTGCTGTGAGAACGGCTCAGCCAGGATTGCTGCAGACACTTGGAAACATTGTGCGCACTGAGGGAGCAAGGTACGTTGTCCATAATCAAAATGATCATTTAAACAAGCGAGAGGGTAGGTGAACCAAACGGATCTTTAATCGCAGTACATAATACTGTGATAACGTCGATTGTTTGTAAGGGTTGTTCATAATCTTCGATCGACTCGTTAATGTTATAAAACGAATGTCTCTGAGTGTAATAACTGATTACGATGAACTTATCTTCAGATGATAAAGAGAATTTAAGCAAGAAGCTTCGAGTCTTTTTATTATTTTAATTTTTTTATCGTTCCTCGTGTCAGTTCCACTGAAATCAGATCAAATTTAATTTAAGATTAAATGTCCAATCCGAAGTCTTGATTGGCTCACGCGTTTAATTCTTGGTTTAATTTTTACCGATGTCGGGTTTGATCGACCTTTAATTTTTTATTTCGTACAACCCTTTGTTTCGTTTGTTTAAAGAAAAAAATTATATTGGCAAGTACCTAGTCGAGTTTGAAAATCATTAACATACAGTTGAAATATTAAATATAATTGGTAACATTTCTTATATAATTCCTAGCGATTCAAGCACGTAGCATTCCGTTAGATCCGACTGTGTACTTCCCAACTTTTTATTTTATTCTATTTTCATTTAACACTTCCTTGGTAGATTTTTTTTTTCCTTTCGATTTTATTTTATGCTCACATTATTTTAATGTTGAATTCATTATTCTTGTTGCGTTTCTTATAAGTTTCTCCTCTCTTCCTATTCGACATAGCAATAACTTGGTACCGCGATTGTCCGTGCATTGAAAGTATATACAAAAAAGAAAAGATAAAATGATAAAGGAAAAAAATCGGAAGAAAAAGAAAAAAAAATGTATGCCCTGGGGAGTGTTAGCGTAAGCTGTGAGGGCGTGAGTTTGAGCGAGGGTGGTTACAGGAGCCTGTACGGAGGTCTGTCCGCGGGACTCCAGAGACAGATGTGTTTCGCCAGCGTACGCTTGGGCCTCTACGACAGCGTGAAGTCACTCTACGCTGGACTCATCGACGGTACTTCCATCAAACACTAACTTTGATTAACTATAATTTCGCTGAGACACGCGGATTGACGTTTCTGCGAGGACAGATAACGCTCAGGTTTTTTAAATCCCCGTTTTTCTCCCGTTTATGGGTGAGTCGTAAACGGATCGTCCGAATCCGCCTAATAAATTATTGCTGATGCTCGTATATTCGTGCAGAACCTGACTGTTCGAGGTTTCAATCGTCATAATTGAAATATGGATATGACGTTAAAGAAAACATTTTAAATAAACAAGCCCGATGGGATTGGAATTGAGGCCGATACTAAAACTCAATATTCGATGAGTCAAATTTATAACAAATACACGATACATTGGTATCATAAGTATCAATTGATTCGCAAGTATCTTGGGGGCAGGAAAAAGTAAAATTCGATTGGGCAATTTGTCATCTTACGCCATGAAAAAAAAAGACGTATTGTATAACTATTGAAAATAAATGTCGCGGGGCACGTTCACTGACGTCCCTCTCCACGCCCTGAAACCAAACGATTTCTTTTAAGGCTAGTCCGACCTCCACTTCGTGCTGCTTCATCGTGTGATTTTCTTTGACAGGTAACAATAGAAGTGGCTCGATGAACATTGGCGTTCGTGTCGCAGCTGGTTTCACGACTGGTGCCATGGCGGTGCTCTTTGCTCAGCCAACTGACGTCGTTAAGGTGCGTTTTCAAGCTGGAAGCAGCGGCAAGAGTTCTGTTAGGTACACCTCCACTCTGCAGGCCTACAGAAGCATCGCAGTGAACGAAGGAGCTCGTGGATTGTGGAAAGGTCGGTTGATAAATTACTGTAATTAGAATATTGAATTAATAAGTCAATTGGAAAAATTAATTAGTAAAATTTCTTAATAATCGCGTCATACGTCTGCACCAGGTACATTCCCGAACATTTCTCGCAATGCGATTGTAAACGTGGCTGAAATTGTTTGCTACGACATCATCAAGGATCTCATCCTGAATTCTGGATATCTGCGCGATGGCATCCCCTGTCATTTGACAGCTGCCACTGCTGCTGGCCTATGCACAACTTTGGCAGCGAGTCCAGTTGACGTTGTGAAGACCAGGTACATGAATAGCGCACCCGGGGAATACAAGGGCGCTATGGATGCTGCCATTAGGATGTTCGCTCAGGAAGGTCCTCTTGCTTTCTACAAGGGCTTCATTCCCAGTTTCGCCAGACTCGTCTCTTGGAACATTGTTCTATGGGTCACTTATGAACAGATCAAGATCCAAGTTAAAAACTTGCATCGAGACGATGAAATTAAAACTAAATAATTGTGAATGTTTGCAAATTATCATGTGAATCTTATTGTTTTTGATGATGCTTTAGATTTCTTATTGACCTTATTTGGACCGGTTGCTAGCAGCTAGAAGAATCAAAGCAGACACCGAAAAATGTATATAGTTTTTTAAATTACTATGTAAAGTATTCAAAATGACACTCCATAGATTTTCTAGGTCAGTATATCCACTTATTGATGGATTCTCTCAGTGGATATACCGATACAAGATTAAAAATGTGGAATTTTATCTAGCTATACAGATTTACATTTTTAAAAACTCCTAAATTCTTTGTCACGAGTACTTTAGCGTTATAACTTGATGTATACGTTGCATCTTCCTTCTTTGCAATATGTTTAGGTATACGACGGATCGTTGGAAGTTGCTTTAGGCAATAATATACTGCATCTTAATGTTAAACGCTGTAAGCTCATGTACTCATCTGGACAATACATAATATTATTTTTCTTATTTATGTTTTATGTATATACGTGTAATAATTAAGTTTTGACCATCTGAATACAGTGAGGCGCTATGACCAAGGTAGGACGTATAATAAGACAGACACTGTTCGTACAATGAAGCGTTTCGATTTATAATTTGTATATCTTTTTAGTTGATTACAATATAGAGCACAATTTTTACCAAATGACAGTTTATAAATGAATAATGTTCCAACCTTTTTTATGTTACAATATGTGTTTATCGTTGTTTATTAAATGATAAATGATCACCTTGATAGTTCTTTATGAAATTAATATATCGGTATATTCATAAATAACCATCAATTACATTAAGGATTATAAACATTTATTTTATTGTTTCACATTTGAATAGATATAAATGAAAGAAATGCATACAAAACATCACATAGTAGAGTAAATAAAATTAAAACCAAAGAATTGTCGTTAATTAAAAAGTATTGCAAGCCATAGTATATTATCTTTGTAGCCCAAGCTATATATCAGTGTTTTGCCTTTGCAGCCCAAGCCGGGCTTTGCGGTGCAGTCAATGGTTTATTTGACTTCAAAATAGCCACTTGTTTGTAAACTGGCATAGGTCTTGCCTTTGGCTCAGCCATTTTTCGAAGTAGAGCTTTTTCCGCCTTTTCCCTGGCCAATCGCTCCTCTTTTAGCCGTCGACGCGTTTCATCCTCTTGGCATTCCTTTTGCTTTAATTTTTGATCAAATTCGCGCCTCTCCTTGGCTCTTCTGTCTGTCTTCAATATAGGCGGCGCAACATGTAAATTCTTAGGCAACAATTTAGTCTCGATTGCACCTGTACGAACAATAGGCGCTGCTTTTCTGTTTTCTTTTTCAGCCTGTAACTTTTCAAGCTTTTCCGCCCTTTTCTTTCGAAGTTCTTTCTCCCGCGCTTCAAAACTGAAGGGAACCGCCGAAGTCGACTTCTTGTGCGTATTTATTGGTCTGACCCCGAAATTGGACATCTCAACATTTTTGAAACTGTAACCACTTTGTGACTGATTAGATTCTATAATTGGCATTGTTATCTTATTGAAACGTTTCTTGACTGACAGTTGTGATGTATTTGAAGTTTGCAAGACTGGTGGTTTTGATGTACGAAGATCCACTGGCTTTGCTTTACACTTGTTCTTCTGCTTTGCTTCATTTGGTGGAATTGCTTTTCCATGAATGTCTCGGTCACTTGTAGCAAATACAGTCGTACGTACTCGAGTCTTTGATAAGAGTACAGGCGAGATGGGCAGCGTAGGCTTCAGACTTTGCTTAGTTTTGGCCAGAGGACCTGGATCTTTATTCTTCGTAGTACCTGTCCTGAAACGCTTTGGAGTTTGATTTTGGAATTTGTTAACTGCTTCGGCAAGACTGATATACTGATTGGACCTCCTTCGATTTTTTGAAAGGCTATATCTTCGATATTTACAAGTCAAAAGTGTTGGATTCGCTACCGATTTTCGAAGACTAGAAACTGATCCTTTATTGAAGCTAGAGGTAATTGTTGATTTTACTGGCTTCGTTATGTTTTCAACTTCTGCTTTATCTTGTTTTCTAGATTCATCTACAGCATCACGCACAGTTTCAGTTTCTGCAGGATGAATCATTTGCAATTCTTCCATAATGTTCTTCTTGCAGGAGTAGCTTTCTGAAGGTGTTATCGCAATAGATTTCCTAGGCTGTAATTTAATACTACTTGACGGCTTATAGATGCTCACATTGTGCGATCTTCTGCTTTTTCTTTTAGATGATAATAATTTTAAATTGCTCATAGCATCTGCCAAAATATCTTCGTATGTGGTTTTATTTGCTACTTTAGAATTATCATTCTTTTTCATCAATGGCATTACAGTCACAGGTGTCTTCAAATTTATATTTATGTCATCTTCCGTATCCTGTTTCTTAGATAGTATCTTACTTGTAACAATCTTGCTAGGAGATTGTGTGGGTGATGCAACAGGAACACTTCCAGCAGACGACTTATTCAAACCACTTCCGGCTGATGAAGTTGCTTCAAATTGTTCACAGTCGTTTAAATGTGGCTCATGTTCTTTATGTTCATAGTCAAAGTAATCTTCGCATAAGGGTTGTGGACTTGATGTAAAATCTGTCCACTGTGGGGCATTCCACTGATCCATCTTGTACATAAATGTACAGATATGAAATATTTTAATGGACCACTAATGGACTCTGAAACAATAATAAAGTTTTTCAATTAGTTTAATTTGGACTACTGTATTTGCAGATCAAATCAATTAAAATCCTAAATATAAGAGTGGGCAAAATTTGCCGAATTGTCGCCCTAATTTTTTCTTAAAACGTCAATTGAAAAGTAACGCATACAACAAAAACAAATATAGTTAAAAAAAATGAGTTATTCATACATAACATTTCTAACATATATTTTCTCGAAAATTCATGAAAACTTTCTTGTTGACACGCAATATCATTCAACTTAAGTCTATTTTTGATTAATTCAATTTGATCGTGGACGCACAGGACGATATCATAATGCTAAAAATTAATACTCACAGAGGCTTAACGCTGATGTAATCAAATTTTTGTTCGCTTATTTGTTAGGTGTCACACAAACTTTTAATTTCCTTCGCAGGAAAAAGAACCGTTAGGTGCTTTTATGAATTCCGTAAAATAAACACACCGGGCATTCAACCGCCTGACGATTCATTACAATTGTTTAACGGACATATCCTGTAAGCTGAGAAATTTGAAAATTCAACGTCAGTGATTGGCCCAAGAAAAGGGCCCAAAGAGACCAATGAACATGTAGCATCATTTACACGTGATTAAGGCCCATTCTCAACTCCGAGATTTATAAGTGCCGACGGTAAGTGCATATTTAAAGCAAGAGCAGGGAGCAGCAGGTAACCAATGGGTAAGATTATTTGGATCTGATTTATGACGTCACCAACTGATCTCTATGTGCATTGGTCGTTGCCTGCTGCTCGCTGTCTTTGGTTTGAATGAGGCCCAACATTCACCGAAAGTGCTGGCTAACAATAAGACGACTCTCGACCAATAATGTTACGCGAATTCGAACGCGAAGACGATTGGCTGGAATAG
The DNA here is from genome assembly GCA_030142595.1 of Trachelus iudaicus. Classification (NCBI taxonomy): domain Eukaryota; kingdom Metazoa; phylum Arthropoda; class Insecta; order Hymenoptera; family Cephidae; genus Trachelus; species Trachelus iudaicus. The sequence goes on from JARQTH010000558.1 coordinate 176,966, forward strand.
AAACACCAACTGGTAAAGCAGCAATAGAATGCTTGATAAGTCAAATATATGGACCGTTCGTACAACCTAAAAATTTAATGTTGTTCAGCGGTACTTTTAAGACGCGTAATAGAGATACCTACATGCGTTTTAATGTGATTTAAAGTGTCTGCTGTGCGGGATAACGAAATATATCGCAGTTATTCAATTGCTTTGACACCTGACAGAAATATTTGTAACTTTAGCTTTAATTTTTCAGTGATCTGTTGCCCTTGTATCTCATTCTAGTAACTTGAGTTATCTAAAATGTTCTGACGAAAGATCTAAATGGATTAGACACATAATGTTATCAAGTGTAATATAGGAAAATGAATAATACAAAATGGTCTCCACAGCATTTAGGGATGCATTAGCTACCACAGCTTCATGTTGCACTATTCTACAATTCTTAGCTGGCATGTAAGTGTTTTATACATATAGAAATTGAAACTATCTTGAATATGATGCATTACCATTATTTTATTAATAATTGAGCCTTATGTAATTTAAAAATTTGTTAAAAAAAATATTTGTTTTCAGATTAGTATGTCAAAAAATTGTTAAGAAAGGAACCACAGGAGAAACATCTGGATTAGCTTTTGTGACATGCTTCATGTCGTAAGTATTCATATTTCAAGATATATCTCTTGATAATCTGTATAATTTATAAATTAATAACTTATTTAAAGAGTCGTTACTTATTAAATCATCATAATAACTGATATTCAAAAAATGATTAAGAAGAATATATTGTTATATTATAGCTTAAAATTATAACTAAATATATTTATTGTATCATATTTACGTATTTATATCAATAAAATGTAGCTTCATTTTATTGAGACAGATGTCATTGATATTTTTACATGTACATGTCATTGATAAGTTGATGTATTTTTCACTTGCTATGGTATTTGGAATAAATTAACTGATATCAATTCATGCATGACTTATTCTTGGTATCATGCTTTTAGACTCTGATTAACATTATTCTGTTCAATGCTGTTTTTTTCCAGACACTTGATCATACAATAATATTCTAAGTTCTTAAATTCCTTGTCATATCATTTATACCCTGATTGGCGCTATCTCATTAGTATTTGAAATTCTGAAAATATCTTACTGTATATTAAAATAATGTTTTTAATTAATTATTAAAACAGTAACTAGTCTTTTTGTTTCAGATGTAGCCTATGGTTACTCTATGGCATTTTGAAAAACGATTCGTTTATTGTTCTTGTAAACGTTTTTGGAACAACCTTACAACTCAGTTACACATTTATTTTCATGCTGTACAGTGTGAAAAAATCTGTTGTCATCAAACAATTTGCAGCGGCTATATGTTTTGTCACTGCAGTGTATATGTACTCTTTCTCTGAACCAGATAAAGCATTAGCAACCAAATGGACAGGACTTTTGAGCTGTGGCTTGACCATAATATTTTTTGCATCACCATTAACCATGCTGGTAATTTATTCATTCCATCATTAAATCTACAATTGTAATACATAGAAGAATATCAGTTGCCTGTCAACATGCATCGGTACCGATTATTTATAAATTCCTATCTAATTTCTCTATATTTCAGGCGCATGTGATGAAAGTTAAGAGTGCGGAAGGATTGCCATTTCCAGTGATTACTGCCTCACTGATTGTATCCTGTCTATGGTTTATTTATGGGTGTATTCAAGATGATCCTTTCATCAAGGTACCAAACTTTCTTGGTTCAATATTGTCAGCCTTTCAGCTATCTCTTTTTGTAATTTATCCTGGCAAAAAATCTGACCAAATACGACTCGTCTAAAAATAAGCCATATCGAATATATCCTATTTTTATGAAGATTTTATTTAAAATAATATATATACACACTGATATTTATATTAAACTGTTCAGGAAACTAAATGTGATACTCCATAAATCTATTACAAATATTTTAATGATAATGCCTTTTTGGACTCAAAAAGCATTATTACATCTAACGACATAAGCATATCTCACTAAGAATCTATAGAAAGATATAGAGTATATTATTTTATAAGTCTCATAGTCAGTTAAAATTATTACAGTGTAATTAACATATAATGTAAAATAATACGAACAACATTGTTATACAAAATCCGTTTCTTGATTGACGCACGTTACCCATTCTAAAAACATTGGTTTCCGTTCAAAGATTTCAGTCGGCTCGTAACTGCAGTCGCGTAAAGATGATTAGTGTTAATGTTTAATAGTTTCGAAAATTTACTATAGGTACATATTTTCCCAAAGAATAAAGAAAGCCCTACCCAGGGGATTCTTTTTAATCATCAACAGCAGCGCACAGTTAGCGCAATAATAGATGACTTCGAGAGGACGTAACCTCAGCAGACAAGTGCGCGTTAAAGTATTTATGCTGAGAATTCAGCGAAGATTTTATCACGATGCTCGAAGGACTTGTTGCCTGGGTACTGAATAATTATTTGGGAAAGTATGTGGAAAATTTGAACACCGATCAACTCAGCATAGCCTTACTCTCAGGTGCGGTTATGTTATGTGTTTGCTTATCTCAGTCTCCATACACTGATTTATCATCGTTGTTTACTAAATTCATCATTTATCGTTAAGGAACTTTTGGCTGCACTCTTCGTCGTTGTCTGTAGCAAGACATTAATTAAGAAATGTTAACTGATTTGCGTTTTAGCCTTGACATTCCTTCTAAGAAAAATTATGAGTTTCCTTGTACTTGAGTACAATTCTGTGTATCAATTTATGTCACCCTGTATGTAGGTCTTCATGCTTTAATGTGTTCAATATTTATTGCAATCAAATGGCTAATCAAGCATTGTATAAAATATTCTCTAAATGTACAGTGTTGTCAAAAATACATGAAAATATAATTTGAATAAGTTCATATTTTCAAATCTCTCTGTAGATAGATAAGATTATTTTATTTAAAAAAATATATTATCTTGCGTTATTAAATTTTGTACAATATTCTATCCAAATACCGTATTCGTCTACGTCATCTTTAAGATGTCTGAAAGAAAGTTTTGGGTAAAAATATATTACATTCTTTTTCAACATCATAAAAGTATATCCTATTTATTATAATATTAATTATCTAAGTTAGGTCACGTTTTAATCATTATTCTTTATAACACATGATTCTAATTCATTAAATAGATTATCTTATCTTGTATTTTGCTTTTGTTATTCAGGAGAGGTTGAACTTGAAAATTTACCATTGAAACGAGAGGCACTGCGTCATATCGGACTTCCAGTAGAAATTAAAGCTGGCTTTCTTGGAAAAGTTCGACTACAAATTCCAGTACGTCAGATAAGAACTGCGTCATGGGTTATAGTCATCGAGCAATTGTACTTGGTTGCAGGGCCGATACGCTTAGAAGAGGTATTTCCATGTCAATTCAGAATAAAAAATATTCATTGCTCTATTCGTTAATATTTGAAACGTTAAATTTTCAGTATGACAATGAAGCTGAGGAACAAGCAGCATTAGAATATAAACTTAGTCGACTAGAAGCATTGGAAGCTCGATGGCGTGCCGATACAGAACGGGATCCAGGATACTATGCCGCAAGCTACAGCTCCTGGCTGAATTATGGTACGTCCTTAGTGACAAACATCATAGAAAATCTTCAGCTCAATATAAAAGACGTGCACTTTCGATACGAGGACGACGTCACCCTCGCAGCAGACAATGGTAGATATCTTATCATAGTACAGTTTTAATTGAAATTTGTCATCGAAAGATAATTAATTTGATCTAATATTTACTTCAGGCGATGGTATAGCCCTAGGCGTAACTATTGGAGCTTTAACGGCTCAAAGCTGCGACGCAAGCTGGATTCCAGGATCAACATCCTGGAATCTTGGCGACGCATCGTTCAAGCTTATGGAACTGGACGGCCTTTCTGTATATTGGAACCATCTTAAGAAAGATGAATTTTTGAGCAATCTTAATCTGGGTGATTTGGCTGTAAGTTAAGAAACAGTGATCTATACAAGTTTTACTTGGTCTTTTACACTTCAATGAAGTTTTTACTATTTTGTACAGTATATCATATTGGATTGACTTACAGATTGCTATGAGCGAGTCGAAACAAAGTAAATGGAAGCATATTCTATCGCCGGTGAGCGCCCGAGCTCACATAAAACGAGATAGATCAGACAGACCACTACGTTCTGCAAACAGACCACGAGTTGTCTTAGATCTATTGCTGGATCAAGTACCACTCGCTATCACTGACGTAAATACACTCGTTAGAGAATTACCAAGCACCTCGTGATGAAGTATTGCAAAAAAAAATCGTACTTTCCGTGTGATGCAGGTACAGTACGAAGAAATGGTAAGATGCGTTAGACAATTGGAAGACATCGACCGACAAAGAAGGCTACGACGTTGTAGACCATCGCAATCGGTACGCGAGGCACCAAAGGAATGGTGGAAATACGCAGCGCGATATCATATAGGCCATGATACTCTAAAGCCTCGCTGTACCTGGGAAGACATTCTACGACGCGCTAGAGAGAATGTTGCGTACGTTGAAGCTTGCGCGAAATTGCTAGGTAACGTGACCCGTAGTACTTAAATGTAATTTCGCATTCTCTATATCCGCCATTAACGGCCTGGTTAATGCATGCTGCTTTATTAATTCTCTGACAGTTTTAATTACGCAGTGTATGCTAATGACGCATACTATAAATACAACCTTACCACCGGCTACTCTATAATTAATCATATTCAATCGTGTTTTATGAAAGCAAAATGTATCACAGTCATTCGGTAAATTATTTTTCATGTCCTCAGGAACACCTACGACGATCCTCCCGTCGGATACGAAGCAACTCAAAGACACTGTGGAGCAAGATAGAAGTTACGACGAATTACGCGTGTTGCGTGACATAGCGATGACCAAAGTGCGTCCGCCAAAAACGATGGAGACCAATAGCAACAACGTAAGTTCCCCGCAGGCACGGGGTATGCTAGTGCAATGGTTCCCGCAATGGTGGGGCTGGTACTCAAAAACATCAAATAGTAACCAGAGTCAGTCGTCGCCCTTTGACGGAGAATTGCTTGATGCCTTGGCCGATACCATGGACGACGACACGCTGCTACGTAGGGACACTGTATTCGGACAATTTAATTTTGCCCTGAGTCGTGGTGCTATTTCCCTGTGTTCGGCAGAGAAGACTGTAATGGAATTGCGGTTTGAAAAAGTCAACCTGAGTTACGAGTCCCGACCTCGTTCGGGTTCGCATAAATTCTCCGTCAGCCTTGGGGCACTTTACCTTCACGACTTCCTCACGCAAAACTCCAGCTTTCCCGTTCTGGTTCAACCACAAAGTATTTCGAGTTCCACGGGTTCCTCGTCGAGACTGCGCGGATCGTCCGACGTATTGACTAGTCAACTGTCTACGCTTTTCGAGCTGGTATACGAGAAGAGGCCATTGCACCTGAGCATGGACCATTCGTTGCGAGTTCACTCGCGATCTCTAGACGTTGTTTACAATCCCGTAGCTATTAGATGGCTCATAGACTTTATATGCGAACCGCACAGACACGCAGCTAATCAGAAGCTTCAGGCTATGAAGAGGAGGACGCGTAGACAGCTGATGAAGAATTGGGAGCAAATACTCGAAGGGGACTTTGTATACAGATCATCTTGGGACCTGCAGTTTGACATATCCGCACCACAGATCTTGCTAGTAGAGAAATTCACTGATGCAGGTACTTTAGTGCTGTTGCAGTAATTATTTGTTAACCACCTTTGCTGGTATATTTGATAAAGACGAATGAGTAAGAATAATTTTTGTTGTTTTAGGGGCAGCCGTTGTCGTGGTAGACTTCGGACGATTGCATCTGTCCAACAATAAGGATGACGCGATTCTAAGGGCAGGATCACCCGCGGCAAGTGACGATGACGATGAAAGATACGAGACACCGTGCTCGACGCCACCAGGAAGCCAAGAGAGTGGATCGCTACAAGAAATACAAGCCTTGTCAGAGGCTGCCTTACACCAAAGACTCTACGACCAATACACAATAGATCTGGCAGATCTTCAAGTCTTAGTGGGCAAAGTTCGAGACAATTGGAAGCACGCGCGTACACGAGGGATGTCGAATCTTCACGTTTTGGAAAGATTCAATATCTCTCTTCAGATAGAACGTCGAATCATCACGACGACTGATCCGCAGTTTCCGTCGGTAACTGTGTCCGGTAATCTACCAAGATTAGTGGTTCACGTGAACGAACAAAAAGTGGAAGCAATTCGATCCATGTGGAATTTGCTGGCTGGTTCAATGGGTAGCGTTGAGGTTAATGAACCAGGAAGTCCGAAAAAAGAAGAAAGCATAGAACGTCCGTCCGGCTGTCCAATGATGATACAATTTATTATTGATCAAATGACTTTTGAACTTCAGTCAAGAGGTCGAAGTGTCGCGGAATTACAAGTTTCTGGTGTGCGCGCTTCGTTAAGCAAAAGACCGGCGGACTTGAGCGCGTCGTTGTCGGTTCATGGACTATTGCTGGTTGATGCATTGCAGGAATTTGGACCGGATTTTGAATTATTAGTTGCAAGTCACAAGCACGTGGGTATGGACAGTGTTTCAGGTAGTTTGCGTGATTCGGAACCGACGTCGCCCACATCGCCCAATTCACCGGGATCGCCTGACCCTTCGGTTCCTAGGAGATTGACATCCTCCGTTGCTTTGTCACGCGCGTTATCCACCCTTGCGCACGATTCGAAAAATCCAGTTGCATCGAAGAACAACTCTCTGATTGGTCTGGATCAACTGGATTCGGAAGCTTTGATAGTGGTTGAACTTATGCTGGTTGATGATCCCTTGGAGAGTCTTCGAGTAGCTAATATACAATTCAATAATTTGGATATCATTGCAAATCAGGAAACCATAGTAGAACTCATGGGCTTTGCCAGAAGACTGTTTCCCCAGGAGAATAAAAATAAGAGATACCAGCAGCAAGAGTCCCAAGCCAATGTCACGTCAGAATATAAGTCGTCAACCAGAACAGAAATTACATTTGACTTTCATCGTTTAAATGTGTTACTGTTGAGAGCAGTTATGCAGGAAAGCCATCTGGTGGGACAGAAAATAGCTACTGCGACTATGTCTGATGCACGAATTCAAGCCACCCTAGCATCTGATGCATCGGTGTCGGGTTCGCTCGGAGGACTCCAGGTCCTAGATCAAACTCCAACAGGAAAAATGCACCAAAGAATTCTTAGCGTCGGTCGGGATCCTTTGGCGGATCCTCCTCGTCATCCTCTGGAACATGTGACGCTTGTCAATCAACCCGAGGCCTTTCGATTCTCTGCTAATCGCAGTACACAGTATGTCCCGCCATTAGAAAAGTCAGATATTACAGAAAGCCTGACGGAAATCACTGTTAGAATCGGAAGCGTCTGGTATACGCATGCTCCTCATCTCATCTCCGAATTGAGATCTTGTGCTGATGAATTTAAACAATACTTGAGCAACCTAGCAAGACAAATTGGAGCAGCTGCTACAGACATGGCTATTGGATTGGTTAATGCCGAAGATTGGTCCGTACCACAACGTCGAAGACTACCAAGTTTATCAGCTGATGCTCCTGAGCAATGTACTAATCCTGTTCTAAGATTGGATGTCCTGTTAGATAGTCCAGTTCTCGTTATACCCAGGAGTTCGCACAGTACCCAAGTTTTCGTGGCACATTTAGGAACAATGTCTTTACAGCATGAACCGCCAATCTCTTCAAGTTCCAGAAACAAAATTACTTTTGAGGTACGCGACATGAACCTCTACTCTCTGGATATTATTACAAGACCTACTCATCCTCATGGCGTGTAAGTAGAAAAAAAAGATTCTTAATTTCAATATCGTATCAGATCTTTGTCATTAAAATAATTTTTATAGCCAGACGCATGGTGCCTTGCCAGTACGCGCAGAAGTAATGTACAACTGCAAGGAATCAGGAAAACCAATTCTTCACGATACTCTGTTGAAAATCGTCGTGGAACGTGAACCGTATAGACCTATTCAGAGTCCAGGTTTTCTCTCTGAATCAGATGGTCCAATAGTTCAAGTGCACGGGACAGTGGTGACCCCATTGAAAGTTTCTTTATCAAGAGGACAATACGAACAACTCTTGGACACAGTCAACAGACTGTTCTCCACCGAAGTGATGGACACTACGATAAGAAAACCACAAGCATCACAGCCAGTCTCTTATTACTCGGATAAATTTGATTTGTCACTAAAAGTATTGTTCGAGCTTCCTATACTCAGTATAGAACTGAAGCAGGATCATCTGGAACAACCATTGGTGGCTTTATCCATGCGTGATTTTGTAGCCAAATATGAGAAGTTACAGAAATTCGAATCAACGACTCAGGTTGCACTTCGATCTCTGTTGATGGAAGATTTATTATGCGCCGTAGGATCCAGATACAGGTATATGATGCAATCTACTGCACCGACAAGAGCAAGATTACCTGTTGGAGTATCGAGGTCCTGTCCTGATTTGGCATTTGCTCAACAATGGAAAAATAATTTTGTTTGGGGCAGCTTACCCGATCGATTAGAAACGGACACGCTTTATGGTGCTGTGCCAGCCCACTGGAGAAGAAAACCAGCCTCTCTGGTGAATACACCGAACACGCCACCACCATCTCCAGGAGTCGTCAGCGAAGAAAATCTCATTTTGATCAGTATTCGCATTACAGAACCAATACAGACTGACGTAGACGATGAACCTTTGGAAGAGTGTAAATTCGTTTCGGTTGATTTCAACTGTCTGGATTTAGTTGTCAGCGTTGAATCTTGGATGGTGGTTTTAGACTTTCTGGGAATAGGCGCACCCAACTCACTTGGACCCAACGTTACCGTGCACAGAACATATGTGGATACGGATCTAACAAATGGATACGATAGGGTGGATGGAAGTTGTGATACGGTCTCAATGAAATCCGAAACCGAAGTGGAAGTCAGGTCGTTAACTTTAGTTCTGATTCAGTCACAGCGAGAAATCGCTAAAGCCAATATTTCCAATGCCAGTGTTCATGTTCTCAAAGCTGGAGGGAAGACAACAATCTTTGGCTCTTTGGGATCCATGTCTCTGCTTGATTTAACACCGCATGGCAGATTGTATCGAGAAAGGTATATTTTAATAGTTTTGTCACGGAGCACAATTATTTTTAATCCAGTTGACAATTATTCATTTATTTTGAAGGTTCCTGTCTTCAGGCCGGGAAGCCCTCAACTTTCAATACTCGAGTTACACAGATTCGGCTAATCGAGAACATGATGCTCGGTTGAAGCTTAAAATGTCAGCTGTGCATTACGTTCACACTCAGCGCTTTGTGTCTGAATTGCAAGCCTTCTTCAGCCACTTTTCACAGTTGCGAACCGTCATGGCAACTCTACGGGCTGATGATGGTACAGTTGTCGATATGAACAAACGCAGCATGCGACTGTCGTTGGAATTGCACGCTGGTGCACCTGTCATCCTCTTGCCTGTCAGCTCAACGTCCGATGAGTTAATTCTTTTGGATCTGGGAGAACTGACCGCCCACAACTCATTTGAATTTTCTGAACAAGCGCCCGAATGTCTTCTTGACGTGATGTTACTCGAGCTAGTAAATATGGATGTCTTTGCCGTGAAGAAATTAAAGAATGAGGACGATCAGTCCGATTTAGATTGCTTGACGGTTGGTGGATTTACCGTTAAAAAGCTAGGTCCGTCCTTGCTCACTGAAAAGTGCCACTTGAGTTTGAGGGTTGAAAGAAACTTGGACTTTCGCGTCAGTCGAGTAATTCCAGACTTGAGCGTGCGTGGTACTTTGTCCACTATGGACTGTGCATTGGATCCAGCCCAGTACATGCTGATACGTGGTTTACTGTCTTACAACATAGGCGAAAATCTTGATGATCTTAGGATATATATGCAGGATCTAGGAACAGTTACAGATTTTTCACCAACTAATGATCGGGTAAGTTTTTTTTTCTTTAATGATGTTCAAATGTATTCTTGTTCTGATTGTACGAATTTAATATTAAATACAGACAGACAAAGTCTGGACGAAATCCTGGATTGGATTGGAATTGGTGAACGTGACCCTGAGACTTCATCCCAATCATGGTTTAGCTGCATTGGCCTGCGTCAACTTCATTAAGTCCAGATTAACTTTAGATTCGTTGAGCGATGGCTCGCAGGATATTGACCTGGTGTCGCGTGAGATTTTAGTTACGGATACAAGATTTCAGGATGAACCTATCAATCGACACTCCAACGTCTTCACGAGTATTCTTCAGCCTTTGCGCGATGCAGGTACAATCTTTTTAAAATATCAGGATCACTTTTTAAAGTTTGAATTAGTAGACTGCGAATTTTTACGGAATGAAAATTAATGGTATTCGCATTATCAAAATAGCAAAGTAGATAATTGCACTGTTTTTATGATTCTTCTGCAAAGATCGTACAAGTGTCCTTGAATTTCAGGAGCTGAGGATCGGGTACAGGCTGAAGTGCATCACAGAAGAAGAACAAATATTGCAGCAACGACTATTCTGTTGCACAGCATGAGACTAACTGCCATCCTCGATTGGTGGGAAGCCGCTAAGGACTTTTTACTACTTAACGCACCTGAGCCAGCTCCTGTACCAGGAATATTAAGAACAGTGCTTTCTCAGGATCCTGAAAAGATTCAGGAGACCATCCCCATAGAATTTAAGCTGAATATCACGGATTCCGAATTGGTTCTAGTCGAGGATACGTCGCTATTTGACACCAACACGGTTATTCTGAAGTCAACTACAATTCTTGTGTACCGCTCCAATCCTCAACATGGAGAGAAACCCCTATCCTGTAACTTATCTAGGTGCGAGTTATTCTCTTGCATCTTGGGTATGGAGGATGAGACTGCACTGTCTATAATTGATCCAGTAAGTGCGAGCTTGGAGTTGACTCAAGAAAGAACTTTAGAAATACAACTTCAACCGATGAGCGTCCGTTTGAGTTACCACGACGTAGCAATGTTTGCTCGTATGTTGAGTTCTTTGCCAAAACAGACTCTCTGGGCCAAACAAAGATCAACTGCACCACCACCGGATGCCAAAAGTCATGTTGTCAAACTCTCAGCTCTGGGATTCACTGAAATAGATTGCGAAGCTGCACTCGACAGATGCAATGGACAATTGGACGACGCGGCACTTTGGCTTACACAAAATGCAGTACCTAGTACTGAATCAGTTAGAAGTGGACTTGGATTTTCTCAACTGGAACTTCAAACATCTTGTCTTAGGTCCTTAATGCTCTATTTCGTTAGGATTGTGTAGTGATAGTAGATTCTATAATTCCGTATTTCTTATTCTAGGATTTGTATCATCGATGACTGCCGGGACGCCGACGTACCTTTACTTGAGTTGACATTATCGGATCTTTCAGCGCGTCAAGCTCTTACTGGAGCCGGACTTGTATCGGCAACTTTCGCAGTGGACTATTATAATCGTGTGCTGAGCGGATGGGAACCGTTTGTAGAACCTTGGAGAGCCACAATCGAGTGGGAACAAACTTTAACGAGTTCTTTAGCTCCAAAGAGATTACAAATGTCCGTCAATTCAAACGATTCCGTGAACGTTAACATCACATCGACTCTCGTGGAGCTAGTGCAACTCGTCAAGCATAATTGGACACAGGATTACTATTTATCAAGCAAGGATATCGTGAGTAGACCGTTCGGCAGTCCACCAGGATACAGAAGACGGTCTCCCTTTGTGCCATTTGCTCTGAAAAACGAGACAGGATCTTGGATTTGGTTCAAGACTTTTATTGCTACTGCTGATGGTGTGAAGGAAGTTGGTCAGCAATGTGAAACTAAGGGAATTTTAAATAAGGATGAGACGTGGATAGAAGTTGCGCCAGAAGAGACTGTACCATTCACATTCGAAGGAAGAGGGAAGCTTAGGCATCATTCAACTCATATTGTTCGAAGACATCAAGTTGCTGTTCTAGTTGACGGATGGAGACCAGTTGATCCTGTTACTGTTGACAGGGTCGGAATTTACTTTCGACATGCATACGCAGAAACCAAGGGACTTCAGGTTGCTTTATCTTTTTGTCTAAGTTGAAATATGACATATATTGAAGTCAACTCAGGAAACTTATTTGTTAAAATTAGTTTCAGGCCACATCGAAAGCCAGGGTTGTTTTTGCTGTTGAATTAGAAGGATCGGCAAGGAAGTTGGTAACAGTACGTTCTGCTCTGCAAGTACTCAACAAGTTAGCATACACCGTTGAAGTGAAGCTGGAGAAACCTCTTGGTTGTTAGTAATATTCTACAATTAGTTAAAACTCATTTCGCATATATGAATTGTTAATTAAATTTATTTCTAAAATTTCAGATGTGCCAACCTATCCCAATGTTAGTGGAAGAGTATTGCAAGTGCCTGCACAATCGACTGTATCGATTCCATTAACGCACACTGGAGTACAAATGTGGCTTAGACCTGTTCATCCAACATACTCATTCCAATATTGCATGGAACCTACCGATTGGACAACGGTTAAGAAACCCTCAGAGATCATTGAAATACATACAACCTGCAAAACCAACCAGAACAACATTTTTCGGTATTAACGATTAAAATCATTGTTTGCATTATAACCAAATTTTTATATTTAGTATCATATCTAATTCTACTTTACTTTTCTTTAATTAGAATGTGCGTTGCTGTGAAAAGGAACAATTATCCAGCTGATGTTGGCCAAGCGATTCCTGCACATTCGATATCCCTACTCGCCCCAGTTACGCTTACCAATTTGTTACCACATGAATTCTTGTACAGTGCAGGATCAGAGAACGGTCGAATTTCGCCAGGAGAAAGCGCCGATCTTCATGGACCAAATGTGAATGAACAACTTGAAATTACAATACGACTCGATGGCTACTCTGGCGCAGGAACAGTAAGGGACTTGTTGCATAAACATACGTAGCGCTGCTTAAATTATGTTAAATGATTTATTTACAGTTGTTACTTCCGCCAAATTGTGGTTCGTTCACGGGTCGATTACGCTTGTCAGATTCAATGGGCAGAATTTTGTTCCTCTACGCAGCTGTAGTAGTAGAAAAAGGATCGGCACTCCGAGTGAACATAACGGCGCCTTATTGGATAATAAATAAAACTGGTCTGCCATTGGTTTTCCGTCAGGAAGGCGTTGGCACGGAAGCTGCTGGACAATTTGAGGAGCACGAAAGAGCGCGAATGGTTGCGCCATTATTATTTTCATTCAGTGACGAAGAAGCCAGTCGAACGCTCTCAGTTCGAGTTGGCACCGGAGTTCATCCACAAGGCGTGCCTCAATGGTGTCAACATTTTCATCTACAGCTGGGAGTGCAGGTGATTTTCACAAGAATAATCGCTTATGCAAATATTCATGTAACGTCGGACATTCGAATAACCCTGCAGGTACCTCGACTCAGAGTCAGTCTCAGAGATGGTAGGCCGGACATCGTTTATCTCATTGGAGTTGCAACAAGAGCAGCAAGAGGACGCTATTCTGCAACAACAGTTGTTACGCTCTCACCAAGATACCAGCTGCATAACAAATCATCATGCAAATTGGAATTGGCTCAAAAGTGTTTCACCACGACAGTTGTAAATTGAATTAAAAATTAACGTCCAGTATGCACTTCCTGTTACCGTATAAATTTACATGCGTTATTCCATTTTGTGTGTATCAGAGTCATCCAGGTGCACAGGCAACGTACATAACGGCAATGCCGGATTGTCACATGCCTTTTCATTGGCCAAGATTGGATAAAGATCAACTGCTCTGTGTCCGCATGATCGATGTAGATCATTGTGCATGGTCCGGAGGCATTCAACTGGATGGCAATTATTCGCTGACTATTAATCTACGCGACAGAACTGGCAAAATGCACTTTCTGCGGGTTGATGTAGTTCTGCAGGAAAGTACCTACTTTATTGTCTTTACAAATGCTGACACGATGCCACCGCCCATACGTGTGGATAACTTCTCGGAGGTTCCTCTAGTCATCAATCAGGTATATTCTTTTGCATATCGCATTACCTTTATGAATTTTTTTTAAACGTATTAATGACTTTTATATAACACTTAAACAGAGTGGTGTTGCTGACAGCTTACAATGGACCGTGAGACCACACTCATCAGTTCCTTATGCACTGGATGAACCAACGCGTCCAGCGACCTTGTCAGTAACTGCACCAGGTGGTGTAACAGCATCCTATGACTTGAATATACTTGGAGAGAATAGGGGCTTGACTTATGAGAACTTCATCTACATTGCTTTCACTGGTAAATATTTTTATATTATCATTACCACGTAGTAGGTCATTTTCGTGATAACACTATGTTATATTCGTTCTTTGAACCCAGGAACTTTTAAAATCGATGGCGATCTTGGAACAGGGGAAACTGGTTTAGATCCACTTGACGTAGAAACTCAACGATTAGTCCTAGAAGCTGGTCCTGGGGGTTGGGTAGGTCTACGACGTAAACAGTATGGTGCACGTAGTCAACTTTGGAGAATGACTGGTGATGGGCAACTGCAGCATGAAGGTGAGTTCGTAAAATAAAACATTGCATAATTACAATCAAGTTAAATTCACTAATTTTATTTCTAGGGTCCAGCCCCCCAAGGGACAAGCATGCGAGGACACCTGACACTGTCTTGGTGTTAGATATTGCTGGCACTGCACCGCAGCCTTTTACATATTGTTCCTTGGCTCTTCGAAGACCTGATCCCAGAAGAAGATCTACGCAGACTTGGAGATTCACTGACGATGGCAGACTCTGCTGTGCCCATCAGAATATGTGTGTACAGGCCAAAGATGGCTTCATGGGTCTTCACGAAGGTTCGTTTTCAATTATTTACTAATCTTGATATGAAATCCTCATAAACTTACTATAGTATTGAAAAATTCCATGTTCCGATGAATATTTTATTTGATTCAGATGAAACTATTCGGTCTATGCAGTACAGATCCATATTTCCAATTGTGAATACCACTATAATTATTAATATCCTAATACGTTGATTTATTTCTTTAAAGCCTCATCATTATTTTTTTTGTTTCTCACACGTTATCAGTTTTATTTTATTCAGCATCTTTGGTGTATGCTTCAGCAAAGATAATCTGCAAAGCTTTCTATCGGTCCATGGTTCATAACAATATTTCTCTTGCAACTTGCCGCGATTTCGACCTCTTTCCGCGATTTTTAGTAATTACCACCGAAAGATCAAATCTCTAAACCTGTATGAATGTTACAGGCGGCGGCGTCGCCCGCTGGCAAATGTGTACGTATAACAATTGAACTCAGTTTAAGCTGCGTCATTTTTGTGATATGCTATATCAGATCGAACATTTCTGCATTAAACTTTTTAATATTCCATTTTACGCATCTGTTTCGACATTCAGTATCTATTAAATATTAAGCATGCACAGTTATAATCCCTTTGCGCACTTCAGAAATTGATGGAATCCACGTAAAAATTTTTAAAGGAATTTTCATGATTATAATAATACACATTGAAGTTCACGCACTAATACTTTTATTAATTTCTTTTTCATATCATTGCCATACATTTGTCTCATCGATCTCCAACATATAATAGATCCACGTATCTTTATCTTATATCTCTATGTGTCTTTCTGTTCTCTCTATCTATCTCATTATCCGAATAAAGGTTACGCTAAGTTATACTGTACTCAATTTCCTCAATTTTCTTAATAACGTTCCAATCCTAAAACATCAATTTGACACATAATTTCACTTTATCTTTTTTAGGGAGCGAAGCCGCGTTAGGACCACAGACGCACATCAGTCCTCCGCCAATTGAACAGCGAGTAGGTAGACAAAGACTGCGACCTGGATCTGGTTTTCTATCTGTTAGAGTCACGACCGACGGACCGACAAGAGTGTTACAGGTTTTGGACATCCTGGAAAGAGTAAGACCTTAAAAAATGTGTGCTTCAGTCAATTGTCTATTAAGCTACGATAAAAACATCTTTTTATATTTTTCACAGAAAAAGATGTTTGCTTTGCCTGAAGAACGAGACTGGTCGCACATTGCTATAACCGAACGACCGACTCAGGCGACTGCAGACTCGCAGAGCGTAGATTCTCGTGAACTCCAGTTAAGTGTGCGCTTAAGGGCTGGTTTAGGACTTTCCATAGTATCGAGGAAACCAGCCGAGGAGCTGCTCTTTGCTCGATTGGCAGGAATTGCCCTGGAACTGGTACGAATGCCAAGTAGCACTGCACTTGATGTCAGCGTTGAAGATGTTCAGGTATAACAATGATAGAGTCTTGATCGGTACACTGTGCAATATATTATGATGTATATTTAAACATTTTGATACATCTAGATCGATAATCAACTATTTGAAGCTCAATGCTCATCGGTGCTGTACACAACCAGAACTGCCAGACCAGACTCCGAAGCCAAACCTGCTGTACACCTGGTGGCAGAGAAATTGCCATCCAAGAAACGGAATGCTGAGATTTACAAGCACCTGGTGCTCACGGTGAAACCTCTTTGTGTTCATCTAGAGGAACGTTTGATCTTGAGACTGGCCGCCTTTGTTGGCGCTGGTAGATCTGAACTGGATGCACCAGTCGATGAAAATGATTTCAAGGCTCAGCGTTTTATTTCAGAAGTATCTGCCGCACATGCTACTAGATATTACTTTGGTGCATTGAAACTTGTTCCTAGTCAGGTAATTTTGTTTGTTTCTATAAGCTTGCCGTTCCCTCGTTACAGTTTACATCATTGTAGGTGAAACTGAGTGTTCTTACTACAACCAAATTGCCACCGCAACTACAAACTATTAAGCGGAAGCTTGGTCTGACGTTAATAAAGTTTGAAGATGCGACGATCGAATTGGAGCCATTTATTAAGAGACATCCTTTCGAGAGCAGCCAGTTTCTGATTCACTCGATTATAAAACATTACAAAGACGTAAGTCGGCACCGCAAGATAAAATGGATTTAAATACAGTCTAATTATGAATTATATCAAAACATTTGATATTATGTTCAGGAGCTGAAATGGCAAGCCGCAGTTATTCTGGGATCCGTTGACTTTTTGGGAAACCCCTTGGGTTTCGTGAACGACGTATCAGAAGGAGTGTCCGGTCTGATTTACGAGGGCAGCGTGAAGACCTTAGTAAAGAATGTGACGCATGGAATTTCGAATTCGGCTGCGAAAGTTACGGAATCCTTGTCCGACGGCCTCGGCTGGGTAATAATGGATGAAAGACACGAAGAGGCTAGACAAAGAATTCGTTCGAATACCGCAGGCAGTAGCGATCACCTAGTTGCTGGTCTAAAAGGATTGGGATTTGGACTTCTTGGCGGTGTGACTAGTATATTCAAACAGACATACGATGGCGCCACTAACGAAGGCTTTCCCGTAATTAATAATACTCAATAGATCCCAGTGAATGCATCTTTATAAAGACTTCTAATGTTTCTCCATTATAAAATTATAGGGATTTTTTGCTGGCTTTGGAAAAGGTGTCGTTGGAACATTAACGAAACCAGTTGTCGGTGTTCTCGATCTGGCAACGGAAACGGCCACGGCAGTTCGCGAAACGAGCAGAAGGTAATAAAACAAATTGGATACTGCACTAATCATTATTTTCTGTCCCCAAATTCAATAATGATTAATTATTATACTCTCGGTGTTATCTCAGCGCTCATCGAGCTATACCAAAGAGAGATCGTTTACCTCGAGTCGCAAGTGGACCCGCAGGACTCCTACCACCATACAACCATCAGCAGGCTGAGGGACAGGAATTCTTATACAGTATAAATAGCCGTGACTATTCTGAATTATTCGTAGCATACGAATGTCTTCGCAGTGGCACTGAGGATCTTAGAGTGTTAGTATCGAACGAACGTGTACGAGTTATATCCGGTGGAACCAAAGGTGTCGTCACTGAGGTCAGCCTGGCCGATCTGTTGCACTGTCAACCCACGCACAAGCTCGAATCCAATGGCAACATGTTACATTATATCGAATTAACATCAAGAACGGATTCAACATTGACAATTAGCTTTGACGGACCTGAACCATTGCGCCGGCCGAAAGTTCGCTGCGACAACGAGGACGTGGCAAAATGGGTAACGGCAATTTATTTAATCAAACTTATTTCGACGGCATAATATTTATAGTCCAATATTCTTATTGTTACTCCTTTCGCAGGTTTCACAACAGATTAACTATGCAAAAGGCATGCACGAGGAACGCAGTTTAACGCTTACTTCGTCAGACAACATGCTTGACGATATTCAATGTTATAAATAGACATCGGCCATGTCGATTTCTACGGTTACGAGACTGATGTAAGCTATGAAAATTCGAAGGTTGTAAATTAAAGGATTCTCGAGACGATTTGATTCGCGGAATAAGGTATACCTTTATTGATTACGTGTACACGACGTTATCAAATTTGTTTATCTACGGTTGGTACAAGAGATTGAACTGGACGTGTGAACGCGCCGAATGGCACAAATGATTGAATGCTTACGCATTAAAATTGACCATCCTAACAGTACTGAAAGTACAATGTGTATTATAAGAGTCAAGAGAGATATATATTATTTACGTCAACGAAGACTTTATTTATATTGAAAATCGGAAGGACTATGTCTTAAGATGTTAACTTCATTACCGCTGTATATAACAAATACTCTAGTTTTTGCTAACTCACTTCCACTCGTTTCGATCTGGTGTATAGTATCCTCGTATGGAGATAAAAAAGAATTCATTGAATATTTTATTCTTAATAATCTTATTTCTCGGTGGTCATGCTGAGTGGAACGGAGTTGGAGAGTCGTCGAACCTCTCGTTCGATGGTATCGCAATACATTGCATTTAGGGTAAGAACATAGCCATTTGATTTTTAAGTTGTCACCTGTAACATAGATATCTTGTAATAATATGTAATATTAAACATCGCGTTGATCGTTGCCTTTGTTAGAAATTTAGTAAACATTTGCTCTAATGTTAGATTGTTATTATCTAGTTGTAGTATATTTATTAACCACGTAACCAGAACATGTAAAGATTCTTTTTTTTCTTACAAGAAATAGAAAAGTTTCCTTGGCGTTTATATTAAGCAAACAAATTTTGATCAGTTTTGTATCAAGACAAACGTTTTATCTTTTTATTTCCTTCTTCTTCCTGTTTCCTTAATTGTGAGATGAGTGTCGAATATTATCTTTTCATATAATTAAAGACGTGGAAGAATTACATACAGTATTTAGAGAAAAATCTTTTTACTTAATCCTAAAACCTTTAAGCTTAACATTCCAATGTACTCTACGTGCGATTCTGCCAAGTACATAAGTGTGGGCGTACGTGTAATGGAGATCTGGGGATACCTGCGGGATCCCATGAGCGAAAAAGTCTCAGCGAGAGTTTTGGTAATTGGCAAATAAGTGAAAACGAAGAAGAAAAAAATCAGTTTCCCAGAAATATTGCAAAATTAAAATATTGAATAAAGCTTTCGAAATGTTGCTAAATATTATTGGGTTGTGGATTACTTTAGAAATTTATTCAAAATATAAAACTGAGGCTAAATCAAAATCCCGGAAAATATACGGAGTAGATAAAAATTAAATTGATATTGTAAAATGTCGAAAATAAACTGCGCTCAAATTGAAATATCAATAAATTAAGTGTTTGGAATATTAAAATAATTAAATCAATAATGTTAGTTGTTAACACTTGGAAATCAAAAATCCTGGTGAAGAATATTCAAAAGTAATGATAGTTGCTATCGCGCAGGACCCAGGAGTGGGAGGAGCCAGGGAGAGGGGTGGAGTGGGGGGAGCGCTAAGGCAGTACCCGGACTCGGAGCGCTCATTCTTCCTCGAGCCGGTCTCCTATACCGGTCTCTTGGAATCACACCTCCTGTCCATTTCCAACTTTCTATTTCTATATTTATTTCTTCTTTACCTCCTCATCTCTTGATATTTCATTCTTTACTTTCTCATTTATCTCTTCCCTTATTTCTTCTCTAATTTTATACTCCCCTTCCTTACTTTTCTACTTTCTAACTTCTTAAATTGTATCTTGCTTTATAACTTGTCGTTTCACTTTGTTTTCTTCCTCTTTACATTGTGCTTGTTTTACACTTCCTATTCCTTTGGTCGGGTCGAGCATATTAATTCGAGTAGTAATATATGGGCAGTC
>JARQTH010000558.1:199280-271525 GCA_030142595.1 Trachelus iudaicus
AGGAAAAGGATGCTGTTATGATAGAATAGAGAAGGAGAGAGACAGAACTCATTCGTACTCTGGGATATTGATACAGGGTAAAAGAACATCAACTTGTATAAGTGTTACAAGATAATGTATTTGAAAAATGCAATAATGATACAGTATACAAAGTACAGATGTACATACATATATGGCGTGCGAAAGGTTAGCAATGACAGTACCATTAGAGATATACTACATATATCACTGTAATATATTATAATATTCGTGTTGTACGTTACATGCAATACCACTTTGAATTTTTATTTTTCCAAAGTACATTTCAAAGACTCAGTTTTTAAAGATATATTAGAAGGAGAATGACGGAGACATAGGAAGCAATAGGGAATAGCAGACAGGGAAGATGTTGTTGAAGGGATTAAAGTTAAAAGAAATAAGAAAGTAAAGAAGAAATGAATATAGAAATACAAGAAGATTGGGAATGGATATAAGAGGCTCGAGGAAGAATGAGCGCTCCCCCCACTCTCCTCCTGCTCCCACTCGCCGAGCCCTGCGCGACGAATTTGCGGGCAAATAATTTTGGGAAATTCTCAATACTTCTAAATATGTTTGGCCAACATATCCGATTTCTAAAAGTGTTAATATTTTGCTTTATTAAGTTAATTAATTATTTATTACTCCAAAACACCTTATTTATTAATATTTCGATTTGAACGTAATTTATTTTCGTTACTCTACAATTTTCATTCAATTTTTATCTACTCCGTATATTTTGCGGGATTTTGATTTAGCCTCTGTTTTATATTTTGAATAAATTTCGAAAGTAATCCACAATCCAATAATATTTTGTCACATTTCGAAAGCTTTGTTCAATGTTTTTATTTTTCAATATTTCTGGGAAACTGATTTTTCTCACGGGGAAAAGGCTCTAAATCATTTTACGAAGGAGAAGCAAAGGGAAAAATGGGGAAAGTGATGAGTTACGCTTCAAAATATATGTATATTGGCGATAAAAATATCGGTGATTTGTCGACAGCCTAGCGCGCGCACTATAATCATATGGGTATAAGATTTTGCTGAATCCCGCATCGTCGGGAAGTTACCCTTCACAATTGAAACCGAGAAGACGGAAAGGAAGTTAGAGATAAAGGAGGAAAGAATTAGAGAAGTAAAGGATAGAGGTATAAAGGTAGAGAAAGTAAGTAAGGAAGGGGATAAATAAGAAAGGTAGAATGAATGAAGTAAAGAAATAATTATAGAGAAAGAAGAAGATTGGAAACGGTTACCTCTTATCCAGTGCTTCCAAGAGACCAGTATAGAAATTTCGATTAATAGTTACGGTTTCGGTTCCTTATTTTTCCGGTTATTATCGCTTACGTTGAAAACATATAATTCTTTATCTTGTAATGCTAACTTCCCGACAGTGTCTGTATAATTTGAAGAAATTTCGTCCAGTTGTCATTATAATGATTATATGTATTTCTACAAGATAGCGCTGCAGTCGAATGTGAATACGTGAAGTATCAACTTGACAATTGTGTCAAACGAATGTGTTTCTACTGTTGATCTGAATTTCCATTCCTATAAACTGAAAAGTAATAGCAAGTTTTCATTTGTGCTTAAGGCATTGTTTATATATTATTTAAATCAAGCTAATTAAGGCTGACCTATAAAATGGATGAGACTTCTTTGGATGAAGGACCAGGAATAAACTTTGAGCGGGCTACCTTGGAAATTGCCAAGGATATTGAAGTGCCTGATGGCAACCAGCCTTCAGAATCCTCTACCCCTGGTAAGTCTGCTTAATATTTAGATTTTACTCCATTGATTCCTTTCCCAACGATGTGTAATTAATCTCTTTTTTTAGCACCAAGACAAACAACAGCACGAAACTTGCCAAGTATTCCATTTAAGCGAATAGATGCTCAAAGTTTCTTTTCTGATCGTAATGAAGTTGTAGATCGTGCTCTCAAGGATTGTTGTACAGATCTCATCAAAGACTATGATAGTGATGTTGTTGGATCTTGGCTTCTTACAGAGTATGATGTGCAACTGGATTAAAAATATATTAAACTGTTGCAGTTACTACAACGCACTATTTTTATGTATCGTTGACCTCCTGTTTTTGCTTTCAGAATCAGTCTATGGGACACAGAAAAGGAACGCTTGGTTCTCCTAACTAAAAATGCATTGTATTCAGTGAAGTACGACTTCATCTCATTGAAGATTCTCGAGTATAACCGTGTTTCCTTATCTGTAATTGACACCCTTATATCCGGTCAATTGGTCTACCCACCCACATCGCTCATTCCGTAAGATAGCTTTACAAAAACTTTCGACAACTTAATAGACTTTTTGATTTAATTACTTTTTTTTAAATAATCCTATTTCATTTTAATGTTAAGGACTCACAATAAAAGGGGTACAAAAGGCACACACTCCACTCACGTCACAAAATATTTGTGGTACTCAATTTCCAATTGCTTGCTTCGTTCAAACAAAATGACATGACACTACCTACTCCATGCATCTACAAATACTTAACACTCACGATACATTGCTTTATGTTCTTTGACACTGCTTTTGTTTGTATGTAAAAAATTGTATACCTCCTCGACCAATGTGTCAGCACGTGCTAACCGTACACTTTAATTCTAGACGTCTAAATGGACTCGCAGAAGGGGTCTCGAACGTTGTTCAGTGTGGCGTGCGTCAGCAGTGGTCCTCTATGGCCACAGGAGCTGGTTTAGAACGGTTCGAGCCTAGGTACCTTACGAGGGATTCCCTCGCGGACTTGACTCAATTCTGCGTTTGTACGCTGCTTCGTTTCTCATTCAAATTTTGTGTTCAGTAGATTAATCATACACTCATTGATCTCAATAATTATTTATCTACATCAAACCTATAGTCGTCCAGTAGCTTTTGTCATCTTTCGCTTTGGTGTTTCATTCTATTGCAACTCCTTTGACATTATTCTACGTTTACTTTTTTTTGTCTCTGGCAATACTATTTTTCTTACAGTAAGGGCGAACCTTCTTTTATTTCCTGAGCACTGACATGATGCATTTCATGTATTCGTGTTTTATATCCACTCGATAGTGACACGTGACTCTATATTTGCTTCCCAGAGATCGGAATACAACGGGTCTACGATTAATGTGGAATCATGGAGAGCCACTGTCTCTAGATAAAAAATGGAATCCATTCGCTCGCAATATCCCTTGGCTAACGTATACCAGTCATCCGTTGTTCTGGCACAAGGGTAAATATATGGCTATAATATTTCCTAGTAAATATATTCTTAGCAGCTGAATTATTTGAAATTCCCATTGCACCGAATGCCAGGTAACGAGACAGAAAAGTCGAGATTCGACGTAGAAGATCTTCACGCGAATATCATAAACTTATTGCCAGAAGAGTGCCAGGTGCTGGTTGGAAATTCAATTATCCTCGAGAATTATCTGGGACTGGGCGCGCTATTTCACAATCGTAACTCTTTGGGTTTCTTCAAGATTCGCGGCAAGGTCAGCTTCTAAGTATTTTGCATCTACTAAAACAAGGTAATCCAAAGGATCCAGTGCGAACTTTACAGCAATTTTCATGTATCACAAGGAATAAGTATTCAGGATACTTTTTCAGCATAGCTCACATAGATTCGATATCACTATTGGGCCCAGTTCGTTCACGAACAGTCACTTCTCTGCTTATACGATACTAAACATTTATTGTTCTCGTACTTATCACGAGGATATACTTTCGCTGTTGACCACTTGCTTTCTACTTTCTTTTCGATTTTCTATTGTACATTAATTTCAAGGTGCATATAAAAAAAACTGTAGTTTACCCAGAAAAGCTAGCTTTCGTAATCGAAATACTAATCAAACTAATGTCTCGAAAAGTTAATACTCAGTATTGTGCGACTAACAAATTTCAAATTTTTACGCAACAAAGTACTCTACTTGGTTTATGCTGAACAAGTGATTCTGTGAGAAATATATTATTAACGAAAGTAACTGTTTCCCGTAAAACAATTAATTGTATCAGAAAAAGAAGACGGTGCATATCGTAAGTAACGGTCTTGAATTTAACAAAGTCAAGTTTTCGGTTTTCATTGTTTTAACTGGAAATTGTGTCAAAGATAAATGCTTTTGTACAGGGCGCAGCATAAATGGATCGTTCTTACGTGAAACGACGTTTATGGCTTTACTAACTACACAATAATGTACAAGTGCGATAAGCTCACTGGCCAATATTTTACTAATAAGTAATGTTGAACGATTTCACTTACCTCATGGTACTTTTCTCTTATGATGTTATCGCCATTATTATTATTGAGCGAAGTCTCAATTAAAAATAAAAAAATTTTACGTGTCTTACAGCCTGAGTTCCACTGATTATTACTACTCCGTCCTATTCCAATAACTATTTTTGTCTTTCGTAGATCAAAATATGACTGATAGCCTTTTTCTCAAGAATAAAGACGGACAGATGTTAGTCCATAGAAAATTGATGCATGATATTGATGTTACTTTGCAAAACTAAAAATAAATTTTACGGATTGGATGCAGCAACCGATGCGATCCCACAGGCAACTTATACATTAAAAGTACGACCGTAAGCACGAAATATTAAACACATGCCGCATTTTGACCGTTTAAACAATATATATTTTGTATTTTAAACAATAATCGTAAAGAGTTGAAATATAGACGCCTCGTATCTTAAGACTTGCGTCCGTACATGCCGATAAAGAAAGAAAATTAAAAGGAAGTGAACAGTTATGAACAGGACATGCTGGAGCGGCCGGAGACGTAACAGTAGAGAGAAAGTGTTATATGTCTCGTTACGAAGAATCGACTTTGTTTTGTACTTCCCGCGTTTTTTTTCTTTCCAAAATACTGATACTCGACTAAGTGGGGAAAAAGAAGCAGGAAGACTTCGGGGAGACATAAGATGGATAAATCGCCAGTAGTTAAAATACAGTGATCTTATATAAGTTAATATAATAATAATAATAATAGCGGTATAATTACAAAAAAAATTAAATTATAAACGTGGCCTGCTCCTTTCCTTAAATACCGAAAGACCGCTTACCACCGTTGAACGCGATACGTCTCCCGTGCGCGGAGAGCGTAAACGTTTCTTTATTATTATTTTTTTGTTTAATAACGTGTTAATTAGCCGCGAGTTGGATTAATCAAAAATCATGGCTTTGCTGGGGGCTAAAGTATTCTTTTTAGTCTATCTGTCCATTTCAGCAATTAGATTCCACGATACTACAGGTTGTTTCCGATTCGAGACACCTACTGTTTATCGTAACGATACGAGCATAAGAGAAAAATCAAAAACACCATTTTCGTCGATAAACAGATCTTGCAAAGAAGATAAATAGCTCGGCGAGATCCGAGTAGCCCCTCCCGGCCTGTTATTTCCTTTTCCTTTTTCATTTTTCCTGGATAATTGGTAGAGATTTGCTTGCCCGTCGATAGATCATTGAAATCTGTTCATTTTGTTTGTCTGTTTCTTTCATAATTTTTCTTTCTTTGCTTTTTAGTTTTTCTTTGTTCCTCATAGCCGAGTATATCACGGCACAATATACGACTTACACTCGACGTACGTGACGGCAGATGGAGGATGCAGGTCTCAGAATTCTCACGGAGCTGAATTTCTTTTGAACGATACATAACGCAAGACGAAAACGAGAGTTCCGGAGGCTCGACTCGTGCAGAGAATTTCAGTAGTGCGAAGTGGTGTCCGAATTTTTTTTTTCCATAAGGCTGCGCAATAAAAGGCGTCGGCATTACCATTCGTCGTGTGAATCTTGTTAAATTCCATCATCAGAGTTCCTTCAACAGGGCTGATTTAGCGTTCTTCAATTTATCCAGACGTCTCTGTAAATGCGAGTTTGCCGTCTCCAGCTCTTCGACGCGTCCCTGGGACTCTCTGACCTGTTGAACAAATTGGTAGATCTCTTTTAACATACGTTATCAGTTTCTCAAGAAACGAGCATTGGACACAATATTTATTTGGGACTGGATTATTAATCATTTTACATATTCCATCTGGCACGACCTCAAGTAGCCACAACTAATGGATACATTGATAACGATGCTTGGACACGTGTGGAGTACAAAGAACAGGACATGAAGAATTTTATGATACTGATTGTTAACGTGGAACTTGAAAAAGAAAGTCACAAATAACTAAATGCGCTTCGCGATATGCTTTTCTGGAGCTGGTCTGGGAAAACAGGATATGCTGTACATCAAACAGAATTAATGAACAGAGCGTGATTTGGGCGATACTGGTAAAACGAAAATAGGGGTCACTCTATTTGAGCTCACCCAGTTGTTCACTGGAAATGACACTCGTCAAAGTAATCTGAAATCATCTGGAATATCAAAAGATTGTTTTTAGACAGCTACAATGAAGCTGCTGCTATCTATTAACGATGGACGCTCGATATTAATGACGTGTTAACGATCATTCATATTTCTGAAATTGCCATGTCTCTTCGGACGACCCGATGCTTATCCGTTTTTGATAGTGAAAATTTTAAGGAAACTGTAAGACGAAAAACTTACTTCTCTCTGGAGTTTTCGTTTTTCGACCTTAAGCTCGTCTTCGGCCTTTTCCGAGGCTTCGGCTGCCGATTTGTATCGTATTACTTGACTCTCCAGCCTGGCGACTGTCGCTTGCAATGTCGACATGTCCTGCTCGGCTTTTTGTAACTTGAATTTGTAGTCAGCCAAGAGCTTGTTGGCTTCTCGCTGAACATCCTCGGAGTCTGATAAGCAGCCTGGAACATTTCGTCGAACCGTGAAATTCGAATTACGCTCGTTATCAGAAATAATTCTACAGCAAAAGCTGTTTGTAATACGAAAGATAACAAAGTCAAAAATTACTGTGTCTTAATATACGTTGTAACCACTTACCCAGAACGGAACCTGGTGATCTTTCGGACCTGACCCTGTTTCTAGCTTCCTCCAATTCGAGTCTCAAGTGCCGAATTTCATCCTGTAGCTCCTTCTTCTCCGAAGCGAATTTTCTAAGTCGAACGTCTGCAGTAATATAAGATAATGCAATACAATAAAAACATATTTTATCACGAACAAGCAATTGTCATGGATAAATAATCTGCATACCTAAAGATCCTTCCCCTGCATTTTGTAGCAATTCCGCAGCTTCGGTGCTGACTAGAACTCTTCTCCTGGGTCCCCTGGAACTATTTTCATTTTCAGTGTCCTCGTCCTCGCTACCTTCGTCCTCAACGATGACCAGACCGTTCTCCTGAAGTAAAAGTAGTAATAAAAGTGTTAGTAACTTTCAAAGCAAACAATACACGTATAACGTGAAGCTGCCTAGTAAAATTAATAACTTGCTTCAATTAATGTGTCCCGTTCGAGCAGCTGAGCTCTACAAGAATCAAAATCTTCTTTGAGCCGTTGACTGACCCTCTTGAGTTGCTCGGCTTCTCGATTCTTTTCTCGTAATTCACGACGCAACTGGGCTGCTGTTTCTTCCAACTCTTCCAGCTTGTCTTTCAGAAGATCAACCTGATATGCGTAGGAGGACTTCTCATTGTCTAGCTGAGCGTTTGCTATCATTGCTTTTCTGAACTTCTCCTCCAGCTCCTTAAGTTCCAGCTACAAAAAAAAAATCAGAATAAAATATCTTGAAACCTAAGCATGCAGTTTAGATGAAGATAATTCGAATAGCATATAGGGTGATCGATTTTGCTTGGTAAATTGTCTATAAAAAAATCTCGTGCATCGAGATGAACTTTGACAACGACGTTTGCTCTTCGATATTTACCGGGTAAAAAGTTCGAACTTTATTTGTAGGTTTTTGCGATACGAGGCAACGAATAAAGTGCTACAATATACAATTAAATATTATTTTCAACTCACACGAAGATCTCTATTGAGTCCAGCATCCTCAAGAGAGTCCTCGGAAGACCGTCTGCTTGACTGGAAATTATTAGTGTTCACTAACAAGCGAGAACTTCGCACCGGATCTGGCGTTACCCTCATGGTTCGGTTGACATCGGCTATGAGAATATTAATTAGACAAGATCAGTAAGTGAGAAAGAGTAATTATTTATTTCGAATAAAATATATACGCAAATGCGATCAGGAAACGTACGTGGATCCTCACCTGTACACATATCGTAAACCCTATCGGCATTCTCCTCAGCTTCCTTCTGCTGACGTTCTAGCTCTCGCATTCGGATTTCTCTGGCCTCGGCCCTGGCCTGTCTCCGTGCAGCCAAACGGGCTTCTGCCTGAAAGAACGTACCAAAAATCCATCCTGTTACAAAGAACATCCTCCTAGGTAGAGCTAGCACCCAGTACTGTCTCCTCGCGAGAAACATAACTGACAACCAATTAGTTACAAATAATCACTGCTAATCCATCTTAACGGTCAATTTTTATAAACTCTCAAAAGTTACTCGACCGGAGCTCAGTCAACGGTGCAAATACGTTTTTCCGACAAGTTTTCATTCTCAAAGTAGCTGAAGGTAACTTTATGACTTGAGTTGTAATATTGTCAAACGAGTGACGGTGGCTTATCGGTCTACGTATGCAGTTTTTAAAATTATTCAAATACTCATTACTTCCTGCGCACCGACATCCAGAACCTCGTTAATACTTATATCTTCACACGTGTCGAGCAACACGTTTTCCAAGTTGTTTGGCTCGTTCATTTCAATGTTTTACCGGTCGAACAAAGTGGCGAACTGTCCGATACATTTTATCGCGGGAGTCAAATCGTTATCGGAAATTTATATCGATCGCACGATCAAATCATCCGTTATCGATTGAAGTCAAGTCCTCGATCGTTCGGATCATTTAATTTTCTCCGCGAAACTTTTCCCTATATTCGTCAAGTCTTAACGAAACGATACAACGTACGACAAAAATGTTACGTCGAAGAATTCGTAACGGTCGAAGTAAATTAATTTCGGATGAGCTCGCGTATAAATGATTCGAGTCACATTCAGAGCGTGGGTCGGCCGGCCATTGCCCACGTAAGTACTGCTTACTGAAGAAATTCTTATCATGCACATCGGCACACGGTCTCCCACTACCTCGTGCTGGAAACAGAAAACATCCATGCGCGACAGATAAGCCTCACCTGTCACGGTTTCTTTTATTTTTCAAAGCACATTGAGCGTCGTGACTATCAATTCGATTTTACAACTATAACGATCATTGAATTTACCTTACTTTTTTTTCTCATTGTCTTAAGTTTCGCAATATTTATCTAGAACAGGTATCCTTCGTTCGCTCGTTAGCCGTCGTAAGATACGAATACTACGGAATTGAACGTATCGTTATAAAACGCTTAATAAGAATATATTTCTCTATCGACCGACGCTGTTTAATCTAAACTTGCGCTCTCGCTCTTTCCTTCCGCCCTTATCAAAGACCCGCTTAAGTATTCGCCACTGGTTATAATATCGTGAGGCTCCTTCGACTTCGTATTCGTTAAACTATTTTGCGCCTACGTCGCCAAGAGGTACATGCGGGTTACCTTTATTGTTTACACATACTACAATGTTAATGGCTTTACACAGACAATTAGTGTTGTCAATTCTTCGAAACCTGTTGTACCCAGTATACATAATTTTCTATTCAATTTGATACAGTTCTTATACAAATGTTGTGGACAATGTTATTGTATAATATGTGCAAGGTCGTACACTCTTCTACGTAAGCGGTTATTGCAATCATCGCCAAGCTGTTCTATTCCAAGACTAAGCACACAAGAATTAATAGAGGAGTTAGAGGACAATGGAGTTAGCACTTTTTAGGCTCGTACCTCCTTGGCGATTTGATCAAGAGCCTGATCCTCAGCAGAGTGCCTAGTGGCAATGCGCCTGCGCCCTGCGACGGAAGAGGTCTCCATTCTGGTCTAATGATTTAAGGTGTTATCAGTCCTCGATGGACCAGTGTCACTGGACGCTGGGCCAAACTCTGTCACCTCACAGGGTCACACACCACCACGCTAGGAACAAACACATAATGCATTTTGAACGATTAATATCTTGGCTCACTTTCTTACTGGAGGACGACGTACTATAGTTTGTACTGTCATAAGAAGAAAAAAAAAGACGCAATACCTTCAGTGTGTTAAATTATATTAATTAAATAATAATAAACATAGTAGGAAGGTATCATGAAATATATTGATTCTAGGTTGTAACTTGAATTGATGGATAATTTCATTGATATATTGACATGTCGCTATTTGTTATTTTCTACGGGTTGGTACAAATTAATATCTCAAACAGTTTTAATGGTCGATATTGAGGCGATTATTGCAATAGGATTTTTTGTCTGTTGTATGTAATTGGTAAGTCAAGGTATCAATCTTAAAAAGCTGACAAACACGTTGAAAACATTTATAAGACGGACAAATATTAAAACTATGTAAATAATTGTTATTTCATGCAGGATATGTTATTAATATTTTATGCTTCGTGTGTTAAACGGTATAAATTTAGAGGGTCGTGCTTTCAGAGTCTAGTGTAACTCCAAAAAATATTTTGCATAAAATTACAACGTGAAAAAATGGATATTGGAAGGATTAAATATTACGAAATGACGTTGGTTCGGCGATAATATATTGACATTGTATATTGGAGTGCATTTCAAAGATCAAACTTACGTGGAACCATTCTAAAAAGGTATCGAGTTGAAATTAACTGGCCATAAAAGGTGTCCAAGTTACACCATCACTTACTCAAAGAGTTCGAACTACTTATTCCTTCGAAAATGGATTCAAACTCTGTATATATAGTCATAGAAGAATATATAAAGAACGGTAAACAGAAAATCATGGAATCATAACGAAATATATGCAAGTATAAATGTCACTCCCAAAACGTTTGAAAATCATCCAACTTTCAATTGAAATGCCACGAATATGAATAAAGTTATCGTCTCATATCGAAAATCCTTAGTCTCGTCCGTATAATTCCATCGGAATAATGAATCACTGTACTTCTTATCCGGCACTCCGTAATATTTGCGAACCTAACCTTCAACCGAGTCATCTTGGGACTCGTCATAGATTTGTCATGACATTAGCATTACCGTAGCTGAATATTCTTCTCGAATGGGGGGATAACTTGCCAAAAATAGAAGTATCACCCGCTGGAAGAGCTCAGTCCAAAGTGCTAGACAATCGCAGTGGTAATACCGCTTAAGCTACATAACAAGAAGTATAGAGAAAGCCTCGAAAGTATAAGAAACGAGGAAAAGATTCTTCGTAAACCTTCCAATTTCACGTCTCACACCCACGCATAATGTTAGGCGTAATCTCGGCTGGAGGATGGTTCTCAACGTTTTATCGTAATCAGGGACTGTATAGATAACTTACGCGAGGACGTGAAAATCCTTCAGGGGCCGGGCATGGCTAAGTCGAACGTAAAAATAAACTGGTCGCCTATAAATACAGTGGTCGGCGATCGCGAGGCGACCATCTGTGGCTCGCGGCCGGTTTCGATGCAGCCTAGGAAGCACGGAAGGAACACGTTTAGGTCACGCTTGGAGGCCGGTTGATCGTAGCTTCCTAGTGATTCGGAATCAGCGCCGGTTTACGCGCAATTATACGAGGGTGGTGCGTTTTTGAGCGCACGACCGATCTATAGACAGACATTTCTTGATCGGACGAAAACCGCACTGGCCTCCACTTCGCACTGAAGGCCTCGCCTCGGCTATGGAGGCCACGCTACTGCTGCTGCCCTCTACAACAACACACTTCACCACACAGTACCGTACAACACACCGTACCACTGTGACACACTGTGACACCATACGACCGATCATCGGTGAGATCATTCGATCCGATAAATATCCCAGATACAGTTTAATACTGTTATAAACAGCAAACGACACTAACGCTGTCGATAAATATAACTATTGACATTTAAAAAACGTACGATTAACGTTGTCTTTGCGATGCATCGGATAAATATGAAATTACGCGATATAATTATTAAATTTCGAGTTAAAAAATATTTGAGAAAGGCTCCAGGGGCTTTTATTACGTTTACATTGTGGATCTCAGTTGATGTTCTTTGAACTATCTTCGCGAATTACTATATCCAGTATGGTTTGCAAACTATTGAAATCTGCCTTTCCTTCTGAATTCTCTTTCTTGATCGGTTTCTTTGGTTTCTCAACTTCCGTCTTATTCTTGTTCAAGCTGGAGATATCGTCCTTCGTCGTACTGTTACTCTCCTTTAAGGATTCTTGTAAAATCAAATTGTATATATTAGTGGTGTTAGGTTTTGGCTGAGGAATTCCTGGATTCTTTTGCCCCAAGTATTGCAGAGCCTCCAAAATATATTCCTGATTATCCTTATCCTTTGAAGAGGCCTTATTCGCAACCTCGTGCTGAATTGAAACATCAGAATCTGCAATGAAAAACAGAGTATTAAATCCTTGTCAAGTTTACGCGATCTTAAACAATTTTTTACCTTCTGCTGCTACAAACTTGTCATCCTCGTCCTCGGTAGTACATTCAAGCAACAGAATACCCTTGTCGATATCCTTTGCAGCATCATTTATCTTTTTAGTTATATTATTTTCCACTGAAGATACCTCTTTGACATGTTTAGCATCGTGTATCACATTCCCTTCGGAAAGCCTTCTCGATGTGGTTGTCCTGGCGACAAGTTGTACTCTCGGCAAGTGTAGTCCAGGTCCTGCATTATCTCGATATCTAAAAAGAAAGTGTATTAAAATTTAATTATGTAATGCCCACAAATTTTTGACGACCTCGCAACACGAATGCTCGGATCGCATTGATCGGATCGGACAATAAAATCCGTCTTAAGATTGAAACTATCTAAAGTGTACTTACGAGATCCGGGAGTAAGACTTTGCAAAAATAATGATCAGTATAACGAAGAGGACCGTCAGATAGAGAAACATATTGATCTGTTTAAAAGTAAGCTTGATGCAATTGCATATGGCTTGCGGTCTTTCGTTGATAATTGACAAAAGCTCATCGATATTTATAACGCGTTATTAACAAGTCACAGTCGTGTCTTCCTCAGCGGAGTACATTGTTTTGATTCTTGGCGACGTTCATTACTCAAATTGTATCTATGGTCCAATCAGCGAAAGAGCAGTTTTCGATAATTGATAAGAAAAGCCAACCCGTGTATAATTTAAAGCAATTCATTCGCTGGTTTCATTATACGCGGTACAAGCGAATAAAAAACTTGTATATTCGAGTGACACGGGATTTATTGATGTACAGTATCGTTAAGCGTACAAATTCGATTTCCCAAGTATTTTAATACAACGTGTTAGATGGTATTTTATCGCGAAACGCCAAAAAGATGATCTACTCATTGGGACCCACGGGTTAAATAAATTACACGCCGTGCGTCGAGATGCGTTTATATATATATATATATATATATATATATATATATATATATAAACGCATCTATGTATATATATATATATATATATATATATATATATATATACAGCAAATTAAGAATAATTTTCAGGAGAAAAGTAGAAGGAGACGACTTCCAAGAATGATGGCAGGGCAAGTTCTTCGTTAAAAGTTTTTCAAATTAATTCGTGAATTTTTTTTAACGAAATCCAAGTGGTTACATGGTCCTGTATTAAGATTCCTTCGATTACTCATCTTACCTATTGCAACAGCAGAGAATCAATATAATTCTTAACGTTGAGGAATTGCGAAATCTCAAAACGGATAAACATTAATTTTGAAAATCATGATTTTCATAATATTCGACTTGCCTCGACCCCCATTCGCGTAACATTAGCGTTATGGCTACGTCTTAAGATTTATACATATAAATGCTAGAGATTGCATCCGAGACGCGCTGGCGCATTATTTCGCGAATATTGCGAAACCGACGACCTACCGAACAGACTTCCGGTAAAAGTAATTTGAAGTGCTATTGAGAGTCAAAAAAAAAAGAAAACTATTTAAACGACCCAGACAACAAATTGGATGGGTATATTAAACTTTTATGATTTACTAAGAATCGAACTAAGTAGTTTCATATTTAATCTTTTTTTTCTTTCAATCTGACGTAAACTCCATATTGCAAAAATTTAACGTAAATACTTTGACGCCAGAGGATAATGTCGATTACGCTAAATTCTTATATAAATAATTTTAATATTCGCGATATTACTGGTCCATCATACTCTGTCCAGAACTTTTCCCATTTTTTTTATCATCCCTAAATATGTGCAGATTTTAATAATGTTTAACGTTAGAACACGAGGTGCTCGTCGGCGTGTTGCTTAAATCTTGGCTGGTGTTGCGTAATCGATGATATACTACAGCCAAATAATGAATTTCACAATAATCACGCAGAGCATCTTTATTTTTTAATGTTATCTGCGGACATATTCGCCATTAAGTGTATCGGGTGCATGCTTAGGAATTTAGATACGCCTTAGGACTGTCTTTTAGGGAATATGTACGTATATATCCCCACGAATTCATTGTACTTTAGAGTAATATAAGTAATTAAGCGCAATAAAACAATTTTTTTAAACTTCAAAATCCAAAAGGAAACGTCACAATGACTATTGTATATGCACTGTCATTTTTCATCGAGTATCTGTACGTAATTTTCGGAAATACGTTTTATCATAGCGTTCTAACTGTTTCAACATGGAATACATTTCGTGGATTTCCAGCATTATACCTTAATTATACGTTTAATCTTCTCTCCGAGGAACGATACGAATTATCTAACAAACTGGCAACCTGCTCGGCGCAATCAAACGGTGACATCGATCGCGAGCCTAACTATTGGTCTTCGTGTTCTGCCGTTAATAGAAATTTGTATGAAAAAAAAAAAAAAAAAAAAAAAAAAAAAACAGCAAAAAGACAAATAAATTCCGAGCGAAGAAAGACTGTGTAAAGTCGCCGGTTCCGATGAACTCTCACTCCTAGAGCGAATTCCTTCAGTTGCCGGCTACGTGCCGCACGTAAAATACTAGAATGTATCAAATATATATTATTATCTTTGAATAAATGTCTCTTTTGACGGTATCATCGCTATTGGGAATGACGCGCGAACTGTGGCCAGCGACGAGTCAGTCATCCAAATCGTTAACGTGGAGGACCTCCCGGTACGTCAGGCCGGCTTGCAACAGCGTCTGGATCTTGTCTTTTGGGTAAAGAACCCTTTTCGGATAGCTAGTGGTGATTTCGAAGTTGGTCGGTGAATCCGGTTGGCTAAAGATCCAGTGGTACACGTCCTAAAATTATAAGAGATCCGAATCAGTACAATTTGGGATTTAAAATACTTCATGAATTTGAACGGAGTTCATTCCCATTTCTTG
Organism: Trachelus iudaicus; assembly: GCA_030142595.1. Lineage (NCBI taxonomy): Eukaryota > Metazoa > Arthropoda > Insecta > Hymenoptera > Cephidae > Trachelus > Trachelus iudaicus. Next base: position 214,628 of record JARQTH010000558.1, read on the forward strand.
TAACAGGAACGATTCCCTGCATCTTCTGATCGTTCTAAAAACGCATGCGTATACGGAATTGCTGACACTTTGCGAAGCTTTAAGCATATACATTATATTTCTAATCTAGTTTGTATACTGATCATTTAGTTTGAATAAAATTTATTCTTACCTCGATAGTATGAGTGAGAAGAAACCTTCGCTTGACCGTACGTTCGCCTAATTTAATTAGCAGATGACACGCACTGGGATTCGAGGGTTCAGGCTCCAAAGGAACCTTTCGAATGGTAAGTTCTTTCTCCATGCGGATCCGTTGAATTTCCCTTTCCTGTGCATTGATAACCTCGCGTTCCTTAGCTTCCTGTTCCTCGCGCGCCCTTCGTTCCTCCTCTCTTTTTCGATCCTTCTCTTGATCCGCTCTCAATGACTCCTCGTATGCTTGATCTTGCTGTTGTCGCAACGATTGCGCTGCGCTACGTTCGGCCCTATCTTGTCGCGCCTGAATCAGGCTAATTTCGTTGTTGTCAATGAAAGTGCGCAGTCGAGAAATGAGTTCTATTGGTGACGGAATGCCTTCCATACTGAAAGATTAAAGAGGAATAATTTAATCGTTTCAGTCAGTCAAAGATAAGTTTCTTGTACTGACCGGCCGACTATCGTCATACGATTGTCCCTTAAAACGATAAGAGCCAAAAATGGATAACTTCCAGACCGCAGTGCTTCTGCAACCTTGTAGCCTTCACCGGACTGAACGTTGCACGCCCAAAAAAGCGTATGCGTATTAACATAGCGAATAACTTCGGGATCAGCCAAAGTATTTCTGGATAAAATTGAAGAAGTTAAGTGAACGCTAACAATCTTGGCTGGTATTACTGAATATATTGATATCGATAGATATACCTGCACCACTGCTCAATATCTTGAGCTTCGTCTTTGTGCAAGTAAACAAGTAAAAATCTAAGTTCTTGTTTAGCATCTGAGAGAGCTTGACTGTATGAGCCTTGATAGAAAACTGGATGACTAGTGCCATACCGTTCCTCGTAGGAGCGTATAAAGTTCATGACATCTTGGACTGGATCGGATGATACTGAAATAAATAATATGTTATGTTTGATTCAAGCGAAAAGCAATGTTATTTGGATTATGAATCTTACCAGGTCGAACGTTTGATCTAAATATGGCCAATACGAGTTGTAAGATACCACTGACCAAATGGTAGCACATTGAAAACACATAGGATAATAAACCACCAGCAGCACCACCAGAGCTTCCGGCTGGACTAAAGTATATTCGAGAACCAGTGTCATCGACAACCGGTGGTGGTCGCGATCTTGAATCCTGGGCGTACATCGATGGTCTGCCTTCGTAAAGATTTAATCGTTCCTAAAATGATAAAATTGTAGTTTATTTAATTATTTATGCTATTCAAATACTTTCGGACATGGACTGTCGTAAGACACGTGTACCTGCACAGCAATTTCCAAATTCCAATCGTGTCTTTGTAATACATCACGACATATGGAAAGATCCTCGATTCCAGTTAGATCCTAGAACAAAATAGTCCTTAAAATATAGATATATTTTAATACACAATGAATCAACATTTTCTACAATCGAATGTTGTTGAAACTACAATGTTTTGTTAACTACAATTTTGATAATTGCCTCGCAATATTCTAAGCTAAACCAAATACAGGAATATCATCAATTAAAAGTATGCAATATTTGACATAATTATCAGTTAATATTCCAATCGTGTCCCTGAAGTCAACAAAAGGTGCCAAGGACAAATTAAAAGAACCATTCTCAAAGAGAATTCTAATGTTGCCCCAAAAACCAAATGTCATTGTCGTAATCCATTTGATTTCCGGTAATATTGTTGGCTGTGTTGTTGTTGTCGCTATTATTATTATAGTCACCTGAAACTGAAGAACTTTTTCAGTTTGTTCGCCGCTGAGCTCGCCCAACGCGAATTCCGCCATGGCGATGATTCTCCTCCGCGTAGCTCAGCACCGAAACGATCTTTCTCTTATTTATTTTTCCGTTCCTATCAGCTGACGTAGTTTGTCGTAACGAGACAGCTTTTGTACAGCATTTGGTTATGCGACTCAAAAGGATAGTGTCGCCTAACCTCACTTCTCGCGATGTCTTTTACAGCAATTGCATGAAAGCGCACAGCCCTCTTTCATGCTTTACATAGATTGTAAATTGCCGTGTAAAATATTACATTTCTAAGCGCACATACTCCGCAGCGCTACGGTCCTTCTATATCGCCGAAGCCCGTTGGATACGAGTGAGCGCGAGACTCTTCTTTAATATTATTTCATGCCTGAGATTTATCGAGTATCTTCTCGAATACTGTAGTACCTGAACTTCTGATAGATGGAGACACTATCTACTCCCGAACTTATTTAACGGTGTACCTGACATTCGCGTAATTGCAGTAGTGGTGTCGGCTGGCGAGGGGTGCTGTGTCCGAATATCATTTTTTTAAGCTTCAAGCCTCTAAGGAAGAAAGCAACGAAAGCAATACGCAAATCGTTAGGGAAGTAACGCAATGTAACAAGAGATAACCACGAGCGAAACGTACGTGCCAGATAACGAGATACAAATTGAAATTGTGCAAAATTCTATTTCACCATTCACGAAGAGGAAGTCCTGCGTATTCTACTGGTGGTCTATTTTGCTAATTCGGAATGGAGAGCCCATTGCCGCACATTATGGAAAGTTCCGACATTGACTTCTCTACGAAACCAAAAGATAGGTTAGTCAAAGTTCTTGACTCGATCGAAATCCATGTCGAACAGCTGAGGAAAAATGCATGGCGACTTGAGGAAGAGAAAGACACTCTCCTTACTACTTTGGATACTCTTCGTAACAACGATCTTCTATGTTCTCTTGAGGATTGTAAGTATTTTAGTTTTATGGATTCGAATACTTTTATTTTTAACTTCTACATATTACGTCTATCTCTCTCGGATTTTCTAGAAAAATCTTCGCCGCCGGCCGGAAGACTATAGAAGTTGCTCCATAATTTTAACTTGAGCTCTCGTGTACGAGTAATTTCTATACTTCCGTTTTGACTTTGTTCAATGTTTTTCAAACAATCTGGTATTTCTAAAACTCTGTTTATAAGTGATGACGATCTGCGAGTAATTTAAAATGAAATTGGAACTTTGTGTTGATTGGCTGATTTTGGTAAAACTTCCTCTCATGTTCGGTCATATAGGCTCTAGTGATAATTATTTATATTACAGTATATAAAATTGTCATATTTCTTAATAGTGGAAGCTTTCATTACTTTTTTAATTTTTAATGTAAAATCTATGATTATCATATTTTTAGCCGACAAAGATGATGTACTGAGATATGTGGAAAGACTATCAACGCGCTGCTTGACAGTTGAAGTTGTTGTTAAAATTCAACGTGATCATGTTCAGCAGGAAGCATTGCACCAGGTGGGTATTGGAATAAAACTATAAATTTTACTTTAAAAGAAGAATAATGGTCGATACCCAATGTATAACTAATTTTTCTATCTTAGGTGAATGATCTTATCGATAGTTTAGTTGTTGGCCTACGCGATGATCCATTTAGTACACGACAGCGATGCGCAGCATTTATGAATGCTTGCTCATCGCATACTACTGGAAGTTCAGACAAAAACTTTGAAATGGCCATCCTTGGCTGTACGATGGACGATCAAAAACGCGTAAAGAAAAGGTTGCAGGGTCTCCTAGACTACATTGATAAGATGCACACCATAGAGATGCAGTGAGAGCAAACGATAGCTGCATGATTATAAAGATGGAAACCAGATAGCAGCCCTTCCATTGCGACACATACATGTAATTTGTTGTATAGATTCCACGATACAGCCAGGCTGTATAATCAATGCAAAGAACAACAGGACAGGGGTCAGGATATATTCCATAGAAACCTTTACATAAAAGATTCAAAGACAAAAGGGGGGATTAAAAGAAGAGAGGGGAAACAAAAGAAATGGAAATATGCAGCATTCCTCGCAGCAGACGTGACTCAGTCATCCGAGATTCCTCTGAATAAAAGCGAAATCTAGCGCTCAAATTGCACTTTTGATCGGACTACTAAAAGCATGCACTCGCGCTATGTACCTAATACAAAATGATGAAAATTCATGTATGTTTGTATAGATAGTTTTTGCTAAACGTACGCTATTTGGAAATATTACTGCTTAACTTGGTAAATACGTCCTGCTGAATATTCAGATAACACAGATAGAAGTTTGTCATGGCCAAGAAGAAGGATGATAAGGGATGCTTATCATGAAAAAAAAAAAGATACTTCTAGGATATCTGAAGTTCGGTAATGTAGTAGTAGTTCCTTTTCACACTTTCCTCCTGTACTAATTTCTCTTAGTAACGTTCCTTCAATGACACTCAACATTGAGCATTTAATTATTAAATCTTTCTTTCTTACTCTTTTCGCGACATTATGAATTCCAGAATAAGTAGTTGCTACATTGTAAATAAAATAAGATTATGTTCAAATTTCATATTGTCAGATAGGAGCGCCCCTTGTTTCGCCAATTACAATTAACATTATTGTATGACGGTTTGTTATCCTCTTCCAAGTGCATAAACGTTCTTATAAACATTATTAAGACTCTCGCTTTTCTTTTTCTTTTTTTTTTTTAAAGAATGAGAAAAAATAAATGGCCGTGATTTTGAAATATAATTAAATTAATAAAATTTATGCGTTATTCGTCTCTAAAGTATTTAGTTTTTCTGACCAAAGTAGCGTTACAACTAGTTAAAGCACATTATTATTTTTTACCTATAAATTTACCCAGTGCATGTTCAAATATATAATTTCGAAAATAATTTTACCTCATGCAAACCACAATACTTTGCTAGGCCGTATACGGCAGATAGTAAAAAAAAAACGTGTTTAGATATATCTCGTCCAGATTAATCTGCGATGTACAAAACCAATGTAAAAAATACATGTCTATTGTCATTTCTGTGATAATAAACACTCAGATTCCAAAAAGTCCATCTATTATTTTCGATAAATCAAGTCCCGAGGAATTTTATTGTAAAAAAAAAAACGAGTTCAATTCTACTTAAGCGTATCGAAAATAAATTCCACCTGCTTCCTCGTCTATTTCTCGTATCCTTCGTCAATAATTCATTTTATGAATATGCCAACACGTCATTGGCACTCTGAAATATGTCGTATAAAATATCGATTCTCACCGGAACTTGCGCGTTTATCGGATTAAATGATACGACATAATGGCTAAAAATATAAAAACAATATCGCGTACAGAGTGCCAGTATTCCAAAGAATGGTTTGCCACAGTCGGAAAGACGGATCAATAAACTTCAATATTAGAAGACTTGACCAATGTGGACGGTAATAGGAGCTGCTCTGCAGTAACCTCCTTACATTGTGCTAAGTTAAATTTATGCAACAAAAAGTCGATACACTGTCCTTGACGCAAGAATAGTTGAATATTAAGATATTAGAGCAAATTGATAAGATTTACTCCGATTGTGAGACCAGCCTTGGCTTATCAAATGAAGTATCGTTTCATTAGAATATTTAGCAAAGCCACGCCGAACATTATTGACTAATGAAGTTCTCGCATGAGCGAGCATCTCTTCCTCTGGAATATCGTTTGCATATTTACGTCTGTGACAGGCAATAAAAATTAGAATTCATAGGCGGAAGGCTTCTCCTGCACCGTTTGATCATTACACAGATGCCAGAGAGAGATGTGCTTGACGCTATCCAGTCGGTCATCGGCCCTTGCCCAGAAGACCTTGCTAAAGGTGAAGGCCACTTGACAATACATTCACTATATATATATATATATATATAACATCGTTAAAACCTGACAACTGTGTAATAAATACTTGGTAAATTATTATCTTACAATTTTACAGCAGCCCCCGGAAAAACGCTATAAAACACAGACTGTATAACAGTTGAAAAAAAAAAAGAGAGAAAGGAGTTTCACATTGGACACGCTTGGAGTGTCGCAAATGATTAAATTACAGACTTATTAGACCTCGTCTTGGTGCTTGATGTAAATATTATAAGAATAATCAAATACAACGATCCACGATTCTTTCAGTGATTCACTCTTAAGGATTTATTTGTATTTGGTTAATTACTGCGCTCTCACATTCACCTACGTTATAATGTTATTGTACCTCGTCGATCAGCCCACTGAGACAAATCATTCGCACGACGACAAACGTGTGTATCTCCTTTCGGATTACTGCGACCGCAGCATCTTCTGTGAACGTGGGCGACGGTACAGCCTTGCGAACGTGCCTGGTACGTGTCTCGCCTACACAGGTAGGAGAGGTTTGGATAACGGCACGAAATATAATATTACCGTGTGAATCCTCATATCGGGCGTGGAGTCACTAGTTGCGCTGTGCCAATATAAAAATCAATAGAAAAACCGGTTAGTCACTCCTTCAACGATAATAGCTACGGTACGATGATAAAATACATATTTACAAATTGGCTTCTTATGCTAGGCAAAGGTACTCTCTCTTGCTGAGGCTATCGCATTCAAGTATTATTTCTTGTCCTTTCGTCGACGATACTCTGTTTGATATGGTAAGAGCTATTTTTTTTTTGATTTTGAAAAGTAACAAAAAGCCTCCACGAAAATTACAATAATCCTGACACGCGAGAGCCTCTCTCTTTATTCTTCCTTTATCCCCGTATTCCTTTTCCATTGGTCAGTGGCGCCGTTGTCACAGCAATATTGGTATTTGATTATCGCGAAAGTTCTTCCTGACTTTTGACTCCCGTCTATCAGCGAACACACTTTTAGCAGGCGAAGAAGTCCGAGGGTACATCAGAGAAGCCTGCAGGCGTTCTTGACAAAGTTCTTTTTCTTGTGATGCCGCGTAGTTTTCCCACCAGGTCGCAGGACGATCGTACCATTTCCGGTACTGCGTCCACCGGTAGAACCATTCGGACTGAAGGCACCTGTGAAGTAACAAGAAAGAAACCTTAGCCGCCGCCCGTCGCGTCCCAATATTTTCTATATACACAAGAAGCATCGATAAACGATTCTCGGCGTTATCCCCTCGATTAAAAGTACTCCTGGGAACATCTTCTTTAGTTACCCCCCTATAATTGTACACTGCCAGGCTCATTAGACAAACCTTTCCCATGCAGGCAGTAAGTAGTAACTGGTAGTAACTGGTAGTAACGCAACCCACTACCCGGTATAGACATCCGGCGAGACATCTTAATGAAATCATTTTCAATCCACGACCAATGTCCTTGCACTGTCATTATAAATTCTTCGCGTTTCTCTCGAACAGAAAAGTACAAAAATAAAATCTCCATTTATCATACCAATGTATCGCTAACTGCTCGTATCCAATGTAAAACCAGGTACGGAAGCATTAAAAAGTTTTTCTGTCCGACCAACGTATAATGCACCGGCATTATATGCATATACTAGAAACCCATGGTGTCTAGTAATCCGATACCTAACCTTGCCCGGCATTACCGGTCCATCGCGTTCATACACGCTACGTACTGCACACCCTGTACACATAATATACACATACTATATGTATAGTCACTGTATAGTCGCGTACGCGCATACCGCGCAAGAAGGAAAAGTCTATAAGACGATCGGCAAATTCCACAGTAAAGTGCGTTAACGTGCTCTAGGAAAATAGCCTTACCAGAAAGGTAATTCTTCGCTCTGCGTACGCCAGAGTGTACGTGTTCATACGTACGCAATTCACGTGTATCCATATTGTCATTCTGCTCTTGTGGATTACATCCATCGACTACAAGTATTATATATGTATATACAGAGATTATCTGGATCTCCATGGCCTAGATCTCGATCGGGTATGTCAAATCGGCTAGTATTTTGAGGTTAGTGCTTCGTCAATGCCATCCTGAAGTAACGCCGGGATAGGCCCTTGTTCGTTTGTCTAGATAGGATATACTAAGTGACTAGTACGTTACGGAGGTTGGAACAGTCGCGTGACCATAGCTACATCTGCAGAAGTATCGATCTCACCAGGTAGCCGCAAACAATGACGAATCGGCAGGTTTTTTTTGAGGTTAATATACACAATTTATCCTACTCTTGACAAGTGGCTGGCGAACTATTTCGGACGTGGATTTATCGCGTGACGCTCGGACCGGTCACTTTGGAAACTTTAAGAAGTAATTATTTTTTAGTTCGTGGCGCGAATGGCCCTGGCTGAGGGTTCGCGAGGTTGTTACTCAGGATCGCGTGCCCGGGATATAGGTGATTACAGGCCAGGTTGAGATAGCTGGTGCGTTGATCGCAAGTCTGTGAAATTACTGCTACCGCTGAGGTCAACCTGGTGCGTGTATGTAGCTAGGAAGATGCACGAGGTATGTTGGATGAGGTTAGAGATAACGATTAAGACTCCATTATATCCTGGAATGGATATTACGTGTACCGATGGCGCGGAGGGGTAATTTAGTCAATTATTTTCTATAAATACAACGACCCCAACGTTACGGCAAGACTTATAGTTTTGTTGGACGATGACATTTATTTTTATAGTTTCTATACCTCTGTTATCCAGGTCACCTGTTACGCTTGGTACTCTTTTATCATACGCTTTACAAGTTGGCTTACGAGTTTTCTGTTCAACTGATACTCTGCTATATAAATTGGACTCTTTTCAATGGGTCATCCTTACTTGGAATTTGTATCCTATCTTTGAATTTGACAACAAAACCGGAAAATAGAGGCAAATTACTTATTGACCATGACAATCATAGAGATAATACCGACGTCGGATGGGCTTATAGATAATGAAATTATGGAAGAGAAACTGATAATTTCCATCGCCAATAAAAACCGTTATCCAGGATTCCCTCATACGTATATCCTGATAACGGGTGTCATTATATATTTTTGTCAAGTCCTTGACAAACTTCATAAATTGGCAAAATTATATGTGTACGTTCACGCCGATGGTCGGTTCCACAAAAATTGTTGCCTGTCACGTTGGCAAACGTAGCGTCCTCTTACGTAACGTCCAGAATAAAATATAAAAAAAATTATTAAATGATCCAGTATACCGAAGACACGCTTTAAATTAATCCCTGTCCACGAGCCAAGTGGGCAATCATTAATAAATTTTTTAGATTTAACCACAAGCCTTGGTCCGTCACATTGAATATCAAATAGGATTTATCGATTCTCCATTGATTCCAGAGTCGAATGTTTTCCCGTGCGATGAAGATTCGTGCGTGATAATATATTCCCAGGTTTATCCTTCCATGCAGGATACATCCACCACCAAGTGCACGCGATGTAAACTATTGAGACTGACCGTGTGAAGTCGTGCAGTTATTCTTTTAACCCGACGAAGCCAAGTGCTTATATATCGTTCGATAAAATTAATATGCGGAATGCGTGAAAGCAAAATAAAAGAAAAAATTCAAACACTAACTTATTACAGAGGGCGACCTCGGTCCAGCTGAATAGAGTCTCAAGTCGTCCTGAAAGTCGTCCTCGCAGCGACGCATCTCGTGAAGACATCTCGACGCCAGGTGCCTGAAGACACCAACGACGCCGACGTCCTCCTTCACAGAGGTTCGCAGCAGTTTACATCCCAGGGCTCGGCCAAGTCGCTCGGCTTCTTCGCTAAATAAAATATACCAGAAATACTTTATCATTCGTCTACAGCGTCAATAAGCAGAAATTGAGAAGCACGTGGGTCTAAATTAAATTACAACCAGCCGACACTTCACACTGCATCGACCCTATATACTCTCCATTGGCAACAAAGAGTATCAAACTTAACAAAGGTTATATCCATCACTTGTCCTAGCTTAAAACTTCAAGACGTGGAACACTCACGGGTCTATGACACACTGGTCGATCAGATCCATCTTGTTCTGTACCAGTACCGTAGGAATTTCTCCACACTCATTTTCCACCTGTTGAAAGAAAAAAAAAAAATCACATTAGTCAGTCAAGAGCTGGCATAAGAAAAGCATTACTGTACAGGCAATAGGTATAAGCCATAAAGTCCAATCAAACGGGACAAAAACTATTTCAAAAGTCAATTATACATTTTTCTTCCCATCGCTAATCACTAACATCATCTTGACCGACAAGCACGGTTTACCATCGACTTATTCATGACTCCCCCCAAAAAATCCAGTAGTAAATGTACATTCCAAAATTTCGCATAACAATCATAATCGATCCTTTCGCCAAGTACGTCCAGCGGATAAGACATTAAAAAATTTTCGCACGTCTATGCATATGCATATAACAAAGTATATAAACGTATATAAAATATCTCGCGCGTAAAGTCACGACACAACTGACACTAAAAAATTTGACTAACCAATAAACAGTCAGGGTGACGTATCACATAAGCACGTACACGTCATCGAATAATCACAGGTTTCACATGTTCCTGGCCGCCTACCATACCCTACAGTGTTAACCCGTAGAAAGTCGTTACGTGCGATGCGCCATAAAATATGATGCAAAGATAACACTGGGTCTATCTATTCCTTAGTATTAGTCTCGACCGGCTTCGCGCTGTGCATACAGCCAAGCTCTACCAGTTTCCTCAGAAGGAGTTATTCAGCGCCAGACAGCAGACTCAAAGCTGGGAAAGGATCGACGGGGAAATTTCTTCTCGAAGCAAGGAAGAACGCGGAGGACGATGCTGGAGTCAAGTTCTTTGGAAGAGGTCCGGAGTCGTGCGATGAATGGCATTGAAGTACGCCATAAGAAGAGTGACCCTGGACTCCGGTTGGAGTAGTTCAGTTTTTCAATCAAACGTTCCACGGGGGTATGCCAACTTTACTATTTCCGTAGAGGAGTACCGGGGTGGTCCGTACCTTCAACTTCCAGGAGGGAATCGCGTCGAAGGAGTCTCTGTCCGTGGCTGAGTATGCGAGCACGCAGGCGTGAGCACCCCTGTAGTAGGCAGCAGTAATTGCATCGAACTCTTCCTGGCCTGCGGTGTCCCACAGCATCAGTCGTACGTCTTCGGCGTCGACTCTGAGAATTAAAAAGAAATATTACTGCTTTATCACCTGTATCAATTAACGCGATAGAAAAAGTCTGATACGCGATAAAACGTAAATTGCTGACGATAAGGTTTTTTTTTACGAATTTAATAGCAATTAAGTGTGTCGATAAATTGCTTTGTAACTTGTCGCGCGCGCTTAGGCATTTTTTCTTGGTTATTGGCAATCCGCTTTGCTCGACTTTTCTTTTTTGTTTACCACCTTAACGGGTAGGATAACGAGACGGACGTGGAGTTTACTGTTTGACACGAATTTTCCACGAGGAGAGTAACGAGCGCAGTCTCGCACGGTGCACGAGACAAGTTCACGTGGAAATTCTCACGATTCGTTAGCGTAGTCAACGGTGCGCAAGGTTTTTCTCATGTCGAGAGAGCCGCGAAGCCTGCGCCCGACGTTACGAAGAACAAAAGAGCAGCTATGCAAATCCGTATCCGTAATTCTATACCTAGATTTCCAGTTAGAGTCGCTACCAGATACTCGCTGGAAAGTACGAAAGTACGAAAGTGTGTGCCTTGTTGATAATCTTTTTTCGACCTCGTTTGCCTTTGACGAATAATAAAAAAGAAAAAGTCTATCAAAGAGAAACCAATGAATAATTTGTCCGACGGACATAATAAATTTTCATTCCGTATCGCCGTACGAAAATTCCATACCGTATTTGGCGCTGGTCTATCGAGCTAGGAATTCAATGACCAGTTTCTTTTGGGCTTTCTATAATTTTCAAGAAAAAAACAAACGGACGAGCAAGCACGTGCGAAGACGCGTACTAATTATAAGTGGAAACGCACTCGATCTGCCGTTCCAGAAAGTCCACGCCGATCGTCTTCTTGTAGTCCCTCGTGTAGGTACCCTTGCAGAATCGTTGAATCATGGAGGACTTGCCTACAGCCCCGTTGCCGACTATCACCACCTGAGAAAATAAACGAGCATAAAATGAAAAAGTATGACGAGTCCACGAAGATGGAGACAAAATTCAATGGACAAAAAAAAACATATAAAAAACCCAATGAGGAACCAAAAATAAAAAATGTCCATTTTTCAAAAATTTACCTAGCGGACTCATTACCAGCAACGTTACTGTCCTATTGGACATGAGTACACGAGGAACTGGTCCAGGAACGTTTTACCTCAAGACGAACCAGCTGCTCAACGACCAGACTGTTGTTTGTTCAAGAACGAAGGAAATTTAATGGACAAAAAAATAAAAATCCAATCAGGATCGACAAATAAAAATGTCAATTCTTGACAACTTTACCTACCCGAGCTCATGGCGTACCAGCAACGTTCCTGTCCTATTAAACATAATCACACGAGGAACTGGTTCCGAACCTTGTTACCGCCAAGACAAACAGCTGCTCAATTACTAGACTTTTGATCGTTGTGCACGACTTTCTAGAATCACGGTTAAAAACGACCGTGGAAAAAATTATAACGTACGCTGGGCCACGCTTACCACGAAGAATACTTTTAGTTGCGTTAAATTCATCAAAAGTCCCATATCACCCTCTTCTACGGTGTAAATTATACAAAGTGACAGCTGTACGCAAAAATTAATCGTTAATTAAAATGTATTTATACACAATCCGCAACAACCTTACGGACGTATCTAGCGTTCAAAATTATTATACATACAGCTGATCGGATTCGCAGTAAAATTTGTAACTGTATCTGTATATATATCATATACGAAGTCAAATTTTTTTTTTTCATACATAACCAGTAATGTCGTCAACTTGTTAACGGCTTATAATTCCGACTGTTTCCCAACGTGGCTTCCAATCGCGGTGGCAGGGTATCGCGTGTGTCGCAGATAAATTTCGAATGGGTATGGGATCTCGGCCGCGGTACCTTACTTTAAATTATCCCATCGAATCGAAGAGATAACGGTGCACTTGCCGTACGAAGTGGGTTACCTCAAGAAAGGTTGCAAGTCCGCGCGCGCCTTACAAAAACCGGTCCTTCGAATCAGGAAACGAACCGAGAGAATCTCGCACGCGCCCATCCGCCATTCCTTCTTTGAATTCCATATATATTTGCATTTACATACAAAAGTCAAAGGTCTGCGTCGCTGTCGTTAAACGTTGTGACATCAGAAGAAGCGAGCTACGTGCAAACAAGAATTATATGAAAAAATGCATATTAAATGGAAAAAAAAACAGTTGTACTGTTATATCTATAGAGTTGCGTGACTAACCTAAAAAAAAATACCTAACCACGGGTTTGCACATGTCATGGCTAATCAATAATATACTACACCCCTCAATGGGAAAAACGTACTTTTCCAACTTTCGTTCCGAAAGGCTTCATCGATAGCTGATCGATTCCGATCGATCGTCGATAAATAGTTTGTTATGTCATTTCCGTTGAAAACATTAGTGACGGTCTTATTCGAGCCTTGCGAATGTATATGTATACAGGGTGTCCCAGTTGAATTCCCACGTCAACGCACGGGTTGGCCATCGGATATTCTCTGAATATTATTCTTCTGAAATTGCCGTCATTTATATTATGCATAGCCAATAGACAGGATCTACCTGTCGTAGGGTTATCCTTTTTCTTTTTTCACGGCCAACTTCGCGTCAATATTTCAAACGTCGCGAATCTTCGTCGTGAAAGAAAAAAAAGAAGCCGCACGAAAAATTATACGAAATGACCGTTCGCGTTCCATATCATCATAATGAATTTGCATAAACGTGTTTTTGCCTTTTAAAATCACTGATCTTCTACTTAATTAACCGTTTCGTCAAAATTGTCACAACGTTAAAGTGTCTCGTGCCCCAGGCAGATTCTATATTAATATCCTAATATATATGGATATGTCACAATTAAGGAAAAAAAAAAAAACCGGAGCCAACGAAAACTTTCAAAACACACACTATGAATTGATAACACGCCAAATTAATTGCTATACGCATATCCAAATAAGTTACCTGTAACTTTTCGTGTATAAAAACAATTTAAAAAAAAACGATTTTTACTTAAAAACCTAATAAACACTACTTATTCCAGGATCTAGACGCTCTCAAGTATGGGTAATTAAGAATTATTGCATCAGCTCTAGATGGTTCTACCATGGGAATTAATAGAAATCAAATAGCCAGAACCATCTTTAGGTGGTGCAATAGCCTGAATAACCGTCTACATACGCACACAAAAACATATCCATAAAATCAAGAGTCCAGAAGCAACGCGAAGTACTTCGCTGTTCCGAGTAAGAATAATCCTATTTACTTGAAGTTTCTCGTGACGAAGAACGTCGACTGCCTATAGCCTGCATCGACTAATCAAACAAAAAGTGGACGTCAAGTAAGAGAGTATCGAGTAATACATCGCAGTACAGCGACGCCGATAATAGAGCCAGTAAAATAAGCCAAGTAAAAGTAACGCGTGGATGTGTTTGCCGCACATACCTGCGAAAACGCCGGTACGTACCGTTAGCCGCAATAGAAGCAGACACCGAAGGCTCTGTATGAAGTTAGCAAGAGAAAGAGCATACGGAGAGAAGCCACGCGTAAAATATCTCATACCCTTGTAATAAAGTAAAATCTATTATCCAATGCAAGTGGTCGCCCCAGAACCTGACTTTATAATATAGTCATTGACCTCCTTCAATAGATCGATCATAAACGTCCACTGACCTGCACAGTTTAAGAATTTAACTCGTGACATTTAAATTTCACTACACTGTATATATTCCCCCTGTGCTATATTGTATATGGCGCCACAGCATACAGTACACACGCCATAGAGACTGTCAAGAGTAAGAAAAACAGTAATTCAAAGTAATCCCCCTTACCAAAGGAGCCTCGTAAATTAAGAAGCTACGAATTTCAAAAACCACGCTTTACGATTAAAGCCATGCCAAGGTACAAGATAATCTAACGCTTCGCGAAGGACCTGACGAACTTTTAATTGCTATAATAAATCATAGTAATATTGTGTCTACCTTGAGTGATATCTCGAGCTCTTCCTCCCGCATTCTGACCGCACTGTGATTAGCATAATATCCAGCTACGATTTCCTGAGAAGCCTTCACTCCCGTGGTAGCGCGACGTTACAACTTAGAACGGCCTCCTGGTGAACTTTTATGTCGACGATCGGCGATTCTGCAGGCAACCGATTCTCGTTGATACCAGACCCAGTCTGAGCATCGCCATTGAGCTTATAAAACTTCGCGACACTTCGAAACCTTTTTTTTTTCACCGTGGGAAAAAATAAATCAAATATCCGAGTAAAACTTGCATTCACAATGAGATCTCGTACGAGAAGTACAAACTCCCGACCACAACGAATACACCGCACGGGCCAGCACTGGCCGACTGAGCACCTGTAAACGAACACCTGCCAAGTTTCGATGCCTAGGGATATTTATCTAGAGACTTTTCACTTTCCACGTTGAACCAGCCTTGGGCGCTAAGATCGGCGCATTTCGAACGCGCGTCTGCGCTCTGTGCGCGATTACAAATATATTTTACGTGTGTATACAAATTATTACAAGCACAGCGTACGTTGCATTCGTTTGGAAGGAGCGCTAAATTATTCAATTCTCGTAATTTATTACTAGTACAATAATAATACCAATGGTGAATAATAAACAAGGACAATAACAAGAGGAAGAAAATGGAGAAAAACATTTTAAAAAATTATCTATAATGCAGAAGCGTATGAAGCACGACCGCCTGACTCCTTTTTTTTTTCTAAATTTGTAAGCGCTCAAAATATAATCACCACATATATTAACAGAGATTATTAATGCCGGTTTTAAATTTTCATAGAGATAAGGAAGAGAGCATTGCACAGTGCGAAGATGGAGTAAGGTGATCGAAGGACTGCAGAGCCAGTAATATTATTTTTCGAAATACCTCTCGATATGTATATATATAAAATTATACAATCGCTATATATATGTGTGTGTATATATATTTCTTGTATTTACGTATATATGTACTGTCCATGATCGATTCTGTGTATGCACATGCATATGCATATATGTATGTATGTATATGTATATATAATTCTCTAGTTAGTACAATAGCGTGTAATGTTGTTACGTAACTGTATACATATACGTGTTTTCATTGTAATAATCGGATAGTAATCGGCAAACTTCGTGTTTTTGAAAGTATCCATTTCATAATGACAATAATAATAATAATAATAGTAATACTAATAATAATACACATCGCGCTACTCGCTCGTCCAGAAAAAGAAATTCCTCCTCTAACCACACAACGACGTAACGGGCTTTCAATTCATGTTCGTTGAGTTTCGCCAATCGTTTACATACAACATTTATTATATTTCGCGAATAAAGGAAAATACGCGTCCGCAAAAACGTCCCGTTGACATCGAATGGGTGCAATTTTTCTGATCAATACAAAATCAAGCAGCGATGCTCAAGACTCGAAAAAGCATAACGTGCACCGTACAGAGCTTAAGGGTTAAGGAAGCGACGAAAAGGGGGAAGAATAATTAAGAATTTTCTGCAACGTTACGGACAAATAATTGTTGCATTTGTATCGTTCACTTTTTGACTTTTCGATGAGAATTTGACAAGTTGCGACGGAAAATTTTGAAAAATTGACGTACGGACGTCTGTCTGGTCCCTGAAAACTGAGCATGGATTTAGGGATTTAAGATATATATATATATATATATAACCCTATGACCTTTTGACCATACGCACTGTCAAATTCTAAACTATTGCAGGTGACGTTATGGCGCGTATTTTGAAAAACTTAAAAAATAAAGGTTGGGCTCAGTCGTTGGTATTATGCGCGGACTGGCAATTTTTTAAACAATATTCGTTAAGGTCGTTAAGGTGTGAAAACACGAAAAATAAAGTTCGACTATCCTCCGGGCTTTATTGAGCTACGCCCTTCTCCAGG
This sequence comes from Trachelus iudaicus, assembly GCA_030142595.1. Lineage (NCBI taxonomy): Eukaryota > Metazoa > Arthropoda > Insecta > Hymenoptera > Cephidae > Trachelus > Trachelus iudaicus. The sequence continues at coordinate 231,571 of JARQTH010000558.1, forward strand.
CTGTATTATGTATGTATAAAGCAAAAAAAGAAAGATAAAATAACGAAGAAAGTTAAAGACGTTTCTTTGTAAATTGAACGACGATTAGTAGCGACGGGGCGAATATTCGCTTGATAATAATAAACAAAAAAGCAAATTCATTAGTACCGAGGAATAAATTGTTCTTGACCGGAAGTCAAAATGCTTCGTACCAATAGATACGTTATCAAAACACCTTCATCAACGAATAGCTTAACTGAAGAAGTATACGCCTTCAATTTGAAATGCACAACGGCCGAAGATTCGAGACAGCGAACATTAGCATTCTTATTAATTGTTCCTTTAATCTTATCGACATTCAGAATAAAGTCCTAAGGCTTACTTGGCTAATAAATCGCATAACGCCTAATTTTTCTTATGAACCATTTAAGATTAGATTTTTCATTTTTCGTGATTAGATACATTTACTTCGAACGTCTCTCTCGTTGGTAAGTTTCGGGTTAATTGTTGTCGCAGACCGGAAGTCGCACGAGTCGAAAACCGTCAGAGATTTAAATGAACACGAAAACTCGAAGCCAGCTTAAGACAGGAATAAAACTAGAGCCATCGTCACGTACGCTGTTCTGGACGGACCATCTGTCGATTCTATTTTATATCGTTATAAGGAAACGTCCTGTAACACGTAAATCAAGAGCAAATTCATTTAAAAATTGACAATGTTCTGATACAAAATTGTGATCGATGCGCAGAGGAATCGAAAAAAGAAATTCAATGCGACATTTATCTACGTCTGTCAAGAGCGACAGAGTCGTCCAATTTATCTTGCGCTAATGGAAATATCTTCTTTTGTCTCTAGAAAAAAAAAAATCTAGATACCCGTAGCGATCGATGATTGGAAGATAAGTAGCGGCGGCGGCAACAACAACAACAGTCACAGCCACAGCAACGGCAGCAACAACAGCAGTATAATCGTTCGTTTAAAAACGTAAAGATAATTTCGAAATCGAGAACTCGCGGTCTCCGTTCCTCTCCCCCCGAAGACACGGCAAAATGGTACGTAGAATTAATTTGCGGTTAGATTATAAAAATCTTCCGAACGTAGTTCCGGCAGACTTCACGTCGAATATCCTACGTTAATACTTTTGAACCATCTCGCTACCGCTAGCACTAAATTTCAAGACAATCAAATCCCATTGGAGTAGCATTGTCAAAGCTTGCGATTCGTTCTGAGACACTCCCCCAAAATATTCTCACTTATTTAAATTAAATCGTTACTTCTATCCTTTATCATTATCAAAGCTTCCGCTCTCCACTTTCGCGTTGCACGCTAAGACAGAGATACCGTGGTCGTTATCATCTTCAATAGAATGTTCATCAAGGTATCGTAGTTCGGAGCGATATCGTTATTACGACCACGACGAATGCTTGCGATTTCCCGTATGGCAGCCAGAATGGAACAACGAATAAAAAAAGAACAACAAATAATACAAAGACAAAGAGCAAATAATAAAGAGAGAATAATAGAGATATACAAAGAGAAATGGTATGATGACGTTAAAAAAATAAACAGTACCGTGTCTACCTTATATCTAAGCACAAAAATGGAGGCAGCGTGCTCTCATCGATCGGTTCTTATTAATATTGTCAATCGCAAGTAATTCTTTAAATCCGTTCGCGCACTGACCTCTACCGATCCTTAATTCATACGAGATAAAGTCGATGAACACAAATCTTAAGAATTGCATATAATTTTCACGGCACTCGTAATTGCAGCACTTAAGTTCTCCCGCGCGCGGGACACTCACCAGAGCATCTCGACTTTGGTTTTATCCGCGAGGACGTCCTCGTCGAATGCTTTAACGCGTTATCAAGAGACGAGATAAGAAAGAGACACGCGACAAGACCCTTTGAAAACGGCTTAGTACGCAGACGCTTCCTTGTACTCCGAACCCTCCATGGTGAAGAAGTCCTCCAGCTTCCACTGGAGGGTCTCGAAGGTCGGCCTCTTCATCGGATCCTTGTTCCAACATTCTAGCATTATGTCGTACAGTGCTGTTGGGCAGTTTGACGGACACGGCATACGATAACCGTGCTCCACCTGATGCAACACTTCAGCGTTGGTCATACCTGGAAAGAAAAGAGAAAGATAAATATAATTGTTCAGAATTTTGGTGATCAAAGAAGCATACAAAAGGTGAACTCACCGGGATATGGAATTCTTCCGTATGTAACCAACTCTGTCAGTAGTATACCAAAGGACCAGACGTCTGATTTAATACTAAACTTGCTATAATTGGCAGCTTCGGGTGCGGTCCATTTTATAGGGAAACGGGCACCTACCCGAGCCTCGTATTCGTCCTCCTTGATGAGCCTTGCCAGGCCGAAATCGGCGATTTTAACGACATTGCCATCGGCAACGAGTACGTTTCTTGCTGCCAAATCTCTGTGAATGTAATTTTGTGATTCCAGATAGGCCATGCCAGCTGCAATCTGTGCGGACATGTCGATCAGCTGTTGCAGCTTCAATCCGCGACCTTTGCCTGAATATGAAAGAACATTAATTAAGTCTCACGCGTATCTTTCTCAACAATTAATCAACAATGAACATTGCACAATCTGTCTACCTTGTAGGAATTCAAGAAGACTTCCGTTTCTCATAAGCTCAGTAATTATGTATATAGGCTCCTCCATAGTGCAGACAGCATAAAGCTGAATCAGTTTGGCATGCCGAAGCTTCTTCATGATTTGTGCTTCGGCAAGGAAATCCTTAGGATCCATAGTGCCTGGCTTGAGCGTCTTTATAGCCACCGGTGTGGTGTTGTTCCACAGTCCTTCCCATACTTCACCGAACTGACCCTGTCCTAGTTTGCGAACAAACTTGAGGGAAGATCGGTCAATCTCCCATTGGTCCCGGGTACGATGGCTCAGACCCTCCGTTACGGGTTTCTCAATCTGGGAACAAAACAAAGTACGAGCCAGTCAATGCCTGATTGGATCAGAGTGCAATAAAATTGTCCTTTTCGCGATAACAATGAAAATACATATCACTGATGAATACCTTATCGTACAATGTTCATGGCGAGTCTTTTGCAAAAGCAATGAAGAGAAGCACAGGTCGAACAAGATGGAAGACTATGAGACAGTGATATGACATTTTTTAATGTTTCAAGAGCCTACGGCAGTGCAATAAGTTTATCGGAACAGGAAAACTGCACGTATCTGATTTCACAGTAAGGAAAATGGATTAACTGGAAACCCTTTCGGTGCTGTTATTCAAACTGCATGACTTCTGGTTGGGTCTTGTTTGGTTTCAGTCTGTACGGTTCAGAAGTCAAGTGTTTCATTGAAGTCTGACTTTCTAATCTAACGAATATGTAATAGGCGAAGCAAGAGTGGATATACAATTATAAATGAATTATAAACCGCAGGTGCAGTGTATATGCATCGAGATAAATAAACAGGAAGGAACAATATGGGTCTTGGCTGCTTTCATGCTTTCACACGCACCTTATCGGTTGCCAAGCAAAACGTTGGGCACGCTTCTCTCTAGTTTTTCTCGCTTTTATTTCTAAATCAGACACGCACGCTTCGTCGAAAGTCTCCGTCGATTGCGTTACAATTAAAACCAACGACGTTCATGCTTAATCATTGACCTTTATTCATTCATCGATTCCACAAATGCCTAGTGAAAAATCTTCATTCTCACTTTCAACTATCTAACGAGAGACTTTCATTCGCTAAAGAAACTTAACAGCTAATGCCGACGTCCGTGGGTTGTCCGAATTTTTTCAAAGAATCCCTCAACTTCAAAATTGTCCCTTGTCAATCACTTTTAAAAGAGTTTATCAGTCAACAAGCTATCGAGGCTGCAGAATTTCGTTCAAACATATTCACGGAAACCGCACAGAATCAACAAGATAGTAGCACCCTTCGGTTATCATTAAAATGAAGACGATCGAGTCATCGTTATCTGGTATTGTTAAAAAAAAAAAGAAATGTAGAACTTTCCAAAAGGAAAAGTAATTTTAACATTGAGCTCGAAGCTTCCTGTCGTTATTTAGAAGCTACGGTACCATTTAGTAAGTTCAGCCACGACTTATAATCTTAATAAGTCACAGTAAGAAGATTTGAATATTTAAAAGTTCTCTGAAAATATATTACAATATATATACGTTTAGCTAGTGTATCGGCCTGATAGGATTTAACAATATTTTTGGATATGCCTGTGTAAGTGCATCTGATCGTTTGGACATTCCTAAAGGGTTAAAGACGCCCACGTGAGATCCACTAAATCTAGTGGAACGTAATTGCTTAATGATACAAGTGCACGAACAAACGTCATTCATAGACCCAAAGTTAATTGAACTTGGACGTTCATCTAAGATATACGATATATAATATATTCAGTAAATATCTAGTATACAATGCACATTGTCAATATAAATTTTTTACCTAATCATGCTAGGAATTATTATACAATATCAAAAAGCAAAATTTGATCAGCTTGCTCTGCGAGATGGAAGCGAAATTAAATAATAATATATATAAAATGCAATCTATTCTGCGCATTGATCTAAACTTTAATAAAAAGAAACTCATATGGTGTTGCGTTCTAGAAGAAGATGAATGATCTCTCTCTTTTTTTATATAAAACTCCTCTTGCTTGGCTATCAGGGCGAATCTTCAAGAGCCTTCGTGACGCCACGCGTGGAGCAAAAGGTGATTCTGACATCGTATTACAAGTGCTCCGCGTATCGAACGTCAATCGCCTATAAGTCCAATGATAATGAGTCGATGCTAAAGACTGCGGATGATAAGACAGTTTAGATGGATAAAATGATATTAATGGCTCTCTCGACGACTACAGGACGTATCATTGCCTAATGTCTCTGAAACATAATGCCGTATAGGACAGGTTTGTGCTATGAGATGCGCATGACACATGATATTGATACAAGCAAACAATTATGGTTATGGGAAAAAAAAATGAACGATTAATGATTCGTATGGGGACATTCAATTTACCAAGAAAATCCAGCGGTAAGTAGGGCAAGCAATAACAGAGAAACAAACACAGTCTATTCAGAGATAAAACCTCGCATGGTTTACCTTATACAAACTTAAAAAGAAAGGCGTTTACAATATGCAATCGCTTCTCGTATCTTCGCTGACCGTTGAACCCTTGTAACGTAAAATCGACAGTTCGCGTTGAGAACGCGAAGAAAAATAACAATATAGAATAAGTACTTCATCAAAATTTGCCACTCAAAGCGATTGCACTCACTGACAGCTGTCAAAATTCTCTTATATACTTGAACTCGATAAGCATGTATATACGTTGTTTCTTTTTTCAAATATAAAATAGACAGCTTGTTTCCTCTCATCGACTGTTATGTGAACATATGATTGTTAAAGATCCAAATCCATATATACATGTTACAGTTAACGAAACATAGCGATCGGTCGTCCGCTTGATTGTAATCCGTGATAAAGAAATGAGGAAAATCGAAAAACAATAACTTAATTCAAATTGTGAACGGGTCACACCTCGTTTCGATTACAGAGCAAAGTCCAACGGGAGTCTAGACAGTGCTGTGTAGTGGAATACCATCTGGATTTTCATTAAACACTTTTTCTGATAAATTGTACACGTCATATCGATTTTATCGAAGTTCATTAACGCCGGTATCAGAGTCAGTTGTTTTAATGACGCTGGATAAATCATCACAACAAGCCTCAAATAGTTGAATTCGTTCGCGCGAAAACTATAAATAAAAGAAGATAAGATTAAATCATGCATTCGAATACTTGCAACCCACTTGTTATTTTTGATACCGATTCTCTCCTCTCTCGTTCCATTAAGCGTCGGGAGAGATCTCTACAGAGCGATTCAAGTCTAAAAGCTCTCACGAATTTCCAACGAATTTTGGGCGTATCGTAGCCAACTGTACCAATTTCTTTTGAATCTCATAAGAGAAATCTCTCCTTGGCAGTTTTTTTTTTGTTGTCACGCACAAATTTTACCTAATCAAAGCAGTAAGTCAGACGTATATCTTTTCCCTTGGAATGAGCACGTTCTTAAGATATATAAATTAATAAAATAATATAAAGAATTATTGTCCGACATGCAGCAAGCTGTCTAAACTCCATTTAGACGACACTGTACCTCAGGTAATAGGAACTACGATTTATCCGGAATTTTATGCTCGCGCAAATCTCTTACCTGTACACAAGGTTTGCAGAGATTAACGCAGAGTCCATCGGCATCCTTGCTATAGTGCTCGACGAGATCCTGAAGCGTCCTGAAGGTTGTTCGCCTTGCAATAAAGAATCCTCCTTCGTCCAACTGCCGGATACGATAATGTTTAACCGTATCTCCGTCCCGCACTGTAAGATATACATGCTGATTATATATAAAGAACGTAAGTCTGCGGCGGTATACGAAGTAAAAAGTAAAAAGACTTATAATTATCATTCGAATAAACGTAACGCAGTGCTAGAGGATAACGAGTCGGGGTAACAATTATATTTTGATCCAAGGATCGTAAAGTCTGCCGGTTGCGGGTTTGACAAAAACTTTGTTAGGAACGCAGAGGCTTCTGAAAAGGCAGGAAATTGCAATTTGCAACAGGATATGCCAATTTCATCGCTAACTGACAGAACGGTGCAATGTGGGATACGTGTTTGTCATACGGTAAAGAGCAAATATTCCAATCGATTGGAAGACTAATTGAAAACCTCGGGTTGCGTAAAACACATTTGAGACAATCAGACAGGTAACGACGTATTTTCCGTCACAGTGACAAACCATTGTCAAGTATCGGAGGAAATTCCGGGAATTCGAATTTTCCATTATTTGAAAAATATATTACGATGCGAAGGATTATTAACTAGCTTCAATTTTCATCGAGCTTAGTGTCGATATCGGATAGAATAATATACCTTGCATATGAATTACAAGCGTATCGATTGCTTATCGAATGGCAATAGCAGAATATTTTTTTAGGGATTTCTTGTTTTCGAATAAATCATTAAGGTGGACTTAGATACCGATCCTAATCGGTAGTCAGACATAACACGGATCTGATGAACGTTAATTATGGATTTACGTGAAATCACCTGAAAGTGAATAGTCGTTGTGCCGACTTTCGGAATCTCGAATCAAAAATGCTCCGTGATCATTTTCGGATAGTAACAGCTTCTTCTCTGCCTCGATCCTCTTGATCTTTCGGAAGTACCATCTGCAAGAGAAAAATATAATCAAGTTTTTTATTAGAAAAGTACAAAGCACAAATATATCTACTTCCATCGTTAGTACAAAATCACACGAAAATCAAGGATCGGTCGGTTATCGAAGATCAAGAAGAAACATGGCTATTCCATTTGGAGTAAAATCTTATGTAATTCGTTCAAGTTGTAATGATTTTTGTTTCTAAAGTTTCGGTGCTAACAGAAAAAGTTTTTCAAATAGTGAAACATAATAATATTATTAGGAAACCGGAAGGAACGACGGTTTTGTTTATCTCTAAAAGATAAACGCCCAGTGATTCTCAATACGTCTTAAGATAAGTTCTGTACGGAATTCAAGACAAGAGTGCAATATTGGTGAAAGCAAGGTCGCTACAGCAGGCCTGTTATACTGATTGTGAGAGAAATTCATTAGGAGAAAATGCAACGAAGAAAACTTTGCGAGACCGATTTGGCATCGCTATTTATCGAACCGTTATATCGGCATATAAGCCAAGCAAAACCATTGAATAAATTATTACAGAGAGACCGATCGTTCAAATATTCAGCGGTAGGAATATGTAACTGTAAAAGTCGCGTGTGACATGCATTTCAATAATTATAACCATACTGAACTCGTGTAGAGAATGCGACCTTGTCATTATCTCTTTTAAATGATCTTAATCCAACTAAGAAACTTATTGACTATGATTTATTATGGAACTTCTTAGAGATGGTGAGCAGAGTGAAGATGCTATCTCAATTTTTATCTGATTAATCGAGTCTTTCGATGATATGATTGCAACGATATATATTAATACGATAGTGACTTACGGTTCAGCCTCAATGGACTTTAGTTTGGCCACATAATTGCTTGGGATGTAGCCTTCTTGTCTGCTCCTCTTACTTCTAGCAAGCCACCAGTCACCCTGGGTGTCGTTGAGGATCTCCAAGTGTTCTCCTTTTCTGAAGCTGAGATCTTCGTCTGTGCGAGCATCGTAATCGTACAAAGCAACAAAGATCTTGGCAGTAGGAGCATCTGTGTCTGGTATTTGTGGCATGGACCTTATGGGATCTGGTGGTGGTGTTGGAATGGGACTAGCTTGCGAAGCAACAGCTTCTATGCTAGGATTACCTATCCTTTCCGACTTCTCCTTCTCGGCATCTGTGGGACTGCTAAAACAATTTCCCATTTTGCTTGTACTAATGCTTGTACACTAGCTTTGAAGTCAATAACAATCGGTCAATTGTTTACACCTCATAGATCCCTTCTTGCCAGAAGGGTATTTTCTTAGCAATTGTTAATAAAGTCCTTTAAAAGTGGCCTTTTAAAACACTAAATTACAATAATCACTTGTGCGGTATCCTTAAAACCAAATGATCTGCTACTCTAAACATACTGTATATCTAATTAGAATTTAAATCAAATAAGAGATTTTTTTAACACTGTTTAAGTTCGTGATTTATACATTTATAGTTTTATTTTGCATGGGTTCCAGTTAGGATTAGTTATCTGTATCAATTTGTCATGTTAGAATTAGCAGGTCTTCCGTAGATAACAATTAGATATTTCATATGATTATCGGAAACGCTCGCTTGATATCTTCTTCATAAGCCTTATTTTCCTTGTGTGTCACGACTATTTCCTTTCGAAGTAACGTTGCACTAAATTCTCGTATAGTACAATCTGTATCGCACTAATATAAAAAACAAATTAATTGACACTCTCACTCCTGAGATGAATCCACATATGCAGAATACGTAGGTAGAAGAAATAAACTCCAGTAGTATCAAACTGGCCTGAGAGAAGCAGTTTTTTTCCCCATCGTCTGATTCGGCATACGTCCGGTTGCAAGATAATCAGAAGACATAAAAGGGAATGGAAATATCCTTCCTTGTGATTATGCGTAACGTTTCTGATTTGAAATTTGACACGGAATGATTTATTATACTGGCACGCACTGATCCACAGAGATACACGATCACGCAGAGTAGTAGCAAGAGCAGGATTAAACGTGCACGATCCTAGACACTTTCTACTGGTAGAAATTAGGCGAAATTAGCACAGATCACATTTATATTTAAATAACAAAGATTCTATGTCCAATGTACTACTGTACACCGTGAAATTGCCGTGTCTATATAAGTCTTATGATTATCGCCTCTCGGTCCATGTCTCCCTTGAAAGGAAGGCCTTTTAACTTGTTATCAGACAGCAAGGGGCCATCGCCATTGAACACCAGTCACTATGAACCCGTCAAACGGCTGATTTCACATGCGCGTAAACGGAGCAGTCCTGCATTCAGGATGAATATTCGTTTAATCCTTTATTTACGAGGATAATCACAGGACGTGGAATGCCGTGTTATCACACCCGATACCGTCAGTCCATCCTCCTGTGGGACGTCTTCACGTCTTTTATGAGACACTCTAGGTGAAAACACCACCCATGATGAAGGCGCTCAACGGAATGCAGGGTTCGGGAGTCTCCGTAAAGGCGTCCGGATTTACCCGAACGCTGGACAATCCCAAGAACGAACGCCCCATCCAACCATGGCACGAGGCGAGTCCTTTCTTCTTTATTCTTTTATATTTCTACTCTCTTCTGCTTTACCTTTTCGATCCTATTGTGCTTTTTTATGTTACCCGAGAAAAACCCATGAGATCTCAGAAATGAAGACTCTAAAGTCCTAGAGAATAATTTTAAAGCGACGCGGCCGTTTCTGTACACTTTAATTTTGTTGCGTTATTTCGTTGTTAATTATTAACATTATCCTTCTACAGATTTGATACACTGATGTCCAATTTTTAATGTAAAACCTTAATTGTAATATGACTTATGGGATGTAGCTACAAGCAATAATGGGATACGTAAAATCCTGAAGAAATCTACACAATGGTTTCTTCTCAATTATCTAAAAAAAAAGACATTGAAAGAATCCTGCTTTTTACCGAATGTACTGTATTGTTTTACCGATTTGTAGTCGCCGTTAAAAAGAAACAAAACTTCCATTTACGAAAGCGACAATCTTTATCATCCACTGTGACGCAAACTGTTATTATCACACATGATACACTCACTTCCCGAAATGACGAAACAATTATCATGCGTTCTGTCAGAATCCTTCTTCGCAATTTATCCTCTTTCGCTATTTATAAAACTACAGGAAATATTGTCATCGATACCAAACGTATAAAGTACTTCGTAAAATCCTAACCGTTTCTTGAAAACTAGCTCGGGCGCCATTAGCGTTTATTTAAAACATAAAATTATATCGTCACGGTATTTCATCAATTTTTATCCAATATTATTCATAACATTTATGCAGTATAATTCAATGGTCGAGGTATTGTACAATATAATTAAGTTGGACTAACTTTCAAAGTTGTATTTTTGAATGCCAAAGAATTTCTTATCAATTTTATTCCTGACGGATATCGCACGTCTATAAGAAGATACTAGTCAAGAGGTATAGCCTACCTATATTCTGTCTGATGTAAAATTAATGCCACGTTAACTTTCTTCTGAAACTTTAATACTGATTTCAACTGTCATTGTGTTCAACAGCCTGTCAAACACGAACTCCTACAAAGTTTGTCTCCTTACTAGGATCTCCTTGGTACGCACGTATTGCCGTATAAAATATTTCACTTGAATTATCATTACCTTAAAAACTTCTCAAATAGATGTCGGAAGGTCCTCGAACGCATCAATCTCGAGTACATATCTTCATCCAAATTCGAACATAGGCGCCAATGTTTTATATATGACAATTTACACTATGTATATTATGATAAAACAAGACAAGAAAAATCATCTGGTAAACCATGAGTCGACGAAGAAGTTTAGGTAGTTACTGATTAGACCAGAAGCTATCGACATTACCGTTACCTTATCGGACTCTCTAACTTGATTAGGTTGCCATGGAGATGTAAAAGCATTTCTTAAAATAATCTATGAAATCATTTGAAATTTGCCATCGTATTTGGCTTATTTGCAATACGACAAAAAGTAATATAAATAAGCATTGATTTTGATAAATTTCAAAAAACCAAAGAACCGGTTCAGTTATTGCAGTTATAACATAAAACTGTCCTGCTTTGGCTTTCGCAGAAATGAGAAACCGTCTCAGGCCTTTGGAAATAAATACCTGAGTTAACTTAAGGGGGATTGGATTCTGTAGAAAGGTACGCTTAAGCATTGTGAAAGATTTCCTTCCCACAATGATCCAGGTACCGAGAAGCATCCCTACGAAAAGTCGGGGTTCACTTTGTCCGGGAAAGTAAAAGTAACGCTACGAAAAATGAAAGTGGTGTTTTGGTTTTACCTGTAATCTTGAAAATTCAATTAGGATTGTTATTGGGCTAAGCAGTATGGAATTTTAAATAATAACTGTTGCTTTAATATTACAAAAAGAACACATAGTAAGTTTCACAGTTATGAGTCGTTTATAAGTCGTCGACACTGAACGTCCTGATTAAAAATTTTATCTGCGCCACGCGGGAATCTCCTCTTTTCCTTTCTTCATCTTCTCGTATAAATTCATGAATTCGATTCGCGGCCCAGACGCTTTATTGGTTTTAATTATCTTTAAAAACAACGATCTCCACCTTGGTATCAACTTTACTACGTGCGTTAATAACACTGGCACTGGCACGAAAAAAAAAGAGAAACTAAATCCTACCACGAGCCCGCCACTCACATTCGTTTCACATATTTAACAATTATGTATAGTCCTAGCTGATTTTACAAGGCATCACGACACTTTTTCGATGCACTAGACAAGCTAGTGCCAAATGCAACAGTGCAAATACATAGACAATACATTGCGCATCACATAAATGCCTTGAACGCGTTCATCATCAGGATATTGAATTGAAAATTGTTGAATACAGTCTCGGCTGAACTTCCTTCTTTTTTGGTCTTTTTATTCTTTTTTCTCTCTCTCTTTCTCTCTGCTTTTATCATGTAGCCGTGCAGCAGTTGATTATCAGATTCGAGTAGAAATTAATTAGTCTCGGTTATGGGTACTTCGAGAATTCGAGGACCATAAAGTAGCACGTACGCGCAATGCCAATCGCCGCCACCGCTTAACTTTAGGACATCCTCGCTGGTGACGGCGCTGACGGCGTCGTCGTCACACTTTAACCACATGTCATCCTTTTGACGTACCCAGGCGACGTAGTGGCCGCTGCTGCTGGAACGACCTCTGTGCGTTAAAACAGCTTGCAGTGTATAGTATCCGCTGTTATTCGAGCCCAGATCTGTAACAGGTGCAACTTTTGTGCATGTCTACTCAGGAGTGATGTGGTTTCGGAATTCGATAAGAGTTTCAATGTAAAAGAATCTGCTAAACCTCATATATTTTAGTCGTGGATAGACGAAGTACTGTAGCACTTGATGCATATTTTTATTAAAGTAAATTTGATGTTTCTTTCTTGTTAGTTGTATCAAGTAGACGTAAATTTATTCATCTTAAGTTATGATATTTACCAACGTCAAAAACCAGCCGTAAATAACATGGGGAGATAGAGAGTGCACATGGCTGCAAGCTGTTACTAATTATAAATAAACAGAAGCACGAGAGAAAGCAGATAGAACTTATTTAAGTGGCTTCTACGGATTTTCTGGAATTTTTCTATATTTTTTGGAAAAGCAGGACGTAGACTTACCGTCTGGAAACCAGAAGGGCTCCTGTTTTACGTTCTTGTTCTTGTTACCGTCACCTTTGTCCTTCTTCTCTTTGACACTTCGAGACTCCTCTACCTGGCTGTCTTCGAGTTCTTTGAATTTCTCGCGCATGGGTGCAAGCTTGTTTTGAAGCTCGCTGGTGCATAATTCGAAGGCGTCGAAGTCCAATGGAAATTTGACGTCCTTCAGAATCTTAGCGTTAATGGATTCTTTCTCCTTATAATAGAATCGAACGAACTGGACAGTCAAGTACGCTGGCAATCTGCTAATTTTCGACTGAAATTCAAAAGTGACATTAAAGGATCGCTGTAAACTATAAACATGCTTTATTAAAAAATTTATCGTACTGTCTTTGTATAAACTGCATCTCGTCCGAGAGTGGGGGATTTTTTAGTTAACTGTTCTTGCATTTTATTTCGTAGCCCAGAGTGCATATATTTTACTTCTGTCGAAATGAAACAACTTAGTTGTAAAAAGTCTTCTTTTCCGTAAGTCGGTGGCTCCTCTTCCGATTCAACACACTTCAGTTCGGTATCGAATGTACCTCCAAAGTATTGTTCGATAAGAGAACTTGGTTTATATGCTTGCGAGCTGCTACCTTCCCCTGCTGCTACGTTCTCCTGTGGGAATTATACGTAATAAGTACCTGAAACTCCATATAACAGTGAATCAAACTTACCTTTGCTGGTAATTTTTGCTGAAGCATACGAATTAGCTCAGTCCAGCACTCATTGGCATCTTGCTGTTGAAATCCTCCATGTTCAGACTTCTCAGCAAATCGTGGGAATGCTAAATGCATCATCTGAACCAGAACCACAGGTGGCAAGGAAGATCCTTTATCCATTCCTTCGTACAAGTCCCTTAGAGCGGCTGTGATGCTCTGTGCAGGAACTAACGAAGTGCTACCAGCAGCGGCTAGGCCGCCTGAAAAACTTTTGAGCGCGTCGCGCAGTTCTGGGACTGTTTTTAAGCATTGAACAGTAGCATTAAGATAACACGTGTTTCCAAGATTCATCAAACCAGCTGGCAAATCAAATGCAGTAGCTATTTCAGACTCATTCATGTCTTCTAGAAACAATGGCCTCTCTGTTGGCTCCGTGGGTACATCTTCCTCCTTTGAACCCATCATTAATACAGTAACGCCCTAGAAATAATGATAATCGAATAGTATTACAAACATGATATCGTAGTATAATAATATCTGTATAATAATTCTCTTACATCCTTCAGCTTTATATTACCCCAATCATCATCCTTCAGAGTCATACCCTTGAGCATAACTTTTTGCCGCTCAGGTTGTACTCCAGTGAGCGCGAAGAGCTGTGCCTTGAATAGCATTGGTTCTTCATCCGTGTTGACTTCCACATTTGGAAAAAGTTCCTTACCCCATTTTACCTTAACTACAAACACAGGAGTAAATAGAGGCATTCAAGGCCGGCTGGTACAGTGAACAAGCGAAAATGCAAAATATTTGAGGTTACAGCCACCGCAAAATATGATCTATATCAATGCTTACTTGAAAATTGTGGCATTTTTGTACAATTTAAATACAGCACAATTCACGATGCACTTTACAAATGCAAATTGAAATTTGTACAGTACTTTTTCCACAGTAAATCAACTCGAAGTAAAAGGAAGTAAAGTGCAAAGTCAGACGCGACTGAGACCACTGCACATCGCGTTGTAGCGCTAGCTAAGCGGCTACCTGAAGTAGATATTTTTTTTTCCAGATAATGATAGATAAAGTAGTGTTTCTGTATTTTCAAAACGTCTTCGTCATTGATGATATAAATAACAGTATAGAATTGGTGATGAATCTCATTTTTCATAATATTGTACGACTGAAATGAAATACAAAAAAAAAAAAATAATAAAATGTAACAAACTTTAAAATGCAAAGTACATTAATAAAACAACATGATTGATCTTTGCTATGTATTTATTAACATTTACATGGTCTTAATTCAACAACGAGAACAATTTGGCTTCCGAATTCACTATAAATCAGGTCCAGCCTATGAAACGGTCCATTTTTCTTCAATACTCTACAACCTCTTTATACTATTAAATTTCACTTTATTGCACTTACAATACTATCACTTATAATATTTCTCTAGGCAAGTTTTGGCAATACGTTTTAGCATCGTTTTTGAGTACAAATTCGTAGCCCATGCCTTAGCAGGAAACATCTCACCACGTGTCCTGCTTATTTATCGCATCTCATCCGATAAACGTCGCACGGTACACTGAGAAAATGAATAATAAAAAAAGTAAGATCAAGGATCCTTTCAAAGAGCATTTAAGCCCAGACTCGTAATGTTGCGTCCCAACTTCCTGTAGATAGTGCAGTACCATCTGGGGATACTCGCAAACAAGAAACGCGATTTTCATGACCATAGAGAAGTGCTACTCTTTGGCACTTTAACGTGTCCCAAGCATTAACTGTATAATCATTATGACCAGCAAAGAGCAATCGTCCGCTTATACTGAGATCCACAGCATTGGCACCAAAAATGATGCTCTCCTTAGCATAGACGGCTACTTCTTTATCGGCCCGCAGGTCAAAGAGACGGCAAGTCGCGTCATCGGATCCTGTTGCTACTGCATCGCCACTGGGGTGAAATCGTACCTATAATTTAAAATAATTAAAGTATGGACAAGGATTTCAGAACATGATAAACACTGTGGATATTGCAGTAAATAAGTGATTGCATTAGAAATTTACCGAATTAACGTCAGAACGATGTCCTTCGAAGCTCTGTACACACTGTCCACTTCTCATGTCCCAGATGAGAACCATTTTATCACAGCTACCCGAAACGAACGTGTTTCCAGTCTCACTGGGTGCTAAGTCGATGGACATAACATCTCCAGAATGGCCATGAAAGTTTTGTAAGAGTTGACCACTCTCTACGTCCCATAAGGCGCAGGTACTGTCACCACTTCCAGTTAAAATTTGCTGATCGCTATTTGGAAATGCACAGCAGGACATATACGAAGTGTGCGTACCAACAGTCTTTTTACGTGCTGAGACATCGTCCTCTAAACTGAGTGGATAGACTGTGACTTTATTATCTAGTCCTCTGAAATGCAAAAGTGTACTATAGTTTTCTTCAGGGTATCAGTTATATTTGAATACATATATTATCTACATACCCACAAGCTACAAGAGCACCGCTAGGTGCATAAGCACAAGCCATCACCCAAGTAGTCGGCATAGTAACAGCATGTTCTTTGTTAGTTGTAAAAGCATCCCATATTATCATCTTGCCATCCTAAGAGAATCCCATGGATTTAGAAGTTTCGGATAAACCAAATAGAAGGTAAATGCATACTTGTGAAGATGATACGATGTGCCGTTTATCTGGTGACCAATCAGAACATAAAACCTTTGCCTGATGTCCTTTTAAAATACGCCTTGGCTTGACATTCATACAATTAATTGGTTCCAGTCTGTCAGCTACACTAGCAACTGCAAATAGAAAGTCAAATTTATTGAAACTCATCATTATCAGCATTATAAGCATATAATAATGAAAATAATCCTTTACGTGTAACATCATTTAATTTTTGTCTTTCATCCTCTAATCGTATTTTGAGGCTTTCTGCTTCTTTGGCCAATTTTTCAATTTGCTCCAATTCAGTGGCTGAATCCATTTTTTTCCTATTTTAGTGGCCTCTTGGGTGTGTCCCTATTTCAACAAACACTTCCTCATGCACACTATCAATTATTATTGTGAGGTACCAAATAATGTTACTACTTGACGTTCTACAAAATTTCAAAGAAACGTTCACAAATTTCGAGACTCTAATTGTTGTAGGAACGATACGTTGACAGAACAAGGATCCTCCTTTAAGCGGATGCACACTTCCTCTTGCAAAAAGTGCAGCCTTGAATGCGATTCCTCTAAATATTTCTTTTGATCTTTCATTTGTTTCCACTGCAAACAAGTCTTTAAGTTTTATGAAACGCATACAACAACAATAATCAATACGTATCGATAATAACAAAGTTTGGCGCCGGTGCAATGACGCTCTCGAGCACCCTCCAATTTTAACCTTTAAAGCGCCCTTTTACATGCACACTGATACCGGGTCCAGTGTTGTCCGTGACAGAATAAATCTCTTGTCACTATAACAGTATTTTTCAATAATCAGATTGGATTGTTTGAATAGAAAGGATATCTTAAATTCAACAAAATTATATAGCACCGCGACCCATTCGTTATATCTGCCATATTGTTTCAGGGTACCTAAAACTGCCTAAAACCCTATAGCCTACTGATATATATTGATAAGAATATTATAACAAATAATTTAGTACAAAATAAAGCTTTTGTAGTTTTTCACGAATGTGTAACAATACGCTATCGCCCTAAATCTATAAAACCCAAGATGAATTTCAATCGTGGAATTATTTTGGCTGGTGTTCAAAATCTGCGCGTTTACTTCACGCCAATGTCGGATTGATCTGCAGTGCGCGTAGCCTCGAACCAGAGCTCATTCTAAAGTTTATCATGTAATGAAAATCAATTTTATATTTATCTATATTAAAAATTGTATCAACAATGCAAATTTTACTGTAAAAAGATACAAATTTCATCGTGCAACACTCTGAATAAATGATTCGTTGCTATTTTGTTTTTTTCGCAAGGTGTCGTTGGCTTTGGGTATGAGGTTTCCAAATTGGGTCGATGGCTTCCGACTTCCTGCCTGATGGGAACAGAGTGGGGTTGGTCAGGTCGTTCTTCTGCTCGTCTCTATCTTTGACCGTTCTCCATCTTTGACTTCGTGGTCCGGTCGACGGGCGTTAAATATAAAAATGGCTCTATTGTCCTTACGTTTGGCTGCCTCCGTGGCGAGACAGCTACCTAACTCCACCATACAGGTAAATAAAAAATGGATATAAACTTTGTTAGATTCGAATGAGATTCGTCCAGGTAGAAAAGAGACTTAACGGACATAGGTGTCTTCGATAGCCGACATGTTTCTTAATGTGTTTCGCCGGCCGCATTTAATTATTGTTGCCGCAGATTCATAGCCTTTCTAGTCCGTGTAAATTGTCCGGATGTACGCGCGATTATATTGAATGAAAACTCATAGAACAATGTCGATGACCGTGTTCTGTGTGCTCGACAATGTATTACATAAACAGAATGAGATTGAGTTATGTAATAAGCATCTGGAGCTGATGAACCAGGAACACGATTTGGAGAGTGCTGTATTCATTTGTAGATCAACTGGCCCGCGGCTGGTATTGCCACGAGGAAATATCATGTATCCTGCAGCCGCCGTTCTGCTGAGATCTCTTCCATTTTGGAGGAACGCATCCTTGGCTCGGCCCCCAAGGTAAGCATATTTATTAAATTGTTAGAAAAGTGTATATTTTAGATGTGTACGCTGAATAGATAATGAAAAGGTACAGTGGACCATTTACGGTGTTAGAAAAAGTGAAGATGACTTATTTAAAATATACCTTTACATAGCGGGGTAGTTATGTGATCGATTTAAGACAAATTTATATTTTTTACTATTGTGTATTGTTTATATGTATTGAAATTAATTATTACAATTTGAAAGATAGATTTTACTCTGACTTTTCATATATCGCAATGGATTATGTGATGATTTTTCTAAGTATGTCATTGTATAAGGTTTTAGTTTTGTTCTCCTTGTACTATTTTACAATGTTCCAAATTTAGTTGGTGGTTCAAAAATGTCCATGATTATATAATTTTCTACATCATTAGTCAAACATTTTTAACATTGTTACATTAATATAGATATTAATTAGATAAGGTTCTAAACAAAACTAATAATAAATTATAGGCCAATCTTGAAGAAACTGGCCGTGTACTCAGTATTGGAGACGGTATTGCCCGTGTGTACGGTTTGAAGAACATCCAGGCCGATGAGATGGTGGAATTCAGCTCTGGCCTGAAAGGTATGGCTTTGAATTTGGAGCCTGACAACGTTGGTGTTGTCGTCTTTGGTAATGACAGGCACATCAAGGAAGGAGATATCGTCAAGCGTACCGGTGCTATCGTCGACGTTCCCGTTGGTGAACAGCTTTTGGGTCGTGTTGTCGATGCTCTGGGTAACCCTATTGATGGTAAGGGACCCCTGAACAGCAAGCTGAGGTTCCGTATTGGTACCAAGGCCCCTGGTATCATTCCCAGGTAAGAAGGAATATAAAAATATTTATGGACTTTGAATGTATAATTGACTAGTGATTTTTGTTTCATTTTTTTCTGCACAGAGTCTCTGTCAGGGAACCTATGCAGACTGGAATCAAGGCCGTCGACTCTCTAGTACCTATTGGTCGTGGCCAGCGTGAGTTGATCATTGGTGACAGGCAGACTGGAAAGACTGCTCTGGCTATCGATACTATTATCAACCAGAAGCGTTTCAACGATGCCGGCGAAGAGAAGAAGAAGCTGTACTGCATCTACGTCGCCATTGGTCAGAAGAGATCTACCGTCGCTCAGATCGTAAAACGTCTGACAGACAGTGGTGCTATCGGCTACACCATCATCGTATCCGCCACCGCCTCTGATGCTGCTCCTCTGCAATACTTGGCCCCGTACTCCGGTTGTGCCATGGGTGAATTCTTCAGAGACAATGGCAAGCATGCCCTTATCATCTACGACGATTTGTCCAAGCAGGCTGTTGCCTACCGTCAGATGTCCCTGCTGCTCAGGAGACCCCCAGGTCGTGAGGCCTACCCTGGTGATGTATTCTACCTTCACTCGCGTCTCCTTGAGAGAGCCGCCAAGATGAACGAAACTTTGGGAGGTGGTTCCTTGACTGCCCTGCCTGTTATCGAGACCCAGGCTGGTGATGTATCCGCCTACATTCCCACCAACGTAATTTCCATTACCGACGGGCAGATCTTCTTGGAAACTGAATTGTTCTACAAGGGTATCCGTCCTGCTATCAACGTCGGTCTTTCCGTATCCCGTGTCGGATCTGCTGCCCAGACTAAGGCCATGAAGCAGGTATGATTCCATTGAATCGTTAAAAAAACTGCGCATTTTCTATATTTATCACATAAAACTTCATGCCAATGCTCCAGGTCGCTGGTTCCATGAAACTGGAATTGGCCCAGTACCGTGAGGTCGCTGCCTTTGCTCAGTTCGGTTCCGACTTGGACGCTGCTACCCAGCAACTCCTGAACCGCGGTGTCAGGCTTACCGAACTCCTCAAGCAGGGACAATATGGTAAATATTTCTATCTTCATTTATTCCAACAGAATATAAAAACTACATACTTATATATTTCAATGTCCGCAGTGCCCATGGCTATTGAGGAACAGGTTGCCGTAATCTACTGCGGTGTCCGTGGGTACCTCGACAAGATGGAACCCAACAAAATCACTGCCTTCGAGAAGGAATTCCTTGCTCACATTAGGTAAATTAAAATATTAAAAGCACGGTTCCATCGTCAGTCCTGGGACACTCTTATCTTAATCGCAATATATTTATGTACAATTCATTTTCAATAGGGCCACCCAGCAAGATCTTCTCGCCACCATCGCTAAGGATAACTCCATCAGCGAGGCATCCGATGCCAAGTTGAAGAAGGTCGTCACAGACTTCCTTGCATCCTTCGCGTAAATCGTCATTTAAAAATTTGTTACTCAGCTGATGATAGCTAATTGACAGAGCGCTGCTGCCACAACCGTGGCGCCTGTATCGATTGAGCAGTGAATGTTCCTCGTTTCATCGAAAAGTATTCACTCTCAAGTGTACGACAGTCGCACGCTGTTAATATTATTACGAACAGTCACGCATTCGAACGATAATCACTATAGTCATATACATACACATGTACCTTACACATTGGTCTTTAATAAAAAATAAAGTACCTATATCGAAGAACAATTTTAATCCCTGCTGCTGTCTATCGACTAACACTAACAGCCCGTGCATCTCAGTTTAACACTCTGTACGTTAATGCTTGTATTTGTTTATCATTCGAATGTGGAATTCAACATAATAAAGTTCACAGCGTGTTTAGTGTAAGATTAAGGAAAATGTTAAAGAAAGAACGAAGGTACCAATAGTTGCGATAAAGTGGAATAAAACTTCACATTCGAATAAAATGACTTCGTTTATTTATAATACAATGTACAGTTTAAATTTACTATTGTGTGTCGGGCAATATCGCTTTGTTCAACTTGCGCTTGTCCACGTTAATCGGCGGCAAGATTTTTGTTACCATTCCAGTAGCCACGGTACATTTATTTTCACGTATTGTAAATGACTGGCCTTCCATCATTGGCATAGATCTTAGCAGAGTTAGTTTAGTTGTTACATGCTCGCCAGGCATCAGCATGTTTGTACCTTCGGGTAGCATCAAGTCAAGGCGACAGAGTACGTTCCAGGTAGTACTGTAAAGCGGCTGACAGTAACCTGTAGGCTATAGGAAATGTGACAGTGGCTGAATATGTGTGACAGAAAATAATATTGCGCAGTGGAAAATAATATGTCAGGAAAATATTTTACCCTCATGGGTCTGTGACGACCACCTTCTGAAGAACTGAGTAAATAAATTTGGGCTTCGTAGTGATTACTTGCTATCATAGATTTAGCCTTGCACACCAGCATTCCTTTTCGTATTCTATCAATTTTTATTCCTCGTAGTAATACACCAACGTTCTCACCGGCAACAGCTTCGGTAACGCTTTTTTTAAAAATCTAATAATTGCAAAGAGTTTGTTATTTTGAGACTTTTTATAATAATAATAATAATGAAGTATTTGTCACAGAGATTTTATGAGTCGAGTATGGACTTACATGTATGTCACTGATGGTGGTATTGATTGATTCGTCAAAACCTAAAAGATTTGCATCCATATTTTTTTTAACTATGCCACGTTTTATTGTACCAACCACTACCGTTCCTCTACCAGGAACTGAAAATGCATTGTCTATTGGCAATAAGAATGGTGAAGTATAATCTCTTGTCGGAGTTGGTATGTATGTATCTATTGCATCGAGTAACTTCTTTACTGAAGGTACTCCATATTCAGATGTATCCCCTTTTAAGGCCAGAAGTGCAGATCCATATATTACTGGAATATTTATTCCGTCAAAGCCAAAATCACAGAGTAGCTCTCTGGTTTCAATTTCTACCAGTTCCAAAACTTCTTGATCAGCCACATCTGCCTGGAAGTTACTATATCAAAAACTGACTACAAATGTATGATTAATGAAAATTTATTATAAACCTTGTTTATAAAGACAACAATGTATTTCACCCCCACTTGTTTGGCAAGTAAAAGGTGCTCTCGAGTTTGTGGCATAACACCATCAGTTGCTGCAACAAGTAAAATAGCTCCATCCATCTGCGATGCACCACTGATCATATTCTTAATAAAGTCAGCATGACCCGGACAGTCTGTATGTGCATAGCGTCTAGCTTTGGTACGGTACCCCACATGGGCAATGTTTATCGTGATTCCTCTGGCTTTTTCTTCAGGAGCTTTGTCAATCTGATCATAAGACACGTACTCACATGTCTTATCCTCTTCGGCAATCACTTTTGTAATAGCTGCCGTAAGGGTTGTCTTACCATGATCCACATGTCCTATAGTACCTACATTACATATCGGTTCCTCAATCTTGACTTTATTGGAGTAAAAACGAGAATTTACACCATTTTTGAGGTTAGCAAGACTTTGTAAATTGTTCAACGAATACAATTGACGTGCGTACAATTTAAATTGTACAGTTTTTGTATCAAGAATCATCCGACAAACATTCTTCAAGACAGCCATTATATCTATGTTATTCTCCGATTATAATATCACAATCAAAATTTATCAAAACGTTATAACAATCGGAACTACATCGGTACTTGTTACCGACAAACATTTAAGAATATTATTTTGTTGTTCATAACAAAACAATTGTTTTCTTTTCAGTTATTTCAGCAGCAGTAGTTTTCAGAATGTAGAATGATTAGTTCAAATGATAAACTATGCAAGTGTACATACAAACAAATGATTTCGTGAAGTTTTTTGGAGTAGTTGAAATGTATTACATCACAACATAACCAGGCCGATGGGCAAGTCTTACTACGTTAAATCAGCATCCGCGATTAATGACATGAATAATTTACAATAGAAAATCAAACATTCACAGGTTACCATGTGTAAATAATATGAAGAAAATCATTGATTGTATTGAAGAATTTTTATAGTCTTTAGACTATCATTGCTATGCTTATAGACTGGTACTCATAAATGTTTACAACAGCATAAATGTTATGTATATATAAAATAAATGATAATGGTCTAAAGATGTTAAAAATGTTTCATAAGGAAGAAAAAATATTTGTTACGATTACTAAAAACTTAATCCAGTGTATGGTTATGGTTTGGTTAACGCGATTCCGCTATGTTGGCAGTTCATTAGAGCATGGAACAGCATACCGTGCCATTTACAGAAATAACACAGTATATTATTATAATTAAATATGTTTATAAAAATAGATCGACTCTTTCGTATGGCCTTCATCGTTATTTAAATTAAATCTGTTTCGCTCTGGCAAGAATAGATTTTCTCAGGTAAAGATAAACTCTTCTCAATCCTAAAATAGAGTTTGAACTAACCGCGGCACGTTTTCATCTTTTGAACACGAGATTCTATTATCTACCTATATATTCAGCTTGTGGCCCGATTGCAGGTGTCCGGTGTAAAGGTTTTTTATATACGAATTAATCCATTCCGTTCTGCGCGACAGACTGAATATCAAATTCTCCAGCCATATAAAGAATTCGCATTAATCGCGTTGACGTGAGAAACTTGCAAAAGAAATTATTACGGATTCATTTCAAAGATCAAATAACAATGGACAAGAAATGCTTTGCAGGAAAGCTTGAAAACTGCATGGGAAGTTACAAACAATCGTAAGCATTAAGGAGTTTTTGAAAATAAAATGCAAGAACGTTATTAATATATTATTGGGTAACTAATAGTCCAGTGATTGACACGCCTAAAACATCAAGCACGAATACATTCTTTCATAAATAATCATACGGCACTGCGAGGCAGGCAGGGCGAACGCCGGAAGAGGAAACGTTCGGTCGCCATTTTAGTTTATCGCTGCTGATTCGTCAGTCTTGTGAATGGACTTGTCACAATTGTCCTGTGTTATTTTGAGGAACGTTTCGGGCAAGAAATTGTGTGTCAAATTATAAGTGTGTGTCGTTTATTAACGCCTGGGAAACGCGACAGTTATAACGGGATACGAGTAAGTAGAATAACGTAAACTTGATCAGACATACTAGGTGTGTATATCTTTGACGGTGAAGATCGAGGAAAAAAGTCTGAGTCCGATACACTTCTCTCTTACGATCGGAGCGTATCTCACCCACGCCTTTAGGTTTTCGTCCTTTAGGAATTTTATGTATTTTAAATTTAATAGGCCCAACCTAAATTCATACCTTAGGGAATGCCAGGAGCGTATAGCGCAAATTAATGTAAAGGCGGTGGGGAAGAAACGTCACGTTTAGAAATTGACGTATGGTATTTTGCAGTGTTACTCCACTCTCTGCGAGTTTGTATCTTTCTCAGAATCGTACGATTGTATGTATCTTTCTGTGTGTGTCAAGGATGACGATAGCAGATACACGTTAATCTTGAGAATCTAGTCAGGGATTCTTCCTTTGGTATAATTCCTTGAGCCAACCACTAGATCTAGAGATTTCTTGAGCCTCTAGACATGGACAGGTACTGACGTATTATTTTCGTTTTGAAGAGTGTGTTTTTCAAATACTGTAGTTAATTTTTTATTAGTTTCACATGTATTTATATTTAAGAAATGCTAATTGCTTGAAATTTGTCTATGGTTTAGGTCTTGTTAGTGCTCATGTGACAGTATTTTTTGTGTAGGTTTGTAAACGTATGTCTCCCATAAGGTTTAGTATATACTTGCATTATAATGTGTTCCCAATTCATAATGTGATGTGTGGGATGTTTCGAGAGGTCAGATACTACCAAAAGTTTCTGTATATACAAATATGTCAATGCTATGATTCATTTCTATAATTCTTTTAATAAATAATATTTTAGTAGTTGCTACTTAATTTAACTTTTCTAATAATAAATCGTGTTATACATGGAACAAGATAAAGGTAAAGTGGGAATATATGCTGTCAAAATTTATTTTTAATGTTAGCTAAACATCGTTAAGAAATCTGAGTAGTAATATACAAATTTTTTGTATAAAGAAATTATTATATAAAGGATTTGGAATGATTCTGTTCATTGAAATAAAAAAATGCACTCGTGCCAGGATCAATAAAGCCATGGTCAGTTATATCTGTAATACTGTTATAGGACTGATGAGAAGCCTTACGTCAAGCTACAATCTTATGTGTCTACTTAGAGTTAATCATATTGCTATAGTTTTCTCACTTTTTCCTTGGCATAGCTATTTTTCGTCACATTCTCTTGAGACGTTAACGCTTTATTAATAAATATATATATTTAAATAAAGTGGTACTCTTTGTAAGCAATTTCCTAGCATCCATTACAACTCAATATAAAATTTACAAGAAGCAATATTCTGCTAATCCTTATATTGAATGTTAATGTCTGTTAATTCTATGAATATTCATAGAAATAGTAAAAGCGACCTTCGAATGGCAAACATTATACCTCCGACTTGATTTCAAGGTAAAGGTCGTAATTTCCCTAATGATTTTCTAATTTTGTTCTCCGGTACTCGTCCTTTAAAATTTTTGCCTCAATCCCACGACTCGGCTCGCACTTTTCTCACATTATGCAACAACATTACATATTTATACGCGCTTTCGGATGACCACATTATTTCTCTCAATACCAATCACTCATTTCCCTTTCAGGCTCAGTAACAATGACCCAAATACTTGGCATTGAAGGAAACTGGAACGTATTAACCCTGTCAGTTACCCAGTAGCCGCATCTCTTAAAACAACGTTTTCTCCGACCCCTTTAATAAATTAGTATTAAGTTACACGATGACGTTGCAAGCTCAGCTGTTGCACAGCAAATGAAAAATTAAATAGGACTCACTAGAGTTACGTACGTATAACGCATGTGTAAAATATCATAGATTATTAATTATTTTTAAAATTTTTCATAAGAACTATTACGACTAAAAGATTTATAAATTGACAGATTCCAGAAAACAACAGACTCAAATTGTTTGACCAAAAACTATCAGCTTTATAATGCATCTCAATTTGATAGTCCGGAAGGTCTCTTTTTTATACAGCTTATAATGTGATTACCACAAGTTCTCAACTGCTTCCTGACGTGTCTATCAGAAAAAAATTAATAGAACAGAGTCTGTTTTCTCCAATAGGTGGCCCCTGTTACACGTAACAGTTAATAAACTGAAAGGTGTATATCAAATGAACACAATGACTAGCTGACACTTATATTCTCACCTGCAGCTGAGGCGAACGTGTAGGAAACGAAGGGTCGCGGAAGTTCCTTGCATGTTGTGCAATATTTAACCATCGATTAACTCCACTTGCAAGGATTCTCCGGAGTAACGTAGATATATGTTGACTGGAGTTTTCAAACGCGTAGACCAGTGCCCATCGGTAAGATCTGTTTTCTTTAGGACTTTTCGTGAATTTCTTCGTCACTGAGTGACACGAAATGTCCCGGACTTATTCTCCTAAATTTCGTTGTATTAAATTTCAATACCTCTTAGTACTTCCACCTCCGTCGCAGTGCATCCATTGCGAAATAAGATTTTTCTCGTGAAGACCGGTTTTTCGTACACGGTGTTTAAACGCAGCTGACTCATAACAAAACAAAGTAATACATAATTAGTTATTATACAAACTGTACGGCGACAGCGTTCATCAAAGAATCGGGAAAACGTCCGTAAGTTAATTTTTCACTTGCAAATATTTAATATTTCTCGATTCCTTTTATTCTACTCCGAGATCTCATTCTCCGGCCAGGGACACAATCTTGAAAGGACACGTTGACAATTCTCTTCGTCTACTTCCTCTTTAACGGCAGATAAGATATCTCGTGATTTTTGTGGTTTTCTTACGTAAATAATTATGAATGTACGATTACCAGCCCATATACATTTCAGAAATTGCAATGGCCACTGTTCTTCGTCAAATTATTCAGCAGCGTGTATCCAATACCTCGAGCGATAAGATAACGCAGTCATCTTTACCTTCTATACGTTATATAAAAGTGCTAACATCGAGGCTGCTGTTCAAACAAATCTTTTTCTTTGTTTCAATAAAAAGAAAAACGACAGCATCTCTAGCTCCACGTGAGTTCATCTAGGAAAAATATAAAATTTTTTTATTATTTCCTCAGCGTCAACCGATCATTGCGATTATCATAATACGTAATATTTTTCTACTGCGTCTGCATACCAAGATAGTGTCTTGTCCGTAATTAACATGAATCATCATCTCCGTGAAAACATAACGCGTCGCAATGACATTGACACATGTGATATTTAAGTGTACGTTTCTGGGTCCAGATCGTCTCTTGCTAGGGTCACAATTTCATATAAATTCAATAACGTTACTTTACATAACAGAGAGTTCTCAATTTTCTTTTTCACTTATTCGTTAACCGTGATAAGTGCGATACGCCTGTGTCTTTTTAGATAGTCCAAGTCCGAATCTACTCTCTCGTATCAGGATTTTAAGAACGATAGCGCGCTTTCTCAGTGCTTACCGATATCAATAGCCAGTCTCTCTTCAGTCTCTTATTAATGAGAACCAAATATTCCTCTACGATTGTTTTTGTTTTTCAGACGCAGTTCCGTTGCCGTTACTTTTTTCTTTCTCGGGAGAAAATCTCTGATCACGACGTAGAGCATAAAACTTCAAACGTGAGTATACCGTTATGGCTTCTGTAGCTTTTCTTAAATGCATACCTATTTTTTGCTTTAATCTTTTCTTCTTTTGACAATCTTTCAACTTGCCTTGAGGCGCCTTTCGGCAATGACAGTTGCTCTTTTGTTATGGAACGTATGAATTTTTGAAATCATGTTCGAGCCGAGCGTATATATGTTTTCTTAATATTGCACGTGACATTAAAGTAACTGTCTGACGAAATACACTGTGGCGTAACGTAAAGTGTCACTGCTGCTTGTGCGCAGGTACAAAGCCAATGAGTGCTCTGCCATTGATATTCAGTTATTTTTATCGTTTACATGCTTCGATTTTCTTTTAATAAAATTAATTCTATTATACGATGATCGATGAGGGTACGAAGATGGAGGCTGACAAAGGAGTCTCCTACTTTTATATTGAAAAATTCACCTTCGTTTCAGGCGCTTTATATATATTCTCTATGATTAATTAAATTTCATTTATTTTTGTTTTCCTTTTGCCTCGTTCCGCGAAGAAACTGAGTAAGTTCTCATGCTTTATTTTCTTTTACGAAAACGCTGTTTTCTTTTACGAAAACACTTCCGTCGTGGCGAGGCTCCAAATATAACGCATTATGGAAAACAAAATTTTTCATTGTTTTTTTAATCAGACATATTTTTAATACAGTCAGTTTTCGTTATCGTTATCACAATTTGATGACGCTTTTCGTCAAGCATATCTCTAACGTACGTCGCAAAGTAAAAACAAAGATCTATGTCTGGCGGTAAGTGCTCCAATGTGTACATAGAGGAATTAGCATACGTGCTCTATATAAATTCTTTTGATTTAATGTATTTTTGCATTACAAATCTGTTTCACGAAACAGAAAATTATGTTTGTCATACGTTGGACATGTAAATTTTATTTAATTGAGGAATATCAAAAATTGACTTCTGAACTCTTTTTTTTTATTTCTCTTAACATTGACGTTCTCTTGGTTATCCTTTCTCTATTTACATTCCATTTCTTTTCCAATAGTCTATTAGTGATCAGACTAGCAGGATAATTATGTTTTTGAAAAACTATTCGTTACTTCCTTAATTTCGTGGACACAATTGCGTGGTATTCCTCGTGTATTACCTTTTATAAATTTAGTTGCACTTTCTCCGCATAACAGTAGTATTTCCTCCATAGTAACAGTGTAACTTCAACGCAGTACAAATTCAATTTCAAATTATAACAATGAAGTATTCCTAGGGCAGCTACATGTTTTTCAATCGTATATGCGTTTGAATATTTGAGAAACGATGGCAGCACCTCCTGCCGGCACAATGCCCAAACATCTTATACTTTCCCGTTCGCGCCAGGTAAAATTCGAATCGTTCTATGGTCAAATCTTAAATTCGTCGGAACCAACATCAGCGTAGCTCCTATAACGATTAATTTCTTAATACTAGCAATGAATTCTACATACATTGCAGTGAATGGCTATCTGGCAAACACTTGTGCAAGATTTAGCACGCAGTTGTAACGTGGTTAAAAATAACATCTGTATACACGTCCAACGTTATTTTAGTGCGCGAAACGAGCGCTTCCAGGCCACGGACCTTGGAAAATGCGTCTTACGCACTTTCCCTCTAACGATTTCGCTAGTCTTTAACCTCTCATTTTTTCTCCTTTTCTTTCATCTAAATCGTATTCGCCTTATACTCGATACTCTCTGCAATATCTAAACGCATCGTGCACTTTTAAATATACCGGGTTATTCAGCCCAAACGCACCACGTGGTTTTACCCTAAGACTCAGAGAGGCGCGCCAACTTCAGGTGGTGCGTTTCTACTGAACGACTCTATATTTAATCGTATATATTCAAGCGCGTCACTGTCTGAAGTTAGTCCATTTAATTTCTATAGTGAAACCACCATAAGCAATACTCGCCTCGATCAACCCTGTATTAAATCACATGGAGCGAACTGGTCATTGATCTTGCCGGGGGACCTTGAAAAATATGTTTATTCGCGTGCAACGAGCCGAACTCGCACAGTATAATGTACCGGCGTATGCTTTCCCCTCTACTCAAAAGCTGAAAGAACTCCCTCGCGTCTCACTTGCTACGCGTGCAACTGGCTTTAGCCCGTCGATCCCTCGGCGCTCTCAGAAGTGCTTTTGCCGTCGGCATTCGAGAAGATACCTTAGAGCGTCTGTGATCTCCTTGTGTGATGAACGTCGCGTGCATGGACCGCATTGTCACTGGGGCACGAGCTATGGCTCTGCATAGACGTTCCGAGAGCGAAGATCACGAGTATACGCCGATGGTTGATAAAGTAGGTGAAAAACGAATAATCGGGAATTTATTGTGTTGTGCAGTTTGAAAGAAAAAAAAAGAAGCTATTTTTACCAAGAGCGATTCAATTTCATAAGCAGTCATTCGTGCGGTAAATGGAAATTCGTTTTCTACGTATAACGTGTCATTCGTTTTTGGAGCATCAGGCGTCACCTTTTATTTCTCCTTATCGCCTGTGCATCTGTGCATAATTATATATTTAAAATTGTATACGTAGATCGTACGTATTTTTATGTACACGTAAATGCACGTCATTCTACGTTTTATCTTTACGTATGAATTTCGCGAATGTAATGAATATTACGCAATGCTGTTGCCCCCGATGTAAATTACTTCGTGAATTTAAATATGATCTGCTTTACTTGATATCGGGATACTTCTTCGCGTATCTAACGGGAGGCGTAGCCTTTTGATAGACTTAGATGATTTGTAGAGAGATGGCTGTAAATAATTATAACACTTTTATACACAGCCGTGACGTGCTCGCGTAATAATTAATGATGATGTTTTAGATGCGAAAACAAGGGCAAGACGTGATGCAGGTGAACCTGGCGGGAATCAGGCGGGACATCATGAATCTCGCTCACAACTACAGTAGCGCCCAGGTAATATTATTTTCTCTATTTGTAAGTCGTGTCGAATGTATAAAAGTTTTCGTGAACGAATACACTCAGGTTATACACCTGACAATGGTGTGACTATTGACAGAACGTAATACTGGAGTCAGAATTTTGAGCAAGGATTTAAATGATTTATTCAGTTTACGTGGAAATGATTTATTGATTTATTCAGATTATGTGAAAATTCTTATACCGGATCCAATTGTTATGCTTGATTATATTAAATTATTGTAATACTTTATCACGCGTAGAAAGCTGTGAGGAAGGCCACAAGCAATGATCCATGGGGACCGAGCAGTACTCTCATGGCGGAAATTGCTGACCTAACCTACAACGTGGTGGCTTTTACGGAGATCATGCAGATGCTGTGGAAGAGGCTTAACGATCATGGAAAGAATTGGCGACACGTGTACAAAGCTCTGGTTCTGTTGGAGTATCTTATCAAGACTGGGACCGAGAGAGTCGCGCAGCAGTGCAAGGAGAATATTTTTGCGATTCAGACACTAAAAGGTAATGAAAACAAGGCCTCGATCTCGTCCTGGCTTTTCAAGGGGATATCTTTTAACGCTTTCATTGACTGACAAGTGATAACCACTGATACGCAGATGTCATTAAGATATAGAATGAAATCTAGATAAACTGTGTATACGCATGATCCACCTTGGATACTGTGATTAATTTTATTAACTGACAATTGGGTTTGTTAGCTGGATAATAGTTTGAGGATAGATACATTCAGTCTTACGAAGATGTACTGAGCAATTAATGAACTCGATATTATCATTAAAGATTTTCAGTACATGGAAGGACCCAAGGACCAGGGTATCAATGTACGGGAGAAAGCAAAGCAACTGGTGGCCTTACTGAAAGACGATGAAAGATTGAGAAACGAGCGCGCAAGGGCGCTCAAAGCCAAAGAGAGATTCGCTCAATCGGTTAGCGGTTTTGGTCGGGATGGTACAGACACAGTGTCGTCCATGAGCAGTGACGTGAGTTACTTAGTCCATCCTGCTTGTCGTAAAACGATTCTGTTATCGCTCCGAATCATGGGAGTGGTAATGCAATTTTGTATTTAGAAATTTTCTTGACACTTTTTAGATCCTAGACTGGGAACCTTGTCATCAGGCTGAATCAGCGTCGAGACGTATGTATTTATTTACGTTGATATTACGTTTTCAATCAAAAGTCTTTGCTTCGAGTCACTCTCGAGTAATTCGATAGAATTGTGAAAGTGAATTCTTTATATTTAATTTAATATCACGAACAGCCGAACTTGAAGCTGCGAGGCCACAGACTGTCGGCGAGGAAGAGTTGCAGCTGCAGCTTGCACTTGCGATGTCGAGAGAAGAAGCGGAGCAGGAAGAACAAAGAAGACGCAGTGACGACGTTAGATTGCAACTTGCTCTCAGTCAGAGCCAACAGGATTTCAAGTACGTTGTTATTGCAGGCGTTTAGTATACTTTTTTGTTTCTTTAAATTTCTACCTTCATTCGAAACAGAAGTCTCTGATGTTTAAAACTATTTTTCGCTCAGACAACCGCTGACGGAAAAGCAGAGTCATATGATGGATTTACTGGATGTAAACTTAGGTGAGGCAAGTGGATCGTCAGGGGCCCAGGTTGATCCTTGGGGAGTTCCTGTAGTGGCGCCTCCTCCAAGACCACAAGTAATATAACATTCGCATAAGCAATTTGTTAGAATAAATAGACTTTCGTAAGTTGCATGATTACGTGATCTGGCACATTTTTTGCATGTTGCGCTACAGTCACTGGACTTGTCTCACTTTATTAATCCGAAGGTACGTTCGCTTTAGACGATTTACTGTATTGCCGCGCGCACGAGTCTTCTGACGAACCGTTAATAGCATATACAGAGCGATCCGTTAAACTAATAAAACGGATACAGTAGCAAGGAGCATGTATTTAATCCTGGCTTACGCGCGTATAAAACGGGTTATTATTTTTAATGGGCAGTGACTGGTACACGTTATTTCGTATAACGGTAATTAAACTAGTTGGCATGCTTTTTTTTCTTGTTATATCCGAGGAAAAAAAAAATAGTAACATTTTCTATTACAGCCACACAGCGATCCGTGGGGCGTCCCGACGACAAGCACATCGCCACCGATAGATCCCTGGGCTCCTGCCCCACCACAGAGGCCCAGTGAGTTTCTCTTCGTTACGTACAGGCATTGATACTTCCTCTTTTATTTCCTCTCGCATCCGACCCCCCCGGTTATAATATCCATGCTCTTTCACTTTCTTTGCATGTTCTCACATCGTTCTTTGTTCCTTCGGACGGCAGGATCCACAGGTAAAACTTAAACAGGCACGCTCACTGAATTTCCTTGAAAAATGTTCAGTCGAAGTATCAGCACGCTTTTATACCACGACAATAATAGTAGACGTGCTCGCAATAATTTATGAAAAAGCCGTGGGAATGTTAAATGAATTTTCAGCAGCTGCAGTTGATCCGTGGCGAGCTCCAGCGCCGTCGCCCGCTACAGTGGCCTCTCCTCGCAACGCTGATCCTTGGTCCCCGTCGCCGTCTTCCGGTGCCGAAGGTTCCGCCCTGACGTCTCCTTCTCCGCCGTTCAGTAATTCTACCCTCACGCATAATATTGGCTTTGCCGCTCAATCACCTCAAAACATTGGATTTAATTTACCGGCTACGACGAGCTCAGCGAGTAACGGGTTTAACGGCGCTGGAATTGGTTTCAATAAATTCCCTGCCCAGAATCAGGGCAACGCGGTAGCCAGTCCACTCGGCGAATTGGATGAGTTTGATGTCATCAGTAACAGAAATAAACTCTCGGCCAGTCCGCAGCCCAATAACAATGGTAAACCGCGCAATTTCCTTTTTACTTTAGAACGACGTGTTTGTACTTTGAAATTAAACTTCTTATTACAATGGGATGGTATCGTTGTTCCAGGCGGAACAACGTCGCCGGATCCTTTTGATTTTACGGGACTGGGAGACAATCTTCCGGCAAGTACGGGAGCCGTTAAGAAGACACCGCAGTCCTTCCTTGGGGAAAATTCGGCTTTAGTCAATTTGGACAACCTGGTTAGCGCCAGTGCCGTTAAACACGGTCCACCGCCACCTGCAGGTCAGTACTATTTTTTAGATTAATCTATCAATTAATTATATTAGATCAGTAACATTTTAATTATACATTTTTCAATACCGACCCACAGAGATGTCTTTATAGAACTTTGCAAATCATTCTTGTGATGCATCGAGCCACGATGTCGTTATTGAAATATCTTCCACTGTGTACAATTCTGTTTTTTAAATAGTCAAATTTCAATATAAATACATATGGTAGCTAAGCTCGGTATAATTGATATATTTTCATATTTCTTCTCGATGTACTTGCTTTGTTCATCTAAACGATATCGATAACGGTTCTATATTCATAATATCGAAACAATCCATGCCATTGCTCTGTGCGATCATTCTTTATCATTTTAAATTGATCGCAAAGTCGCTTGCACGAACATAACCTCAATATGCTTGTTTTGATGTTTACGAATATCCTCGTGCAATCGTCTACGTATATCAATCAATCAGTTGACAATTCGACATACGACAAAATAAATTTTCAAGACCCAATCGTAACACACGTTATATGTCTGCAACACAGCATTTCATTGGAAGTAATTTTGTGAGTATATATTCATCATCGGCCAAAGGTCATTGCATGACGAATAAAATGCATGACCAAATCAACGTGTGTCGCACTGTTAAAAACCTTACAGCAGTACAGTCTCAATTACTCATTCAGCAATATTTCTATTTACTTTAAATATCAATTACGTACCTACCAAGTCAACGTTTAATCCAAAACTGAAGGAAAAATTTCGGGTCGCATTGTTCCTTCTGTATTGGATTGAACAGTGGGAAAAGATAGTGCCAAAATTACTTGTTAACCTTGCAAGATATGCGCTTAGCTCCGATTAGCGGAAAGAATTTTCAAAAATCCTGTTATCTATGATTTTCGTTTACATTTTACCCGCATGCTAATCAGAGGTCTCCCATTCCCTTGAAGGCCATTCCAATCGTTTGTCCTTAAGAATAACAATAATTATTATTC
The DNA here is from genome assembly GCA_030142595.1 of Trachelus iudaicus. Taxonomy (NCBI): domain Eukaryota; kingdom Metazoa; phylum Arthropoda; class Insecta; order Hymenoptera; family Cephidae; genus Trachelus; species Trachelus iudaicus. The sequence continues at coordinate 266,383 of JARQTH010000558.1, forward strand.
CTAATGTATATTTAAATTAGATGTAACGTCAATTATAAGCATGCACGTGGTCACACAAGTTAAAAGTATATTTTAAAATAATGTCTAGCTGCCGTAGCGTACTCGGCGAATCCATTTGCAACAGCGACGCCGCCGCCTCGTCCCACGATCAATCAGATCCGGCAAGATCCATGGACCGGAAACGCGAGCACCAGCACCACAGCCAATCCGTTCCTGTCGTAGCCGAGTGTCATTGATAACGTGATACTGCGCGTCGTCGTCATTGCGCTCGAGGAACACGTATTCAAGAGTTTTACAAGTAATCAAGCGCGGAATAAGTTTTCATCGGAGGGGTAACTAGACTGGCCGATCCAGAGATTTTAACGCTAGGCGAGCAGAGAGGGAAGCGACGATGGAAAAATGAGAGGACGAACAGTAACTGTATATCCAAAGTGGAAAAGGATAAAGAACGTGGAGGATTTTTCTTTACATAAACATTAATAATCTCTCATGCCTCTGTCGAGTCTTCAAGTGTCTTACTTCCATCTTGAGTTATTTTATAAGCGTCAGGACACTTTACGAGCTGCAGGATCCTTAAGGTCCGTTTCCATGTCCTCTTCTCGTCGTCACGAAGCCACGCGTGTCAATGAAAAAGTCCTTGCAACCGATCGACGCGTCGATGATTATTATAGGGTCATTTAATTTTTAAGTGAACGAATCACGTTTCAATGATCCACGAGGCACGAGCTCCCAAGGTACCTAGATTTTATACGTGCTCTTTTCATATCTTATATGTAGATTGTATCCGATGAACTTCGGACGAAGCGCCGTGTCCTAGAGAACGAGGCACGTATTAGTCGGGCGTCCTTTGTCGTACGGATTTTCAGGGATAACGTAGAGGGCGACCTATGTAACGTTCATTCGTTCGTTTCGTATTTATATACTTTTTCTATGATAACGTAGAGACTGCGCGAGATATCGGATAACCAGGAGAATACCGATAACACGATAATGCGACTAATTAAATCAAATTAATGTCAGCGTAACTCCCTCTGCTTTCAGTAGCGCGACAATCCGGGGAAATACATGAAATTTCCATTTGCAGTTGGGATGCGAGCAGCGAGAGAGGACCAAGGGGATGAATGTATTGAGAAATAAAGGAAAAGAAAGACTTTACGAATTGTAACACGAGGCAGCTGGATAAATTGTTCGTCGATGACTATTTTCATGCGTTCCGAACGTCGGATTGCTCTTTATTTTTATCTTTTTATCAACGAAACGAATCGAAATTGTTCCGGCGTCTTGCATTGAAAAAAAGAAAGAGCAACGCGATGGGATATTTTGAAGAATATATTTTATTACGTAACCAAAATGAAACCAATAAACTATTGGCACGATTATTCATTCTCCATGGCCGCTGACTGATGTATTATTCTTAAGACGCCTACCGTCGTACGTATAATTGTCAACGGTGCAGCTTCGTCGCGTCGCGTCGCGTCATTTTGTAAGATACGAATGAAAAGAAGAAGAGGGGACAATTGTACATACAATATATATATATATATATATATATGATACAATATATATATTATAAAATTGAATATCTTTGAACTCGGATCTTCTCGTTCTCTCTCTCTCTCTCTCTCTCTGTCTTTTGGCTCACGAAGTTGTCATTGTCTTGCGATTATCATTTGTCTTGTAATTAAAGGATAAACCGTCTGTCACTGTACGACAAACACCGTATTCTCGCCGTAGCAGCGAATGTCATGGATTAAGAAATTTATTTAAGAAATTCGTCTTCGGTATCGTCATTGGTTGTCACGCGCCTTGAAATACTGAAATAATATCTTTAAAAAAAAAAAAGGGATATTGGGTGAGCGGGTGACGCGCTTATCGTTTTATTTATAGTTTGGGAATTATCGGGAGCATGGGTGCAATTTAACTTTGTGAAACCCAATGAACGGTAATTGAAAGAAAAGTGCGGAAACTTTAAGAAATCATCTATAAGAGCATGCGGATTTTATCAGGCTGTAACGATCGATCGATCGTGATATAACGGTTGGCTCTTTCGCATGTAAGTTCAATCCTATTAAAAATTGTACATTTTATTTTTTATTTCGCGTCCGGTTGCTTCGCGCTACGATCACACCGGCAGGCGTTGCGGTATTAACGAACGACCGTGTGTGTTCTTTCAAGCAACAGTCGAACTCTCTGCAAGGTTTCGGTATTGTAAAAATTATTATTAAGAGATCAGCACTCTTCTGTGCATTTGTTGCATTTAATTTAGATCCTCGGGAAGTAGTATTATTTATTGGTTTGCATGTTAATAATTACGGCCCCCCTCCAGCGTACGTTCACTCTGTTGCTTTTCAACGTTTTAATCGTTACGCAACCTGGGTATGAGTCTGTTCGATGCTGGTAGTAGACCAATGGACACGTTTTACCTACAGGTCTGTAAGGGATGAGTGACATTCTTTCTTTTTCCTTTTTATTTTTTATATAATTACCATCTGTCAAATTTGGTGGATTTATGCCTGTACGTTCCCAAGACGAAATACGCTTCTGAATATACATTTTAGTTTCATTCGCTATTCGTTCTGTCCATCGACTTTATTTGGTAACGTCGAGACCCTCTTTGTTCTGTAAAAACTTTATTATTCGTCTTCTTGCTGCCATAGACTCTGGCCACTTGGTGGTCACTGTGTGTGGTTTTTAGTAATAAAATGCAACGTTTCATTTCTTGCCCGAGCAGCCGGACGCCGTCTTGTTTTTAGCCTTTATTTAGTACCGACTTTATGCGCAACTTTATACAAGTTTAAAACGACGAGAAATCAAGCAACACTAATTGATTATTATATATATATATGAGTATATATATATATATATTTTAGCAGACTATAGTATTCACCTATCATATGAATTATTATTATTATTATTATTATTATTATTATGGAAATAAATGTAAAAATTTTTAAGTTCTCTCGTTTAGTATTTTATTTTAATTGTCCTTTTTTATTTTTTCTTCAATTTTGCATACCGAGAGCCGAAGGGAATTGATGAAACGTATTAATTTCTTGTATTTATTATATGTTACGCGAGTCAATTATTCTTGTTCGTATACGATGTTCTTGTATTTTTATTGCACTTGCTAGTAACAGAACCTGGGTCCTCTGTACCGCAGATGGATTTAAGGAAGTAGATAAATTATGTCTCGGAATGGAAATCGCGGCACGTGCCTTCCGGTGCAGAAATGGGGTCACGGCGACGAATCGTTATCAATCAGGATGCATTAGAATTACGTAGAGATCAAAGACACTCGCTAGTGAATTTTATAGATCTGTCATAGGGAGGACTGTAAATGTACACACACAGTCGACAGATAAACTTGTGTCTATTTTTTCATATGAAAATTTATAACTTGCCGAATCAGTGAATCAATGTTCTGTTGAAAATAATTTCTTGTTTTATTCGGGCGCATCCGTCGTACGGCGTAACTGTTACTACAGTGCTGATTCCAGAGAGCCTATCTGATCCTAATTTAGAATATTCACTATTTATCTGTCTACATTTAATTTAAGGTGATTGCTCGTTTATGACATTGAAATGTGAGTGATGCAATTTGTTGCAATAAGACGATTTATATGGACACTCGAGTTTTACTTGTGTTTATAGAATTTATCAATTAGGGAAGTTGTAAGAAATTTGCCTTAAAGTGATAAGAAAGCGCTTTATATGTTTGTGCATTTTGATAGGTCGTGTAAGTGGTGTGCTACTTTTCGATCTGTGAAATTGCAGTAGAATATAAGGACAGATCGAGATAACTGTTCTATTAGTCTTGTCGGTTGGTATTTATCAGGCGATTATTGCTACAAGATTGATATTTATATTGTAAAGGAGTAAATTGTCCGTGCTAGAAGCAACCTGTCTCATTTACACTTTATATTGAAATGGGCTTTTAATTTGTCAATAAATATTTGAAAGCGATCCATTTATTGTATGAATATACCAATATGCACTTTATTCTTCTACTCAACTCTCGTACAGCAGTAATTTATTTTATAATAATTCTTTAAGAAATATTGGAGAGCATTTTATTAGTAATCTTATAGTCAGTTCAAAATAGAGGGAGGTACATCGTACCATGGAAAATATATGTTACAAAATGAATTGCAGTCGTAGCTTTAGAGAGTATTGGGTGTAAAAAATACCAAATTCTCTGATGTATCTATCTCTTTCAAGTTCGAATTATTATAAACAGTTTGTTATTATGCAAGACACAGTGCAATAAAATAAGTATGATTACATGATTTCTGAATACCTCTATACTTAAAGAGATACTTCTGCAGAAGAAGTAATTGAAACCGGAGGAAGAAAGTATGCTCGTACTTGACTGTGCAATTGTGCTATTTCAGGATTTTCCCGTTCTAGTGATCTTATTAACTGTGCAAATTGAACAGTGCCTGTAATGAATATTGTACTAATTATTAGTCCTGTACGACAAATGTAGGTTCAACCGCATATATACCTTCTCGACCTTCTGGAAAGCCATAATCTTTTATAACATCCATTTGGATTTGAGTGACGATTGGAAAAACAAATTGCATCATTTTTAGCATCTCATTCCCAGAGTTTTCCTTCGCTTCTGTAAGTTTCTGTACATTTTCTGTAGAGTTCAAAGCTGCCAGAACATCCGTCAAAGCAGCTAAAAGCAAAAAGTTTAAATAGCACAGTAAAGGATGTTTTTAAAATAAATTATCAACATATTTTACATAATTTTAGTAAGCTATAATTGTATTTACAAGCTTTTATAATGTGTGTCATTAATCCTATACAATACCTTTTGCTGTTTCTGATGTGAGATTTACTAATGTCGTCATTATGCTGCTGCCAATGTGTTTCGCTGTAATAATTCACTAGTGACTTACAAGCGCAGATTTAATTTCCTTAAAAACATGTATTTACATTGATTTAACTTGATTTCCACACTCCGACTGTCAAAGTTGACATATCCTACATCGATACGTGTATCAACAACTGAAAATTGGCATTTTAATCAGAGATAAGTAGGGAGATGCACAACGCTACAGCTCTGTCAAAAACAGTTCTTCCACAGTTCTGCCATCTGGTGGCAGAGAAATAAAACATACAGCAACAGTCTTTATGA
>JARQTH010000558.1:272531-309660 GCA_030142595.1 Trachelus iudaicus
GAGATGGAAGAGTTATCGGCTATAAGGGTCTCGACCAATCAGATGATCAGAACGATTAGTTCTCGAATTTGGCTATTGTCAAAGCAGTCTGTCTCAGGACACCGACCGAGGTGTCACGAACTGCATCGCGCTCCCGTGCTATCTGTTGACAGTTTTTTTGGCCGCGTTTCGATACGGTATACCAAGTTCTCGCTCGTGTATTTTTCGCGTTGCTCTCGCTACATCCGAACAATTCCGTGGATTTTCTGTGAGTGTTCCGGAAGTGCAGTGCTGCGCCGTAGTGAAGTGCCCACCTGAGTGTCTCCTGGATGCAATTCTCGGCTTTCACGGATCAGCTGCACCAGCTCCGGTGAGTACATCTCCACTGCATTCCGTCGTTTGCACCTTCACGGTTTTTCTTTAAATTCAAAATAAGTAAGTAGCAAGTACAGCGTATAAACGCCTTTTTTTTGAATTCTTCGAAAAAGTATCGTTTACTAACATTTCCGATTAGTCCCATTCGAAACAGTATAGTCTCTAGTATGTTTTAACAATAGGCTTTTTCAATAGTTCTCGAGGAGCTCTATAGTTCCTGATAGATTTTAACACTAGTTCTGCTACGTAACATCGGTAAAATATCTATTAAGGATACTAGTCGCACCATACGCTTCAGTGCAGGTGTGCACAAGGACCTGGCTTTCAGTGTTGTTTTCAGATTGTGTTTCAAACAGTTCCGGGATAGTTCTCCCTAGTACTCAATGTTGAGACCATAGTTCCGCTTGGAACTATTGTTAAATAATGCTGGAAGCTAGCACCGCATTGTTGTACTCTTTAACGCAGGCAGGCATCAGGTCCTGGCTTTTCTGTTAGTAAATCTTATCGAGCTTACACTGCGTACTCGAATTTAAGATAACAAAAAAAAATATTCAGTCAATATCTGATGAGCGGCTCCGTTCAAAGGGTTGCTCTGGTAACCTGCGGTAAGTTGCGGAGAACCTCTGCCGGCCAGGCTATACGTTCGCGATAACGTTCAGCGCGGCTGCGACGTGATATGCATTATCGACGGAGGCGATGATTACAGAATCCTACTCCCGGACTTGCCACTATAGTTTAGCGCCATGTTTTTGGTATCGCCTAAAATCGTAGCGTTGTGCATCTCCCTACTCGTCTCTATTGTGCATCTCCCTTCTGGTGAATCTTCTCATTGGAGGAGGCAGCCATAAGGAAAGGAAGGAAGGATCTTCCTGGTGCTCCGGTACTCATCTCTGCAATGTATCATTAAGGCTCTTGATTAGTATGCTTCGTGGTGGGAGGATTGGCCAATTGTATATTGCTGACTAGGCCAAGTGTTGCCTGTAATTTGAACAGTGGACGGACTGTAAACGTGGTACTTTTCGTACCCGAAGTCGTGGAGGACAGAATTGTAAAGCTTTCTTAAGGAAGTGATTGAAATTAAAGTAGCGAACTGCAGAGCACGTGAATTAGACTTACATTCAGATGTCTATGAGGTGTCAAAATAAATTTTAAGAGTAATGGGCATTGACAGTATGAGGGTTGGTGGAGGCCGATGCCCTCCACTCCTTGTTGGAGGACTTCTTATTGCCTGTTTGATGCTCATTTGCAACTGGTGGACCTCGTCCTCGGAAAATTTGGAATTACTTCGCCAGATTGATGACTTTAGCGAACAGCTTAAAATCAGGTTTGTCGATATTTCATACAGTTTATAAAAGTCATTTCTTCTCTGAGATTATTATATTTTAGCTCGAGTTTTAACTTCTGATGCCAGGCAATATACTTCTATGTTTCATGAGAAGATCATTGCTTCCTGTAAATTAGAATCTATTGTTTCACAAAGTATCCAGCTTTTTATTTTGATACTTTTTTAAATCTTTAGAGTAAATGAACGATATTCACTAATAAATAGTAACCTCATGGTGTATGTATAAAATATTAAGCTCATCTTGACTAGGGGTTTACTAAATATTTGCGTATCAGTTGCCACTGGCATCTACGTTTATCATATCTATTTTTAATTGTGTCTGCTAATAGAAATAGTGTAACCTTTTGATATTAGCTTCATATTTTTATTCTCTTTGAATGTAGGTATAGAGAAATATTTTTAGCATTGTGCATGGCCGCACTTCAGATTTTTTATGCTACTGCTTGCTGGATTTGTTTTTTTTTTGTTTCATATCCGACAATATTTCTATAGAGGTTGAAACAATTTTTTTTGTACATATATTTGAGATTAATTACATAGATTTATGTTGTCAAAGACTATATTTATAGGTTTTGTCCAAATGATCTGGTGGTGCTTATTAGGAAGGTGCATTCAACTGAAATTTCTATTAGGTGCAATTGACATCTTGTAAAAGCAATTCGAAGGATATAATATTATTTGTAGTAGTTTTAAAGTTCAGTAATCCAGTATTTTATATGAAATTAAATAACTATTTATTATTCCTTTGGAAAAATAATTGTATGAGATTACGAGTTCCATCTGATAGTTTATCGGGTTATTAGATAAGGATTGATATTTACAGCGCAGAAGAAAGAGATCAGTGTGTGACACTTCGTGGGAATTTGGAGCAGCGTTACAAACATTCAGAAGATGAGGTAGCGACATTACACTTTCGACTGGAAGAGCAAAAGAAATTAAAACAACGTTATGAGGAATTAGAAGAAGCTAATACAAAATGTAATAGTGAATTGGAGTCACTGAACACACGGGATACTACAAGAACAGCCGCACTGGAGACACTGCAGAAAGAAAAAAATGAAGTAAATTCTCAATTAGACGAAGCAAAGGAAGAGAATCAAAAACTTTCAGAAAAATTAATAGAGGTGAGATCGATGTTAAAAATGGGAATATTAATTTTTGTAAGATTTTTCCAATTATTGTAATTCGTATTTGTCAGGTTCAAGCTGAACTACAAAGATTAAGAAGTATACATAATTCACCTGCAGATCAAGAAGGTAAGCTAGGCAAGTGATTATATGTTATTTGTTCTATTTTTCTACATCTATTCTGTTTGACTTTTGTTCCTAATGCACTAATTAATATTCCAATATGTATTACTTAAAAACTAATCTTTTATATGGTAAAATCCAAAGCAGTCTAATCACCATTTATAAAATTCAACTACGAACTTCGTGTACTCTATAATTACCTCAGTCTATTTGTTATCGTTATGCAGTGAATTTTAAATATTTAAAATAACTGTCGATTTCTCAATGATTTAATATTTATCACTGCTTAAAGTGATAGTCGTTATAAGAGTGTCCTAAGCATAGCATTTCTAATTGTACTTAATATTATCTAAAACGTTTACATGAGAAATGTTACACACAAATATTTACTCACTTACATATAAATATACCCAATTGTTGGTCTAATCTGGGTTGGTCAGGTTCTTAAGATTCGTGCGAAGCGTTTATATTCTCAGAGTCAAAAGTAAGAAAGATATTTTGGGGATTTGCTTATTTAGTGAGAACAGCAGTGGTCATAAGCAAAGCACAGTTGGGCCCTGTTGCGGAATCGGCAGTAAGAATATCCAGCTCCGGTCAGCACGGTCTCAAGTATCACAACGTTCCTATACTTCCACGCGATTTGCCTGGCGCAGTGCGTCAAGCTCCACGATTTTCAGTTACTATGTTGAAAGGTAGTTCCAATCGAAGAGACGAGAGATCAATTGACTGAGTATCATTAAGATACTAACGGATCAGAGCATTCCGAACGATTCCAAAAAAAAAAGCATTGTTACATCTGTTACCGTCCCATGACTTTATTCAAGTCAAACAGCCTGTCTTCGTTTTGGCCATCAATTAATTACTTTACTAATGATACGATCTAACATAAGACAACGTTGTTCTTATAGATCACCTAAAATATATTTATAAGTCCGAACCGTTGTTGCTAAATCAGGCTGAAGTCTAGGAAATTGAAGAACTTTTCAATTCTAAATATTGCAATGATCATACAAGATCATACATGCAAAGCAGGAAAAATCTATTAAGGGATACACCGTGAGAATTCTAATAATTGTTTTAAGTATTAAGAATCTTAATTAGGTGTCAGAAAATTGTAGAAATATTATTAAAGTTTTTATCAGACTTTCTAGTGTGTTTCTATCAGTAGCGTAGTAACGTAGTGGGCCTGACTTTCAGTTGAACCGGGAACACAGTCTAATATTGTATCTTCTGTCATCCCTACCGAACAAGGTGTAGGTAATGGGCATGGAAACGATGAAGATAATCCTATGGAAGGTATGGAATCAGATTATTTAAAGCATCGCTGTCATTACTTAGAGTTATCATCTACAATGATAGCCATCCAGTTATAATTGCGTCCTAACATTTATTCACTCAATAGATATCTGGATATAACAAAAATTCTCTCATTCAATGATGTACGTTTATGTTATTTTTGTAGATTCAAATATTGCAAACGAGATAGAGAACACAGAAGATGACGGAAACTTAGGAAATCTCACTAACGAAGTTGCGAAGGAAAAGTCAGAACCGTTGAACAGGGCGGAGAAATAACAAAATAATATACTATTATTTACAATGATATTAATTAAATACTTTACTTATATATATTGGAAATTTATAACGATAAGTATTACTTATATGATTTTTGTACGAGAGGATATCGTATAATTTCCTGGTGATGTCTCTATAATAAATTTAGCATCAGTGCGATGGTGAAGTGTATCATCATCTCCTTGACGTGCCATGTAAAAGAGGGAATGGATAAGAGACCAACATTCTTAGATTTGCTTCGTTACAATTCTTTGTCATACGGAGTCTTGGGAATAAACTCAAAGTTTTTCTAAAACAAAACAACTCGTAAGTGTACAAGACTGTTTATTACTTTAGCTGTGCCGTAACAATTGTATCTCTTTTTCCCAGTTTATTACACTTCACTTACAATCAATTATATCTCTAATCTACACTCTTTCTTTTAGGTGCGAATATTGTGAGGCATTCGAGTCCTTCCTATAAACCATATAATTAAATTATATTATCAATGGTGGCAGTTAATTTACCATACCATGCCTTAGAGGCCACTTTAAGGTAAATCATGAAGGATCTGAATAAGTACGTCTATGTACTTTTATTGATTGTTACACAATGATATTATATCATTGAATAAATTTTGTTTCCGTCTCAATGGAAATACAGTAAAATACCAATATCTGTCCAATCGTTACAATACACCAGTCCTACCATCTAAATGCAATATGTTCCAGTTGTAGCTCATGACGTCTATCAGATAAATACAATCCGTCAAGCTCTCTACGAGCTAATTCCATATAATTTTCAATACCTGTACTATCAGTTAATTTATATATACGCAAAATATATCTGCTGTATTTCTCGCTACACGTGAATCACTTCCGTTGCGTCTTATAAATTTGTGCGAAGAAACTTTTATTCAATTTCTCATCGTTTCAAAGTCATCGTTTAATCAATTTTAGATGATTCACGTACACACAAGCACTGGCGTTAACACTCAGACCTGACTTTAAACGATTGTACAACTTATAATTTTACAAATGTTTAAAGCCACCTACGAAAACAACGTGGGCAAAGGTTAAAGGATTGCAGAACGAACGTCAAATTCTATATTTCGGCATTTTCTTTCGGTAATGCGATACACTTGAGGTTACATTGAATCGGCCGTAAATTGTTCGATTTTTTGTTTTTTTTCCGGCAATAGATAACTTACGTTTTTCGCTATTTTATATTGTTCTTTTGATCCCATTGGAAGTATCGAGTTTATTGCTTGTAACGTTAAGGAATTTGTATAAACTTTATTGATACTCAACGTCTCTTTTCGTCAGTTCGGACAAGTGGCTTTTGATGTCTTTGCAAGTACACGCTATAAATACGAGTAGCTGGGTACGCGGGATTTAAAATCTCTTAAATTCTCGCTAGACGTAGGATGTATATTTATTAAGATAGTCATTGTATTGTCACGATGAAATATATTTTACTAATCCGAGTTACTCACGATGCAACTCTAATTTTCGGTTCTCTTACTGTCATTCGTCTTATTGTATCAATAGTTTTGATTTAACTCGGCCCTTTGACAGATCATTTTACAAAATTCGTATCGTTCAATTAATACTGTAAAACTTTTTAGCCCGCACGTCGTTACGTTAATACGAATCTAAGATATGACTATTGAAATGCGATAAGACAGACCATCGATGGAATAGATGCTGCGGTATCAATTTCATGGAAATTCTATGAAGATCCTTCAGCAGTCCTACATCGATTACCTTAACGAATAAAGCGTGCCCTCGCAGATAAATTTGTTCAGCCTAACACGAGACAGGATTTTTTTTTGGGGTGTATTCACTCATTCTTCATATATCGTACGCATTAAGGATGACTTTTCTAATTCTAGCCAATTACATTTAAAGCCGAAGCAAAGGATACGAGCATTTTACTCAAATTTGGGTCCAAAATTTGTTGACATTCGTTTTAGACTTTGGTACGTATCAACTGTACCAGAAAATTGTATTGTTTGTATGCCAATTGCTTGAGTCAATTAATTAAATTCGTTCCTGTTCTTTTAATAAATATTTATCGACCTTTGATTCAACAGAAAGTATCAGCTTTACTTTTGTGAGTAACAAAGGCGAGTAACGCTTATATCCAGTTATGAATAGTGCAATTGTTTATCATTGCATAACAAGACATAATTTTTCTGAGACACTTGACACGTAACTCGTGCGAACGAGATATAAAAAATATGCAGGATGAACATCAACAATTTACAGTCTATAAACGTGCGTAGAACAAAATGTAAAACGTGACTAGGAGAACGTTAAGTCGCGACTAGAATGTCTATATTAAATAAGGTATAGCATTTAGATCGAATGTAAATGGCTGCAATTGCTGTCTCAATGGATATCAAATGAATCCTAGTTAAAATATTAATTCTCATTATAATAAACACAGAATTATCGATACAGTGCGCCGTTTAAGTTTCAGTACTTGTTAGCAAATACATATCCATGCGTTAGTGGATACATTCGTTATTACGTTATACCAATTTTTGTGATGTTGATAACAGCCGAAAGTTATATAAAAGAATAATTGCTAATAAATAAATTGAAAATAAATAAAAACAGGATATCCGTACGTGGTACTAGAAATATTATTTGTTAAAGAAGAAAAAGAAGGTAAAACAAAAAAGATTTCCAAAGTTACGTAACTCTAGAGAATTTCCCTCGAAGGGAATAACCAGGAATATTGAAAAGCGCGATACACACTTAGAACGTAAATCACATTTAAAAAATTCGATCGGCGACCATTATAAAACTGATATTATATCGACATCAACGCCATCGACTTATGCATGTTGATAAATATAAATTCGAGAAAGCGCAAAGCTGACAACTGCACGCGATGCGATAGCCATTCTCATCTGAATTCTTTTAAAGTGCAAGGGAATATGTTCTCATGAAGAATCCTTTGCATTTAAATACGACGTACAGGATCATGCTGGCATGTAGTAATATCGAAAGCGTAAAGTAGACATTGAGTCTTGACGAAGAAATGGGGTCATTCGTTAGGCGTCGAGCACTTTGGGTGGCGACTCAACTCAGCCAAATATTAATTGGCAGTCCTAAAGTGATAAAATACAACGTAGATTGAATACACGCGTATTTCGTTGTCGCCTGTTCCAACGAAACAGGTAAAACAAAAACATACGTGTCCCAGATGTTACTTCAACGGAGCCTTAAAACATTGTACGAAATGCATTTTTAAATAGGACGACAATTTTCTATGAAGCTAGATGCACCTAAGGCGAATAGTGCGTACTGCTTCTTTGCTTTCTTCGAAAGATAAAAGCAAAGATCGATCGAAGACGCCACCATCGACTGTGCTTGCGTATCGGACCTCGGGGTCTTTCCTTGGCGCGAATTTGTCTCACTAATGAATAAAACGCATCGTCTATAAAGTGTCTAAGAGCTGCAGACGTTTCGTAAAATGGACAACCGAGTTGGTGGGCAAGAGCCTTTCCTTCCTCTGTTGTCACCTGAAAGTATTACGTAGTCCTGACAAGTTCGTATACTTCTAGAGGAAATTGCTGTCGCAGCTCTTACCTTACGCTGGTGCTGGAGATCAAACTTATTGCCAACTAATACCAAGGGTATATCCTCGTGGGCGCGTACGCGTGATATTAATTTTCGATATTCTAATGCCTCTTGGAAGCTATGTCTGTCTGTTACCGAGTAGCAGATCATAAATCCTTCTCCGCAACGCATATACTGATCACGCATAGCAGTAAATTCTACCTGCGATTGAGAGATTAAATAAAGATTATAGTACAGATACATTCAAATGATTATGACAATTAAGTTAACAATGAAGAACTCTATACACACATGGAAGAAGCGAATGAATAACATACCTGTCCGGCAGTGTCTAAAATGTCTAATAAAGCAGCTTCACCATCTATCACTGCTTGTTGTTGATACGAATCCTCTAGTAATGGAAACAAAGTATTATTTCATATGTATTATCATTTATCATTTGCATAAGTAGTTCACATCGTTTGGAACATGTTCATATATAATATTATGTCTTACCAATTGTAGGATCATGGTAATCTAGAAAGCTGTGACTGACGAATTGCAGTGTAACGGCTGTAAACAAAATATGACAGGACTCGATACATTCCATTGAAAAACTCAAAGAATTCATTCAGGACAGTTTGTCATCAAAATTGGAAAGTGAAAATTGTTAAATGAAGTACTGGATTACGATAGTATCGTGTGTCCATTAAATTTCACTCTGTATACATCATGCTATGTCATCATCCAATATAACGTGACAAGCCACAGCTCTGATTTACAGGGAACAACAGTAAGAATTATTTTAATACCTGATTTGCCAACTCCACCATCGCCTAGAACGACAATCTTATATACCCTGAGTCCACCTCTTGTGGTGGTTGGTTGTGCCAGGGTTTGTAAGTCGCTCTTGCCGTTCGAGGCTACGTTCTCGTCCTGCAAGACGTCAGCCGACATTGCACAGTATTTGTCAGCCCCGGTTCGTAAAGGAATTCATAAATTTACAGGGTCTCGTACCCATAGCTAACGGCTACTCGTGTCTCCGAGAATCTAATGACACACTTGGCTAAACATCAGGATACGCACCACGTACACACCAGGTCGTCCTGCGTACATGCCAATGAGCTCGTGTACACGACGTCGCGACATTTATAAAAACTGCGACTCATATTATTGAAACAATGATTTGTTACATGGTTACAGATTTCCTGATGTCAAACTTCTAACGCGGTACGGTCCATTAAAATATTAAAGCTTTGTATTCCCCAAGTATTATAGCAGAACAAGAACAATTCCGTTTTCTTTGAAGTCGCTGAACAACCCGACGTCTTTAAACGGTCACGGAAGACGACTGCTAATGTGAGCGCACGTTTCTGTATTAGACACTTCAGGAATGTATCTTATGCTTCAGAAGGTGGCTTTATCTATTTCTGAAATTATTCGTTTGATAAAAATTGTACTGCATATTCAAATCTGGAAATTATTGCAATCTGACGCTTAAAGCGTTTAATGATTTTTATTATAAAAGTAACTTTTTCTAATAACTAGATTATTTCTTTTGAACATTTGAAAGCTGTCTTTAAGTATCTTCTGATATTTTTAAAAATGAGATTGATCAATATGGAACTTCAAGAATGTATTCACTCCTTGATTACGTAGATTAACTTTGTTAGATAATGTACTTGTAATTTACTTCAGTCGATTATGATTTTCATGCTTAAATTTTCATCCGTAGCCAATTTTTGACTACTGACTATATTGAATTAGCCGCGCGAACGTCGTCACATTATAATATCCCTAGAATCTACTTCACCCGCCGCCGTTTCAAGGTCATTGAATGGGATTTTATTTTGTCTTTTGGCTATACGATAAGTTACGACAGTGTCGCTTCTGGTCTTCTAGGGATTTTCTTCTGTGTCTCCGTGAACCTCGTTAGGGTGTCCATTTTCCTTTATCAACGTATATTGCCGCACGAGGAAAAAATTGATAAAAGCAACTACAAAGACGCGGAAAATTACGTAAGAGCAAGCATTGGCAGTTTAAAAAAATTAATAATTAATTATTTCACGTAAAACAGGATATGTTACTTGACGAAGAACTTTAGAAACTGCGTTAATTATCTTAAAAATTGTGGGCATGGACCGGCGAACCTTAGGCGTAACATTGCTGTATATTTCTGAGCTATACTTATAAAATAATGAGCAATAGGATTGTTGTAACAGTTTTATAGTTGATGTAATATCAATTCTTTTTCATGTAATGTTGTCTACAATATTAGATATTTCTTAGGCACTGATTTTAAGGTTACAGAGATATGGTTGTAGTACATTGGAATTTGCCCAGTGAACGGCCAATTATTATTACATCAGCATATATTATTGCATTTAGGTTTGACCTGTTGTTTTAATTGTTGCAGATAACAAATCTTGTATCATGGCACAATTTTTTAACAGAATGGGCCAACTCGGTCTTGGAGTAGCTCTTGTTGGTAGTGTTGTAAATTCTGCCCTTTATAATGGTTTGTATTTATGGTGTATTATTAGCTTGGTTGTGTACATATCGATAGTAAGTGGTGTAATACCCTGTTCATTTTGAATTTCAGTCGACGGAGGTCACAGAGCTGTGATCTTCGACAGATTTGCTGGTATAAAGAATCAAGTTGTGGGCGAGGGAACACATTTTTATATTCCTTGGATCCAGAAACCCATCATCTTTGATATTCGTTCTCGACCTAGGAATGTTCCTGTCATCACAGGAAGCAAAGATCTGCAGAATGTAAACATCACTCTACGTATTCTCTTCAGACCAGTGCCAGACTCGTTGCCAAAGATCTACACTATTCTTGGTGTGGATTACGATGAGCGCGTTCTGCCATCCATCACTACTGAAGTTTTGAAGGCTGTTGTAGCGCAGTTTGATGCTGGAGAATTGATCACACAGCGAGAACTGGTATCTCAGAAAGTCAGTGAAGATTTGACTGAACGTGCCTCGCAATTCGGAGTCATTTTGGATGATATTTCGATTGTAAGCCGCTTTTATATCCCTCAGTTTTCGTAACCTCAAACTAAAAACCCAATATTCCATATGTCATCGTAACACCTTCATATTTCAGACTCACTTAACGTTCGGTAAAGAATTCACGCAAGCGGTTGAATTGAAACAAGTGGCTCAGCAGGAAGCTGAGAAAGCGCGTTTCCTCGTGGAAAAGGCTGAACAACAAAAGAAGGCTGCCGTTATCAGTGCGGAAGGTGACGCACAGGCTGCCAGCTTATTGGCGAAATCTCTTGGAGAAGCTGGCGACGGTTTAGTCGAGCTTAGAAGAATCGAGGCCGCGGAGGATATCGCTTATCAACTTTCGCGCTCGCGTCAAGTAGCATATTTGCCACCTGGTCAGAGCGTGCTACTTAACTTACCTCACTAAATCTACAAATAAAAACTCTACATAAACTGTGCATTTTCCTCAGTAAGGAAAGCATTTTTTTCGAGGCATCGCAGCTTGTCTACCGGGAGATGCTCGAGAGCTCCCTCCCTGTCAGTATCGAAACTAGGAGTGCGCCATTTATTCTTTCTTTTCTTACATTTCATTGTGCTTTTTATAATTTTCAATTAACAGACTCCCGTTTCACCGCAGTAGAACCGTTAACGAATGATAATCGCGACAAAGAAGATGCTCGTTGAACCTGTTTCCATTTCTAGAATCTCCGCAGTTACTTGACAAAAGGGTAGACGATCGCAGTAATGCGTCGATAACGAAATAGAAAAAATATTGCCGTTATGCGTTGAACAGCGTCACAATAACGAGGAGAGCATTTTCCTTGGTTCTCATGAATTTCATAATTTTCAGCTGTGATACTCTCGAGACTGTTATCGACTTGATTTCTTTTAGTCCGTAATAACCTTTGATCTTAACCCTTCACTTTGAAGATATCTTTACGGGTACGTACCATTTGGCGGATGAACGCTATAGGACGTAGAAATACAAAATCGACGGAGTTCCTGCAAGCGATTACTGATTCATAGAGATTTTTTGGCTGACTACCTCGGGTGAGCATCGACACGTAATAGCAATAACAACTCGCATCTGCAAGATTCTCCCTTGAAATTCCTAAGTCGAGTCAATAAAAATGTGTTAAAAGAGAAAATTTTAATTCTGATAAGAACAAAACTGTTATCGCCTCACATGAATTATTCTTTAACATATTTAAGACCTTAACGCATAAGATTCGTATATCAAGAATTAAATTAACTAGAAATGGAAATGCCCGGGTTTCATGATTTTACTATAGATAGAATCTGTACGGAGTACATACTCCATCGTATCAATATAAAGAAGCACGAATGCCTTGAGTAAAGACACGAAAAGAAAGTACTAATTGCGATCTCGATTATTTCAGGGAGTGGATGCTAATTATTATCGTAGTCGTTAACGTACGAATGATACACGGCATTTTAATTTTCGATGCGCTGAGACAGATTTCTCGTATCGTCCTTGTAATCAGTACATTGTTTGTCAATCAAAAGACGTTGTTTTTTCTTAGAACCGTACAAAAGGCGTCTCTTCATTTTCTCTAATCATTTCTCCCCCGTCGCAACAACGCCTGACAACCTTATCAGGAAAACTGGCAAAACTACCCCAGGACCGTATTGGATATCTTCAAGAAAATTGCCACTTGGTTTTCTACTCTCGCACTCTTAGATACATAAAGTTGGCTGCACCGTTTCGAAGCGGTCCTACGGTACGATAGCCCGGCACGATTAATCAGAACTGAGATTGGTGAGAGATTATCACCGTGGGGGTCCTCTCACCTCGCGAGTGTCGGCGCAATTCGATAACAGAAAGCTAATTCATCATAGTTTGGCGAGCACCACGGGGGTCCCCAGGACCTAGGGATCCTGAAAGGTCTGGAACAGCCTCACGAGTCTCGACTATGTGGGTACAGTTTGAAATTCCATGAATATCGGAAGCGAATTGATACTATTGGATGATCATGGACAATATGGATATAGATAGAGTGATAATGACTTGGGCTGTTAAAGGACCAACCGGAATGGAGATTCTACTGGAATCATTGGACGCGAAGGTGTCGGCATGGAAGCAGGAAGAGTAGGATGGTACACGAAGAAGAACCATGAAGAGGAGGAGGAGGAGGAGGAGGATGAATATCGATCAGGGGAATAGTAAGTGGAGCGAGGTGTCGAGGTTCGCGTCGTGGGAGCGGTAAATATAACAGAGTTCGCTTCGAGGGAATCTATCAGCGGGGAGTCTCGCCTCCTGTGGGTCCCAGTAATTAAAATTTCTGTCGCATCATCACGCTCTGTTTGGCGGCTGAGCTTTGTTTTCTCTAATCAAGCGTTAACTGCGTCCTTAGGTCAGAGTCTCGACTTATGAACCCAGGAATGAAATCGTCTAGGCGATGGCTGTTCTACCTGTATACGATATTAATGACTTGAACCCCATGAAAATTATCATTGGACAGCTAGTAGAATTCTGATGTCCAATACGTTCGACGTAAAGTGTAGACAATTATCGTGTCGATAATGAAAAGAAAAATATTGATTGTAATCAGGTCCTAATGTTACCTTTATAACGTTAGCTCGATGAAAACTTGTTTTTACATCAGGGTATCAGCCGGGTGATCGAAAAGGCGTCGCGACGCTACCCGTGTCTACAGGAATTGTTATCGGATGTAATACTTGATTCTCAATCCATATAATAGCTTGGAAGGCACCGATATATTGATAAAGGGCTTACGGTAACAATTTGTGAAACAATCTTAATGAATATGAGTCCCTCTGGAGGGTGATACTTATTTGCCAGGAAAGTTTGTAATTTTCCTTGAAAGGTAGGAAATTTCGGTAGGTCGAGGAGCAAAGGAAGCCTTCAAAGTATAATGGCCGCCAAGGGGTAGGCGAGCGAGTAAGGGTGAGTGCGAGAGGAGAGTCAATGTCTCAGACGGTCCTATAGGGTTGGAGGTCTTAGAGGAAGGGATCTTACGAAGGGTGGCTGTTTGCGCCTCTCGACAAATAAGGGGAAGTCGTTACCCTAAGGAGTGGGAGGAGTAATTAACTGCTTCTACCCCCGCGAGTAACCCCACCCCCTTCTTCCGGCTTCGGCTTCTACTCGAAGGAGCAGGCTTAAGGAGGTTCGCTTAGGCTTTCACGGGGTCGTGTCTTCATTATTCACGCTAATCTCCTTTCGCCTTGTGCAGCTACCGATCTCGCGGACACGCAGACAGGCAAGCCCTACCCGAGCCCAGTTTCGTCAGGAGGGTTAATAATAATAATAATAACAACGAGCAGCCAGATACAAGTACACAGTCTCCACGAGAAAGAGGACCCAAACGAGCACAAGGTGGAAGTACGTATGTTGAACCTGAAATTCAGGTTACATCATGGCCTACATTTGCCTAATTACTCGAAATGCCACGAAAACCATCAGGATCCGTTATACCTGGTCCTAGCAGAGTCCCTAGAGTACGATGCGCGGGTGGAAGAGGTAGCCGGCGAGTCAGAATCAAGTGGCCATGGTACAGCAAGAGCCATTGACCGTACAGCTTTGTTTTTACGTCTATCCCATTCATTTTTTTTTCAGTGGTTCTTTAGAGAATACACCAGGGGAGAGTGAATTCAGTCTGGCAGGGGGTGCCTTTGGCCATCCCTCACACAGCGCCATGCCAAGTTTATGCTGCCAGGATGATTTGTGGGGTAGCGTGCGCATGAAGGCAAGGGTTGTACGGAGAGTATAGGAGCCTCCATTGCGTTGAACGAAACCCATCCTCTCCCTTCCACTTCTGTAACCCTGCCCACCATCCCTGCCAGTTCACCCTTAGTCTCTGCCACTCTCTATACGCGTACTCTCTTCCCCCGGGTGTATACAACTCCCGAAGAGTTCCGGGCGAACACCCATGGCGTCTTAATCACTCATTGTTTCCCTAATACTCGGCAATGCTCATTCACCAGCGTGCTTATGCTACCGAGCACACACAAGGATACTTTACTTCTAACCTAAAAGCCGGCAGGAGTAACCAAGCTTTGCGTTATACTTCTTCCAAGTACCGTACGTTCCGAATTCTTTTACCTGTTCACCTGCAATATAAATATCATACCCAGAACGTACTCGTGGACAGAGCGCAACAATGCCAATCCTTTACCTGAATACATTCTTGACAGATTCGTCTACAGTCGTTGTCACCCACGTGCCCAATATGGCGTCCAGTACTCTGACACATGTTCTACCGGCACAGGGTGGCGACGTAACAAATGATAGGGTTACCTATAGGCACGTATAGGTTTATATATTGTACGTATATCCCGCGAGCTAAGAAACTAATTATGAAAAATCATAATAGGTATATGCACAGACCGTACCGGGCTAACGACCGCTTCCTCTGCAGCTGCACCTGTTACTCCTCTTTGCTCGATGCACGCCGTACGCTGCACGCGAACCGCATATGTTGATGCCAGGGTTCCTCGGCGTCGGAAGACGAAACGGCCCAGGGCAACCGTTTCTCCGATTGCTACGAACCCGGGAGAATAGCTGGAAAGTAATGGCGGTGTCTAGAGCCACTCGACTGTAGGTATGCCTAGGAGGTATACCTATATAGGAAATCCATGAACTATGTTGTACCCACATAGATGCACTCGATTTTATTTGGACAAATTTTTAGTCATACGAATATTGCGTGTATGTGGGACCATGTAGAAATCGTTTGTACCCGCTGGCTGTTTGTTTGACCGAGGACGGCTTGTTACGTTCAACCAACTTCATTAAGGAATGAATTATCAAGCGAAAGCTCGTTGCGGGTTTTCGATCTACAGACCATAGCTGGACATACCTTCGGTAACACTCTGATCCCTGGGGCAAGAGCATCCGCAGTATTAACTCTACAATTTCATCTCGTTCTCTGGCCGAGCAGCGATAAAAGCTGGAAAATTGGATGCGTCGCAATTTTGGACATGCACGTCGACCTTCTTCTCCTCGTCCCTTGTTCCCAGTCTTCCCTCGGAGACTGGACCGACACGAAAATGGCCATCAGCGCTAAAGAGAATGGCCACTTTGTTAAGGCTTATATAAATGGGATCAGCAAACACGTACTTTACAGATTCTAATATCTAAATAGTAGAATTGCAATTTTGTGATGAATTATTTTTAGGGGTTTCTATTTTCCTTTACTTTTTTTCCATCTTTGCACGTTTCTCATTTATCAACTCCAAACCTTACCTTACACTGTGTTTTTCTTGTTACCCGCGAAAATTCTATCGTCTGCGGTTGGATCTTTGAGTAATCGTCCCTGCTGTTAAGGTTTCAGTAAGAAACGGAAAGTGCAAGGGCGTGAGACGGCGTCCAAGAAGAGGATAGAAAGTCGTGGAGGAAAGCCCCTAAAGATACCTGCAGAAGTTTAAACTGTTTTAGAGTGCGGTCATATATATTGTATATATACATATCCGAAGAAACCAATTCTAAAATTCTGTCGATCATCCAAATGGACCGAACGATTTACCGCAACGACGTTCCTCGGCAATTTTAGTAAAACTTCATCCATCGAGTGTCACGCACGCGAGGAGTAATTTTCAATAAGTGCACCAGGAGCCTCGGTTTGTCGTTGCAGTCTAGATGGAACCTCGCGCCTCTGCTGCACCCTGTCTCGCCGGCCCTGACGATTGATTTAGATCGAAGCCCGAGCCCTGTAATTATCCTACTACGCCGGTCGCACGCCAGCGCTACCCCAGGCTTCGTTTTCGGGAAACGTTAAAACGACGGACGTCAAGGTAATCGATGTTAACATAATTTCATGAAAGTAGAAGCGCGTAGACGATAACGCGGGACGATGTTCATTAGAATATTACCGCCATGACAAATTTCGTCTTTAGATAATATCTGTACACATACCGATAGCCCGTAAGGATTACATTATTATCCAGAAAGGGATATTTTCATGAATAATTATTCAATTATGCACACCGAGAACTTTAACGATTATGTCTGTCGGTCATGAAATTCTCTGCTTGTCAAGATAAGAGGCCCATAACTCATGGTTTAGCATAAAGAGAAATATTCATATGGCGCGGGTCACCTTCTTAGGCCACGGAACAGAAATGCTCCCGTTAGAACATTTCCTTCTCGGGGTTGTCCCCAGGAAGTGCGGAGGTCATCGCGTGTCGACAGGATGATCGTGTCTCGGTCGCAGAACTGCAGCATTGTCAAGCGTTCATCAAAAAAATTAAAATTCCTTTTCCACGTACAAAAGGATACAGCCAAATGCGTCTGTGCCGCGTGTATACGCAGATTTATACTTCGCTCGGGTCACGTTCCTCACGGTAAAATCACGGATTACTTTTAGGATCTAATGAAGATTGGAAAAATCTTAAGTACGCCTGTCTTCGAGATTCAAATGATCCCGCGAAAATCTTGACTCGGTAGTTACTTGCTAGTCTTGACGCCAGAGGGCCAGCCTTTGACAAGACAAAGGGACTCCTGGAGGTTCCCACCGGATCGTCTTCCGTGCAATAAAAATTAGGGTATGGGGTTGTAACATATGTGTAACGCGAGGGGCGTATCCGTTCCGTGGCTGTGGTCCGTCCGTCCATCCGTCTGTGGCGAAGAAGCAGTGGAGTTCAGGTAATTACTGCATCCCCGGATGCCGATGCCACCCAAAATTTACGAAAATTCTCCGTCTACGTGTAATATATTTGCATCGTATCGGTATACGTCGTTCGTGTATGCGTGCACGCGTTTACACGTGTTCGGACGTCGCGAATGATCGCGGTTTCCGTCACGCGACCTGCGGCCAGTCCAGAGACTCCTTATTCGTCCCGTTCCAATTACCACTGCAGTTCTTGGGAAGTGTTGCATCCGAATCACGGCCGCAGGTAAATATTAGGTGCATATTTTCTGTTTTGAGGTTAGGGATTGTACTATTCTTGTCGGAATGATAATGCGAACACGTACTCTTTATTCGGACTGTGCATCGATATTATTTACATTGAGGAAGCGGTGTTTGAGGTTAGGTTGGAAGTTTCAAAGGAGCTAGGAGAACGTCGTAATGAATCTTCGTTAAAGCTTGGAAATGAAAAGTATAAAGGTATTTATCAAGGGAGGATAATGTGGTTTGATAAGATCTTTCTTTAATATCTGAGGAAAAACTTTATGGGAATTAGAACAGGCGGGGAATGATCTTATTAGGTTATGCCTTTCTTTATCGGTAATACGTTTAACGTTGTATATGACTGTTATGCCGAGGGAAACAAGGTCAATTGCAGGGTGGTAGTAAATGCTGGCGACGGAAGTCCGTTATTTTGTAGTTTGCCGAACAAACAAGGTTTCGAGTGTGTCCTGTTCCGCTATCAACCCCATCGAAAATGAAGGGTTGCTACAGCTTAATGTCGGGTTGGCCGAGTCCCGTAATACGCCTCGGGAAGAATCTAATTCAATTAGGATTCTCGGGCAAACCCAAAATCAGACGGCGATTAGGGGCGGATGGGATCCCTTGCGGTCCTTGACATGTGGGCTGCTATGAGAATTAGAAAATTCGTCATTAAAAGGAAAACGTGGTAATAAATTGTATCTCCGAAGGAAGTGAAAAAGAAAAAAGATAAATCCTTCGAGTATCCCAACCGTTATACCAAAGAATAAAAAAAAAAAGCGTACAGACGGGTCGCATAAAAACAGAAGGAAAGAAGTAAAATTTCATATTTGGCATACAATTAATTCTTTTTTTTTTTTTTATTGTATCAAACAGCTGGGTCAAGGCGCTTTCTTAATTTCACATTGTTATACGCGTATCCTATACGTATGATGTTGTCATTATTAACTCGTCTCCAGTCCACTCCTAAGATTAAAAATATATTTTCTAATGTAACTCCCAGTCCCATAAACCTGCTGTGATGATCTTTCAGTTTCATCTTTTACCCTTCTGCGTGGATCATTATTTCATTATAGTTCCGCACGGGACCGGATGCTCTGACCAAAGACACATATAAGACACTGTGTGAGGGCGCCCTAAGGATTCGGAGGTGTAGCTCAAGATTTACAGTGGCGCTTGTAGGTAATAAGTCATGTCTGGTGAACATGTCGCCTACCACAGGCTTCACACGTGGCTTCGGTAAGATGGGCGAGCATGAAACGCGATACGCAAAGCCACTCCTTCACGATATTATCGCGCCAATGTGCCACTGCAGTAAGTATATATATATATATATATATATATATATATATATTGGGAGATTATATATCTGTATATACATATACACTTACAAACTTACAGTTACACTTCACGAACTGCGATTAAAGTACTGTCCGAGGATCTTCCGTGTATTATAATTTATTTTGTAATATATATTTTTGTAAGGTTAGCTACCTTATTAATATTAAATATACACGAGTATAGGTTATATTTAAAAACTGGACCAACATAAAATAGTTATTGAGACAGCTTAAATTCGTACGTGAAACTGAATGGGGATGGTTGAATAATTTTTAAAAAATTCATTCTCTGAATTGACAGGTTTCATTCTATATATTGGCATAAATAAAATATCATCCGCATGACTGAATCGATGCGTGCCAGTCGATTGGTTCGGTTTATTGCCGATTAAAAACCTGTTAAATCAGCTCTGCCTAAAGCTTCATAAATTGTACTGGAGTCACGTCGATTAAATACGGTTTTGATCCATCGTCCGATATTATGCAGCGAGGTATAAAAGAGGTGCAATTTTTTTATTGGGTTTGAAAAAAAAGTACTTTTTACGGAATCCGAGGGAAAATTCAAATTTGATGCAAAAAAATTAATTATTTTTTTTTTTACAATGTCAATGATACTTTATAGTCTGCTTATAGATCCTAGTAGTCACTCAGCAATCATACAACGCAGCATCACTTGGTTTCAGGCCGACTGACAATATTGAGTAGAAGATTGCTCCGAAGTCGGGCATAATGATGATTGTACGGAATAATTTTGGGCCAGTGCGGCGTCTTTGAGTGTCACGCCATTCGTGGTTCCGTCGTATCTGCTCCCACCCGGGGCTGAATTCACCTCACACCTAAGTCTCGTCTTTAAGATGCACGATAGAATTGACCAGAAGCGTAATTCCCCCGTGTAATTCCACGGTTCCTTAATTTGCGGATAAGTTCCACAGCGGTACGAAATACATTCATTTTTCATTTCAATCTTTTTTTTTTTTTTTTTTTTTTCGACTCCGAATATTTACTCTCAATTATCATTATTATTGCAGAAAGACAGAAGACAGCAGAGATCGTACACCTAACGCACCATGTACACCAGACCCGGATAAATCCGTGATATCGACGTAGGATCGTGTGAGAGAATTTTTGAATATTTCTTCATGAAGAAAAAAAAGAAAACAAATTCCACGAAGGACATCCAACTTCGATAACCAAGATCGTTATCGCCCACATGATCCCACTGGGGTAACGATCAGCAGTCGATCTTCGATATATCGGGACGGCCGTTTGTCCTGGCTAAACCTGGCAGTCCTGTTTACCATCTCAATGACTTGAATGACTGAACGACTGACTCTCCGAATTCTAGCTGATAACCTTTATTGTAATTACAATGAAGCATTATGCGAGGGGAAGCTCGAGGTCAGGGGGTCGTTCCTTGAGCGAGGTCTTTTCTACCGGTGAATCTTTCGTTTTACCTTATAGCCGTGCAACGATTATCTTGTACCTCTTTTTGGCTCATTCTCGTCCTCTCGTCCTTCGTTTCATCCTCGTCTCTGCCATTCACCTCTTTCTCAATGTACTGCTATCCCCCCGCCAGCCCCTTTTTTTACAAGACGGTTAAAACTTTCCCAAGAAACTTTCTCGAGCCCCTTCCAAATTTCTTTTCACGGGACCCTAAGGGATCTTCTTTCCTGGCGCCAGCATCTATTTGGTAAGACGCTAAGGTTAATGCCGTGTTTAATTAATTTGTCTTGAACCAAGGTTACCCCGCCCTCCCCCTGTATCCTCCTGTCAATGATTTTCAACCGATCGATAAATTCTAAACGCGGATAGAGCGATTGGTACCTGGAGTCTAGTCAATTGTTTTATACTATCTGTATATGTATATATACATTTAATACAGTTAGATAGATATATATATATATATATATATAATGAAGTACTTATATGTATCCCGTGGATGCACGTGATTTCTTTTAAACGCGTGTACGTCCCCAAGAGTTTCTACCCACTCGAGCAAGCTGCGAGCGGAAAGGCGTGATTGCGCCTTCGAAACGGTATAATTATCGAAATATTAATAATTTAATTATTTATGATTAACAGGTGGTGTGTGCCTCGAAGATTTTACGTGGGGGAATGGGGTTGCTCGGGGGCGGTACCAGCGACCACACAGGGCGCCGACGAGAATTACGTCCCTGGGTACCGAAGGAGTTCGCTGTATAGGGTGTCGGAACGAAAAGGTCATCGATAAAAGGTAAATAATTTAAACGATCGATCGCTTTACACCGATCTATCGTATGTATATGAATATTCAGTGTAATCGATGGAAGCAACTTAAGCTGTATTATTTTCTTTATCACAATTCATTTTCATTCTTTATCGTAGAGACACCCGTTACACTGGCTGTTACCGCATTGGGTGTGATTTACGCGTCCCCTGATTTACACTGATTACGGGGCCCCGCCACGTCGCAAAGCAAATACATCCCCCACAGCACCCACTCGCCGAAGCAACATCAATTTCCATTGATTGATTTTACTCGGGTATTAAATTAATCTCCACTGGAGGCCAGGCTGAATCGCCATTTCAGGAACCTTCAAAGAAGATCCGCTACCACGCGCTGGTAACATACTTATATATTTGTATGTTAATACCAGGATCAGGGTGATCGAGTGTACTTATAACATCAGTTTTTCAAGCTTAATTACAGTAATTAATTGTAGCATGTAAATATTTTATTTTCATAATCAACGATCATTACGCTGGTGAAAAATTCGAGCGTAAAAATGAATTCTGGGATTTAATGATTGTTTTATATGAGATTTTATATTTATTTTTTTCTAGACATTATTCTTTGCATACTCCTCGTATCCATCTATCAGATGCCACGTACCGAGGCAACTGGTTGTACGCGTTTACAACGGACGAATTACTTAATATTTATCACCTCACAGACGTGCCGTGGCAAATTGGTTCGCGAGGCGTTTAAGGACCTCCATGCTCAGGCACTATATATATACATAGTGATCCCTTATATCGTCTAGAGTTCCTTCTTCTTCTTACTCTTTGCAAGCGCCTCTTCTTCGTCGCCGAAGAGGCCCTCCGGCAAACGTGACCGGACGGCCGAATCATAAATTCCATGAAGTAATGCAACGTCCGCTGCGATTATTTACTGATACTTACAAGACGCCAGGACCCAGACATACTACCCCGTATCTTGTGCAGGATTATTTTTATTTATTATTGTATCTTTTTTTTTTTAATAAAAGCCAAGATCAATTTTGGGTTAAATACGGTTTTTTTTTTTCAGGTATCGTTGATATAGATGTAGACGTGTATGGATGCTGCATAGAATTATTGACACCAGTACAGAGGAGGAGTAGAGGAGTATTACACTGTACGATGATGGGATCAATCTGGATCATAAGAAATAAGAAATTAGGATCTGTCCATCTCTGGATATTGCTGATCCAGATAGGCAAACACGTAGAGCCAGATGCTCGTAAGATCGTAAGAGAGAAGGTTTGTTGCCCAGTTGTCGAGAGCAGGTTGGGTATAGGTAATTGTAAAGCAGCGTATAGAAAATAAATAAATGAAGACTCCACGGGAAAAGAGTAACAAGCCGACAAAAAGGATCATTCTTAAAAGCCGTTTTCGATCGCTCTTATAACGGTGATTTCGGCTATCAGCTTCTACCTGATCCGATTCCGTCACGTGTTTCTTTACGTTGTTACCGTAAAGGACACGTGGACAAGCTGTCAGGCTGATATGTGAAAACTAGCACGGGCGGCTTCGGTACTTTTTATATATCGTTAAGACTGCTGAAACAAATTGAGACTGTCACTTATCAGGAAAGTTTGTGAAAAGAAAGAAATAAGGAAAAAATATTCATTCGGATTTTTTCGTACTTGTTACGCCGGCTGCGAGTGCGAGAGAGACGGACTTATTGGCATACGCGCGAGTGAGACAAAGACAGACGTACAGGCCGGCTCAAATTGTAGGGACATACCTTGATAAAATTTTTCAAAAAATTTTGTACGCTATTTTCAATTGGACTTTTTTTTTAAAAAACCTTTGCGCTACTTCGTGAAAATCTTTTTCGTATCAAGATATGAATTTCTATTTTTAATTCCACTGGTTCAGTACTCAAAAAACGTTCAGCAGAGCCCTCATTGGGATTTCAACAATTAATCGGCTACGGTATCGTAAGCGTAATACGTTTCTATGTAGCTACGTAGGTACGTACCCGGCATTTATCGAAAAATCTGCAGCGTAACGTAGACCGGATGAGAGGGCAATATTGCTGCTGCATTGGCAATCGGGAAGGACTAATAAGATTCAGCTATAGGACTGACTTGGTCTGATGGCGGATATTTATGAAAGAATTTTTCGACGCGACAGGTCCGACTGGTTTATTGAATTCCATAATTCTACGGAATTTCCATGTATCCGTATGAGAGCCCGTGCTGACGGAGCGACTGGTATAATGTTCAATGGTTTATCTTAATAACGATAAAAAAAACGATGACGTAATATTGCGATGAAAATTAAAAAAAAAAATCATTCGCCCAGTCAATTCGACTATGTAAGTGCGCCTTAAGGAAGCTAAGCGATAATTTCTTTAGAGAAGCGGAAAGCGTGGCGCAATGAGAAACGAAGTGTAAGGGAGGAGTAGAAAGGAGTGAAGAAGGCAATGGCGATAGAGGGGGTGAAAAGGAAGAGGGGTGGGAGGGTGGGTGAGGAGGGGAGTCGAGAGAAAAAGAAAAATTGAAGGAAACACCAAGGAAGGCGAAAGAGAAGCTCGTGGCAACTTCCTCGCGAAGTAATGCAATAATTACTCAGGCGGAAGTAATAAAATTAATCTCTTCACCTTCGCTTCCACCCCCCACCTCTTCCCCCCCCCCCCCGTTTATCTCTCTCTTCTATAAAAGCAACCCCCCTCTGGCTATGCGCGTACTTCCTAGCTGCGCCGCAGGTTGGCGCTGCCCTCTTATAAATCAAACACAGTTTAGCTTTTAATAATTCGGCGAGGGCGGGCTTGCCAAGTAATTTACGTCCCTAACTTCATCCTTTATACCAGCCAGTCCAAGAAGTAATACTGATAATAATTCATAACAGTGAACCCGCCAACTTTCTGTAAGATAAAAACCTATGGTATTTATCGATATTGTATTTTTTTTAACCGACGCACAGTTCACTCAATTCGTATCCACGCGCAAAGCGCAGTAAGTACAGCTATAAAATATTTTTTTTGAGGTTAGTCAAACAAGGTTGATAAAAATTGAAAATTTGTTCTCCGTCTCCGCACGTATCGAGACAAAATTTCCACGAAGTCTTCAGACGCGACATGGCGGATTCGAAAAGACCTGTAGTTGCAGTTTGACGGCATATTTTTTTTTGCGAATATAAGAGAAAAAGATGCACGAACCTGGGAGAGGGTTAGAAAGGGTAAGGATCGGGATGCTCTTGCTAGTGGGTGGGTGGGGGGATGAGCACGGGGTATGAAGATAGTAGGTTGGGGTTAAAAATAAAGGGCGAGAGGGAACGAGGAGAGGAGGAGGACTCTCTTGCGATTAATGAGCGGTGTTTGTTGTTAATTGCTGCCGCCATTAGGTTGGCATCTCCACGGTTCTCGTAGCTACCACCTACCGTCCCTGCACGGCCCGACCCCTGAGTCCTCGAAAGCAGAGCGCGCATGTTAATGATCGCCTGCCATGGCCTTTATCTTTTCCACCTCATTTGCGCGCCACGAGTGGGGACCTGGGGGATGCAAGTTGGTCGTACGCTACTGCTCTCCAGTACCCTCTTACCTACTCTCCTTCGCGTCTCTTACTCGCGCTTATTCTCTTCCTCGATAACTTTCTCGTTATCTCTGTCCTCTTGCCCGCTCCTCTTTTTTCTTTTTTCTTGAAAACTCACTCCGGCCTTGGCTGGATTATAACGTACCTTCTTTCCTGCCGTCTTTTATTTTTATACCTTTCTTTGTGTCGAGTAGCCGACAGTGGCGCCCTCTGACGGCCACCCGCTCTCGATTATTACTGTGAAGGAATTATTCTTGCACACAGTATTTAAAATATACTATATCTGCTTTTCCATATGATATACCGGTTCCTTGTTCTACGACAAATTTTATTATTCAATGACTCTTTCTTTGTACTATCCATAATCGTATGTTTGATTTCTGTATTATCCGTGTTTGGGATATACATACGTAGCTCAGGCGGATTGTTGTCATTGTTTTGAATTTATTTATTTGTCAGTATACAACGGCTACATTAGGTCACATTTTTTGAATCTGTTTATTCGCAAATTTCACGATACCGTCCTGTACAATAAATGGAGCTTAAGAAATGACAGTAAAGAAATTTTCGAGATTCGAGTCTCTTCGTGATAAATATTTCAGTCTTAGTTCTTCTACAGTACCTTGTACACGAATCCTTCGTACTCAACTACGAAAGAGTAGAAAGAGGTAAGTCAAGACTGAGGCTACAGAGTATAAAACGAGAAGAAGAAACGTTATAAACAGTTTCCGGCCTGATTTCACGATCCTTTGTTTTCGACAGCCTGGCAAACCAGTGAAAGAGATCTCCAAGACGTCGATGCGTTTCAAAGGGATCGCCAGCATCCGCCAACCCCCCAGGCAGTAAGGGATGAATCAACGAAGAAGTCAAATGCACGTGTAACGAGGAGATCCGTCATCTTAAAGAAGGTATTTAAATATTCTTCAAAGACTTATACAATTCCAGAAAGTAACGTATATCCATACACATAACGCGCACGTCCATATGCCTGTACATAGCGAAGTAATAGTGGGTTCTTTGAATAGACGTCGCCATACTCGATTTCAAAACCGAGGAAGTAGAGTGTTTACGTTGTATTTTATTTTATTTTATTTTTTTTTATGTTTCTTTCGTTGGCAATGGTCTGCCACGGCACGAGGGACTCAAAGGATACACAGTATACGTATATACACACGCACACGCGTATGGAGGTAAACGACGACGTCGACGACGCCGTACCGGAGCGTGCAGAAAAATAGACGCGTCGCAATGGAGACGCCATGAAAGAATGAGGTTAAGTCGGAGAGTGCAGAGAATCGAGGGAGAGGTCTCCGCAGTCACAGTCCGCAACGTCACCGCGGACAAGTGGCACGTACTACTCGACGGCGTCGTCGACGCCGTCGACGCTGTCGCGTTTGCAGACAAATTATGCGGAAACGCACAAAGAAGAACGAGCGACTCCCGTTGCTTCTTTCTATTCACCCGCTACGACGATTCGTATGCAAACATGAAAGACACCGCAGTCGCGGTCCGACCTTTAATGAGTCAACCGGAAAAGGAATATGATATATATATATATAGATATTTAATATATGGATTATATACATATATGTACATGCGGGCGTGTGTATTATATATACTTATACGGAAGTATCAAGCTGCATTTGAGGACCGGCGAGTGTGACGAATAAGAATCTCAAGTCGTATAACCACCCCCCGGGGGGGGGGGGGAGGGGGGTGGATGAAAAAATTCGACCGGGTAATCGGGCGTCGTCTACGCGTCATTTCCTAGTGCACTTTTTTAACGTCCCTACTTCATTTTTTTTTTCTTTTCATCCTTTTAACGTTCTTTACACGCTCCCACCCACCCCTTAACCACCCTCTGGTCTCTTATGCTATTCGAAATTTATTTTTTTTTCCTTTTTAAATGTTTCTCACCCTCCCGCGCGCATCCACTTCTGGTACACGATCCCGAGCCAACGGGACCATGGATTTCCAGCAGCTGGTTGGGGATGCTGGGGGTAACATTGTAATTTCAGATAAGCGTCTCCCAGGAGACACGCATTGTGCGCAGCCCCTTGCTGTGTGTATATATATGTATATATGTCCTTACTATCTCTCTCTCTCTCTCCACCTACGATTCACGCACGCATGATCCCCTGTTTTCATCCCCCAGCATCCTGGTCCTATGTTCATTACGTGCGAATCGCGATATCTCGCGAGGACCGTACCGCACCCTTGCTGAATTTCGGGAATTGGTACCGGTTTTATTTATTTTCCTATTTGCATCCCCTAAACCCTTTTTCGTTGCGCCGCGCAGCCTCGATGTCACTAGCGATAAATCGAATTTTACGCGTGATTACGGATTTTTATTTTAATAAATTTTTATCGCTCATAATTCCAAAGGAGGGTTTGGATAATACTTTTTCGTGACGCAACACAAGTATCACTAATAATCACATTGTTTATCGGAATTGTAATTGATTGGCCGACGGATAACCGAAAATGGGTTGACAATAGGATGATACGTGAATGGCTTAGGGGTTGATAGGCGGGTGGTAGACGGCTCGCTAGGATGACAGAGAGTATAATTAATTCAATCAATATTGTCAGCTTAGTGTCGGGCCACCCTCTCAGGATTGCTCGAGGGGGTTTAGGGGTTGATAGGTTTAAACGTCGTCGCCTAAGCATTTCTCATTATCGTCACCCGAAGGGGCCCAGCGGAGTCCCACGAAGAGACCAAAGTCGAAGTCCCACGTACCCCAGGGTCAAAAAGATCCACGACACGTGCCCAGTGCAGCCCACCCTCCTTAAATACGACTCTCATAATTAATGTTTGCCATTCCATTAAAATCTCACGAGACGTCAATAATCGACGAATTAAAATTAAATAGCGATCAAATTTTTTTTCTTCAAATTATTAAACAAAAATTCTTCTCTACTTATCACAATCATTTCCACGTGTCTACGGACACGTGTCGTGCAATTTATTTAAAGCCGTTCCCTGTCGTTCCGCCTGTTCCAGACCCGCAGACCCGGTCGCACGGAACATTCCAGAACGTTCTCGAATTCTCTTCGCATTCCTTCTACTCGATGCAAAAGTCCGAGCTTTCCTCTCGAGCCGCGTCCTTCTGGCTACTCAAGTGCGAGTTCCTTGGTGTCCGGTACCAATTGACGTACCACTTATCGTCAGAGTTAACGCCGAACAACGGCGGAACGATGTTTGGCTTTGTCAGTTTCGGGTGGGCGAGTCGCGTGGGCGCGAGAGACTCACAAACATCTTGTGCACACAGTCTGGTTAACGGCCACCCTATTTCATACGTCTCAATGGCCATTTACCGTTTTACTTGCCAGCCGATTACAGGCTGACCAAGTGATTAGATACTTACCTACCGCGCATGCGCGGCTCTTTACTTTCGAACGAGCCAAAGATATCCTACGATTTCAATTCTAAACCAATGAACGAAGACATACGAATTGCCTTAGTAAACGTACTGGTAGAAAAATTTGAAAATTTCGATCAATCCACTGTATCCCGTGGTAAACCTATTTATAAGAGTAACCATGCATATGCCCTGGTAGTTAGGTGGAAACGACGTTAAGCCTCGGAGAAATCCTGGCTGGTTATCGTCGATCAAAAAAAGAAAATATCTAGGCTCTTCTGACCAAATCTTTGGTGTCCGTAGATGCGTGGTATAATATTATAATAAAGGTACAACACGCGTGAGTATGTAATATATAACACGTATGTGGATGCTGGCACGCACGAGTATCAGCGAGGTAGCCCGTAGGCGATCTTAGCAATGTGTGAGGCCGCCAGGCCACCTATGAGTCCTTCTTCCTTTTTTATCACCTTTTTCTCCCCATTCCGTGCCGTATAGGTATATAGTGACGTACCTGGAAAAATTGAATGGGACCACAGGCCAGATCTGGAAGCAGTTTTACATATATGTAACGTATGCGTACATACGTGTAAAGTCCATTCCGGTTTTTACTTGGGACAGGTGAATATACGCGCGTCGTGTTATCAAAGGGATGCTGTCTGTTAAGGGAGGAGCGTCGAGGCCGCTTGTCCACGTGGCAACGAACGTGGGGGTGTTTTAGAATTTTAGGGGTTGCAAACGAGCGGGCAACCATCCCGCAGCACCCTTCTTGCAATACGACCGCCCTCCTGCGGCTCCCGTCGCTTTACCCTCGAGAGGAATTTGGCCTCAAATTAAAAGATCTCAGCCCAGCCCTCAAACCACCCCAATGAGATCTCGTTCTGTCACCCTCTTGGTACATAGGTGGATATATATGTATACTGATTCGGCTAGAGGGTTGGTACACGTGCTTTGATGACAGTTAACCGCAAACTATGCTATAGTATGTGTAGCTATATATTTTTTGTAACATATATGCGTGTATATATATATATATATATATATATGTATGGTGGCTAGCATGGGAAAGCCTGTAATACTTGGGAGAAAGGAGGACACGGTTAATGCCGCCAATATCCCAAAATTAAAACACGCTGGGATCGTGGCGGCTCGCAAATCATCTTTTGGAAGTGCTTCCTCTGGTTAAGGGCACAAAGGGATGGAGACTGGAGAAAATGGCAAATTGGGGAATAAAAGGAGTTGGTGGATATTGCGTTACTTGGGATATTGGACGATAGGCGAATGTAAAAATCCATTGTTTTTTTTTTGTTGGTTCACCCTGTATATGGGGGTTTTGGATATATTGGGTTACGGGTTGGTTTTTCGGTATTTTGTTATAATAAATAGATCGGAGTGATTTGATAATGGTATTTTTAATTTGTATCAATAAGCGGGGGGAGGGGGCTGCCGGGAGATTTATCGGGTGACTCGATTTAATATTGGAATTTTTAAAAAATATTTGACGGGAATTAATTTGTACGCACGCGTGGAACGTAATGCTGTGGCATTCTTGAAATGTTCGCCATTGGTGATAGATAGACGGTATATACCAGTCGTTGGTGAAATAATGAAATCGTGGGGTGACTTGCGGGGAACCCTATAGTGGCGTAACTAAGAATTTCAATCTGCGGTCAGAGGGCGGATTTGCAATGGGGGACCGTCGAGAGATACTACGGATTCACTTTAATGGAGGGTGCTTAGGGTGAAACGATCTCGCCAGGACACCCTCCTTTTGGTCGAGTTAAAAAATTTCGTCTGGATCTTGGCTGGGATTTGGTTTTTGCTATTTCGGGAATTTTATTGGAATTTTTTAATTAGAAAAATAATTGTAGAAAATAAATCGTATCTTAAGGAGCACAGACAAAGTTGGTATTAAAAAAAAAATTAATTTAGATCCTTCGCAGATGCATTATCGACAGCGGGTGGGTAGATTGAAAATTGTTAGCTTTTTGAAATCTTGAAATGTATTTTTCGTGAATTGAAAAATGAAAAGAATAATGTGAAAAAGTGAATTAAATGTAATTGAGTGACAGGCTATAAAAGATCTATCTCGTTGGAGCGACTGTCGGTCTTTATGTATTTCGGGGAAATCGTGAACGTGAGAGGCCAGTTCTGACCTTCGTGATTCCAAAAGATCGTGTTCACATATGTGGTGACTAGTCAGTAGGAGCATTAGCGTCACCAAGCATAGATATATGCTAGACGTACTTCGGATAATTGAAAATCTCCCTGAATTTTTATAAATGGATCGTAAGAGGTATTTTGAGGTTAGAAAATTTTTTTTTTTCATTATCCACATTTTTTTATTCAATTTTATACATTGTTTTTGGTAGGGGTGGCTGGTTGGTACCTGTTAGAGAATTTGAAAAAGAGTAACACTGCCGTGGCGACTGTTCGGTATGATATGTACTATCAGGACTGACCAAACGTGCAGTGGTGAATCGGTAGACCGCATTTGCATTTCGGTTCGTTGATTTCGCCGTTCTGTGAGCTTCGGGTAAATTCGAGAAGATTCGTGCGGCAGGAGAATATTGGATCCATTGCGGCGTAATGCCCGATAGAATTCGCGTCAATTTCGAAAATCCAGTAAACACGGAATAATACAATTTCGAAAAGTTGCGTAGGAAATTTTTTTAATAATTTTAAAAAATTTAGTCACCGTGTACGTAGTCATTAATTATATATACGTGCGAGATAAAAAAATTTCCCGATAAAAAAACACCCCCTATTCGCGTCTCTCGTGCCGAGTCGTATAGATAGAAGATTATAAAATTGGCCAGCAACCCTTGACGTAAGGGATACCAACCTCATTTTTTTTTTTTGGCATTTCTCTGTGATCACGAGCCAAATTCCTCCCGGGAATTATCTGCTGGTAAATTTTGAAAATCGCCTCGACTGGAAAATTCGAAAACAATACGCTGGATGAAGACGACTGTTAAGGGTTGGGGGTTATAGGGATGAAAACAATGGTCGGTACCCGATCGCGAGGTACAAAGTGTCCTCATCGCCATTATCCTTTCGCTCCTGGAAAACGTCGGGGGGAGTGAGAAAGCGATGATCAGGGGATGAACGGGGGGTAGTAGCTATGTATAACAAGTGCAAAGTGGTCTTCGATGAAAAAGAGATGGAGCCACTATCGCGTTTAACTTGGCAGCCATTTTCACCCTGAATTTTACATGGTAGAAAGGTCCTCCTACTTCGGCAGCGATGCCACAGTTAAAAGGGAATAAGGAGGGTTGAAAAGGACGAGGGGATTTGGCACCCCTGGCGCAACGGGGCCGATCTACCTTAATTAATGAGTTTATCGGAAACTCCAAGCGCTGATGTTGGTCTTAGCAGTTGGACGCCCGCGGGTAAAGAGAGAGAGAGAGAGAGAGAGAGAGAGAGAGAGAGAGAGAGAGAGAGAGAGAGAGAGAGAGAGAGAGAGAGAGAGAAAGGAGAGACCGGGTAGGATTTCTAAGAAGGACGAAGAAGAGGGGCGAAGAAGCAAAGAGGAAGGTATATAAGAGTGGCAAGAGGGGTTTAGTTCCCGACTCCGTCACTCCGCCATTTTAATTTTCCCCAAGAAACTTTCTAATTACGAACTTTTCTGATTAATCACAGTAATTAATTAGTAGCCCGCAGGGGAAAATACGGGACTCGGCGCGAGAGCACGCTCTCGCGATGTTCAAAAGAGAGTTGGGCGAGACCACCCTGGCTACGTTTCCCTGTACGTTCCACCCCCTCAG
The DNA here is from genome assembly GCA_030142595.1 of Trachelus iudaicus. Lineage (NCBI taxonomy): Eukaryota > Metazoa > Arthropoda > Insecta > Hymenoptera > Cephidae > Trachelus > Trachelus iudaicus. The sequence goes on from JARQTH010000558.1 coordinate 304,719, forward strand.
GGTTCACCCTCTTTTTACTTTCCTCGGCCCAGTCCTCCGCGTCGTCACCCTTGTCGTCCACAAGGCAAAGCCCAGGGTGCCTCATCCCCAGGACCCATCTTCGACGGCCACGCCGCTCGGAGCCAAAAACTTTGTGAACCCGCGAGGAATCCGCCCAGGACTCGCACCAGGACCGCGGAGCAGCATCCTCCAGGTTATTGGTAATTAATATTCCTGAAAATTTTACGAAAATTCAGCGGTCGACTTTGCTCGGCAAGTTTTACCCAACTTTAAACCCGAATCGACGTTGACTTCTTGTAGGCTAGGTGTGTACTAACCTTTAAACTTTACAGGCTCTCAGGTCCCTACCGTAACCACTTGCCGACGTTGCATCCCGTTCCAGGTCCTGTTACATTGAAAAGGACTCTTTTCTGTCTCTGGAAGAGGGTGAAGGCGTCAACCACCTTATTATCCGTCCTGTCCAGGACGACGACGTCTGACGTCGCAAAATTTATGGCTTTTCTCTTCCGGCGCGAGAACCTGCCAAAATATGTTTACCGGGACAGTCGTTCGATCTCTGGATACTTTGACGATCCAGGAGGAGCCTCGACTTCCGGGGACACTTGGACAGGCTCTTACCGACACGTGACATTCGAATATTACTACGGTCTGTTTCATCAAAATATTTTTGAAGGTAAAAAATTTTTTTTCTTCTCTATAATCATATCTTTCCTTCAGCTTTCGTACCTGCGCGTCTTTCGCACCTTACAGCCTCCTCCAGGTAGCCGATGATTCTACGCTATTGGAAAGATCTCCGATTTAAAGCGGGGATATGGTCTCGGTCTTCGACGGCTATGGTCTCTACGAAGAAATTACACCTGTAGCCGTTACCTGGGATCCGTGACTGGTTTTAATTCGGAAATTGCTGGTTCCTTAACAGCTGTAATGGCATCTCTCGCTTATGATATTATCTCCCAATGGGAACCTCAAAAGTTTTCACGCCTTTTGTCTAGCCGAGCACGAGCCTCGAACTTTCATCCAACACGAATTCGTGTGTGGGTGCGTGTGTACACCTCACTAGTGTCCCTTAACGCAATATTTGTATGTTGCACTTGTGTTCTTAAAAATGAAAAAAATTACTTTTCCCTTAGCAGTGTATAATTATATATATTTATTTTTTGGTTTTCAGGCATTCTGGTCCATTTGTGTTTGGTGTATCCCATGCGAGTTAAACAGCCAATTAGAAAATATCTTTTAAAAAAAGTCCATCGATTATGCACACACTGTGCATCAGCCATCAGCTTGGGCATAAATATATATATATATATATATATATATATATATATATATATCAATGTGAATACTCGTATGCGTATCCAGACGGGCCGTATTCTAGGCACAAAATAATGACTGCCTGGCTACGTTCTGTATCCTGCCACTAAAGAACCCTTAATGAGAAAGTTATCGCGCGTTAATTCTCGTCAAATTATTACTTGGCAAATATGGTCAACGTCGAGGCACAACAGTTTTATCAGAGACCCATAGTTATCTTAGCGAACGGATAAGGTGTCATTAATAAAAAAATACTTTATTAATTAATATTTAGAAGTTAATAAAAAAAATATTTTTGCAATACTGCAGTGGAATATTTATAAGAATCGTAAGAGGGCAAAGTTTAGTTAAAAATATTGTGTAACAATCATTCGAATCTCGATCTACGATTTTATGATAAAATCAATTCAATTTATCTGACTCCAAGTAATATCCGGGAAATTGAGGGTAATCGTCGGAATCACGTGTTTACTATGGGATAGTGACTCGGCTTTGGTACATGGAGCGAGATAACGGTAGTCGGATTAGATTGAACAAGATAACGAAAAAAAAAAAGTTAATTAATTCAGAACTGAAACTTTGTCCACGTATCATGGATCCGCGTACATGCCTCTGGGCACGTTATTTCATGGTATGGCATAATATCGTAACCAGTGTAAAAATATGATAGGTTCGATACTTGCTGCTCGATATTTACCACTATCGCTAAATATAGGAATAGCGTTTCCGTTATGCAATAAAAATTTTTAATATCACGCTACTTAGCTGCGCGACGGCCGACCGATCTCGCAGGACCAATCTAGGTTAGTTTCTGGTTTGCAATATTTTATCTCATATACCGATTGGCTCTGTCGACCAGCCTGTTTACCCGCTTTACTTACCAGCCGTGTAGCGCCTTCTTCTGTAGTTACTTTTTATAGGGATTTTTTTTGTTACCTAACCTCAACAACAAGGAGATCGATCGCCTTTCGCCTTGTCCTATGTACGTTGCAGCTACTTACGTATTTTACCTTCCTCGCCTGGGGGGGCTTCTACCGTACGCTTTTACAGTGGGATAATTTTTTTGCGACACCCGGTACAACGAACCGTATCGTTTCGTACGTACGTAAAATATAAAAAGAGGAATTTAATAGAAAACGTATAATTTTATTTAGAATATTTATTAACGTTATTTCGTACTACAGATTGTTCGTTGCATAGCCAATCATTTTTAGATCCTACGACAAGCCTCGAAGTCACTAGTGTCTGCTGAATCGTGTCAAAGGTCAATCACTGTGCAAGATACATGGAACAGATCAGGATAAGCCGTCTGGTCTAACGTCGGACGCGTTGAGTTTCCCGATAACCCGAGCCTGAGTTTACGTACCGCGTGGGCGAGTTATTAAGAACGCCACTCCCAGTATTCGTGGGCCTTGCGTACGCCTACGACGGGGACCTATCAAAATAATTCAATCGACCGATCCGATCGATCCTGACCAGTTCGGAACTGCACCGCGTATACATGTATACAGTATCGAGTAAGTTGGCTCCCGCAGAGGTTGTATCTGGGTACTTGTTGGTCAGGAATGCCCCCTGCAAGGTAGAAAAGCGTTGATTGGCCGAGGGATCTGGACTGAGTTATGTTTATCATTTAGTCCAGGATGGAAACTCACCAGGTGCCAGGGTGGTAGATTCTCGTATGGATTATGAAAGCAGCTTCCGGAATTGATTTTTAAAGAGTTTCGCATTATATATGTATATAGTTTTTTTTTTAATAAAAACCCGTTCCACTCCGGGAATCAGGATACGTTAGGACGTATTCCTAAGCCTGGGGATTGATCAGGCTCGTTAGCCAGCGGGGATTGGCGAACCGTAGCCAGTTGGGTATGCAGTCAGTTTCGAGGGAGGATGGTATCTACCGAACCAGATCGGTCCTGAGTCACGTGCGACGACCCGAGAGTCAGCCGGGTTAACCTTAAAAGTTAAAACCACGCGAAGCTTCAGCCTTCACGCTTCTTGCATCGGTTACTTATACTGGTTACGTTCCACGACGTTCCTTCAGCTAAGCATAACGATAACAGAGAACTAATCGAGCGTCTAAGATCGGTTTGATAGAAAAAAATGTGAATAGGATTTTTTTTACATCGAAGACGGTGGAATCGGACGGCATTTTCAATTAATTATAAATTATGTGACAGTTGGGATGACTAGTGGTTGTAATGGGTGTAGGGATTTTTTATTAATTGGATATATGTGTCATCTTGTGAAAAGAGTGTATATATATATATATATATATATATCCGGCATCATAATATATCTGTGAATCCCTTTTAGATATCCTGAAACAATCCTGAGATTTATTGGAATCTGTTGTAAAAATAAATTTTAACTGATATTACATTTTTTTATTATAATGTTAACAAGCGGTTCTGCGTATTTGGACTGTGACGTCACTGGACTGTATATATTCTGATTGGCTGAGCATTCGCTGCCACGATGTTTTTATGTCTTGATTGTTACGTCAGTTGTTTCCGAGCTAGATTTGGCGCCAAACGTTGGTCGTGACAGGAAATTTGCATTCGGGTGCAATAGAAGGATTTAAAGTTATTTTATAATATTTTATTACATGAAAATTATGTGGTTGATTAAACAAATATATGCTTTATGTATTGATTGTGGATATTAAATAATGTATTTATTTCAGATGGGGCTTAGACTATTTAGCGGTTGTGATCTCGCATTAATAAATCAATAAATAATAATAAACTTAAAATTAGTCGAAATGTAAAGTATAATGGAAATTATAATGAAGACGAATGCGTAACTTGGCGGGCAGAGGTTCTCTACTACTCACCGCTGGTTCTCAAAGCCATCCTTAGAACGAAACCGGGAACTATAGAACTTGTCACGAATTATTGAAAAAGTCTATTGTTGAATCATTTTTAGGACATTTTTACGAAAGTGTAGTATCGACTTGACACCCGTGTAGTACCTCAATATCTACTAAATATCATTGTATATTGATTTACTTTCAAAATTTATTCAAAATATGAAATTGAGGCTAAGTCAAAATCTGGCAGAATATACGGAGTAGATAAGAATTGAATTGAAATTGTAGAATAGCGAAAATAAATTATGTTCAAATTGAAATATTAATAAATAAGGTGTTTGGAACATTGAAATAATTAATTAAATCACTAAAGTAGAATATTAACACTTTCAGAAATCGGAAATTCTGGCCCAGCATATTTAGACGTACTGGAAGTTGCCCAAAATTGTGTGCGCAAATTTGTCGCGCAGGGCTCGCCGAGTGGGAGCAGGCGGAGAGTGGGGGGACCGCTTGATGCAGTGCCCGGACTCGGAGCGCTCATTCTTCCTCGAGCCGGTCTCCTTTACTGGCCTCTTGGAAACACTTCTTATATCCATTCCCAATCTTCTTGTATTTCTATACTTATTTCTTCTTTACTTTCTTCATTTATCTCTTTCCTTATTTCTTCTCCACCTTTATACATCTATTCTCCTCCCTTTTCTACTTGTTGACTTTTTTATTTTTATCTTCCCTTCTAACTTCTCGTTTCACTCTGTGCCCTCTTACTTTCCATTGTGCTTGTCCTACACTTTCTATTCCTTTTGTCGGGTCGAGCATATTAAT
>JARQTH010000559.1:0-13409 GCA_030142595.1 Trachelus iudaicus
CATTCTTAAAGACGCCAGCCCCGAGCACTTACCTACCTCCCATTTCGTACACTCATAAGGAGCGTACGAAATTGCACCAAAGAAAAACGTAACAATATATGTACAAAATTTATTAAAAAGTTATAATTACTGATTGTATACAGTCTGTATATTGAAATTACATACCTCTTGATCTGTATGTAGATTGTATAAAGATTGAATATGGAATATATGTATATGCCCAATTCCATGTATGAGCACTGTATATAATTTCTATATAAACGTTGTATTTTTTTTCACTTCAGTTGTCAGTTGTATGTGACACTCTCTATGGGATTTATGAAATGTGTTGACGCTAGTAACTGCCTGTGAAAGTCGGTGTGATTTTTGAAATCATTTTCAATATTTTTATTTCATTTTCATTTTATTTTGATGTACATTAACTGTTTCAATCATTAATTGAAATGGAAGTCTTATTTATTTGTCATTGCAAACATATATAATTCTAACATGTCTCTGAATCTACAGGCAATCGAAGAGTTCCTCGATTTTTTTGAAGAGTGGCAGAAGCTCGTCAAGCCTGAGGTTTTGAGCTTCCCGATATCGAGCAGTACATTCACCGGTTTCAAAGTGACGCTAAGGGGCACTTTGGAGCTGCTTCAATTTCTCTATAATGAGTGTAACTTCGATTATCTGATGACGGCACGGCTGAATCAAGATGCACTTGAAGTAAGAAATAAAGGCAATACGAGACTTCAATCCGTATTGTGATGTGTTAAATATGGTGTTTCTGTTATTTCAGCGTTTTTTCGGCATGATGCGCAATTCCTGCGGGAGCAACAACCACCCTGATCCGGTGCTGTTTGCTCGGGTGTTCAGACTTCTGTACTCGTATTCATTAGTGAAGCCTCCGAAGGGCTCCTATGTGTCAAGTACCGAGCTACTGGAAACACTAATGGACACGAAGGAAACGCTAACCGCTCGCTAAAAGCCGAAGAAGGAATTGTTTGCCAAATTGGATGCTGCGATCGATGGTGGGCGCTTCCTTCCTCCCGGGAAGCGCTCTGCTTCGGCGATAATCGCGCAGGACCATCAATATTTGGAAACGCGTTCATTCTCAAGTCGCAGTCACTTATCCCATCACGATTACGACATCGTTAAAACAGGTGAAGAGGTATTAGCGTAGATAGCAGGCTATACCGCCCGAAAGATCACCCGCGTAACTTACTGCACTGAGTGTATCAGTCGCTTGACAGCGAATGATGGTTTCGAACGAGATGAAGTTGTCCGACCGAAGCTACCCGAGCGAAGAACTGTTCAAATTGATCAAGACTCTGGAAGAAGCTGTACTCAGTGTAGTTGGCACAATGACGGTGAAACAAGACACTCTGCATCAAATACGATTACAGAAAGTATCTGAAATGGAAAATTTGACGCTAATAGGATGCGTGGAACATGAGAAGGAAGTGACTAAAAAAGTCGTTACTTTCTGTCTCGTTATGCGAGCTCATTTTCTTGCGAAGCCTGTTAACGAAAATTATAACGCAAAGAAAATCAACAGCAGGATGAATCGTAAAAATGCTAAACTGTAAAAGGCAAGTACAGTAATCGAATTTTTGAGTACTTATGTTTACGTTTTTTTCATTATTCGACGATTTCAAGGATTTAAAACTTTGAAAAAGGAGAATTAAAAATAATGTTAACACATTTAACTCTTTTATTTCCAGAGAAATCTATTCTCGAACTCGTATTTGAATTTTCCGAGTCTCGAGAATCATGTAAAGCTGTGAGAGGGAAAAAGCCGAGTAGGAAAGACTGGAGTGGTTAAAAAAGCAGAGTTGCGTGCAAAAAAACGTTTCTTTTCTCGTCCACTATGCAGAGTCTGAAGTATTCTTTCTTTCAATTTTTCAGACTTCTTTTTGGGAATTTTGGGAATTGATTATTTTATTCATTGACTCTTAGGATTGAAGAAGGGGTAGAGATTCCCCTCCAAACAAATGGTACAGACACGGGTCCATGTATACGGAGCGGGTTACGGATGTTCGGGAATAGATGGCCCGATGTTTCGCGAGGCCCGCTCACGTACAGGACCCCTACTACTACGACTGTCACTTACACGACGGTAACTCGAACGCAAACACAATACACACCTATTATGGCTGCGGGTACGAGGAAACTACCAAGGCGCGGAACAGTGGATAGACCCTCTAGAGGCGACGCCAATTACTACTGCGGAAAGTTTAAAGGTTCCGAGGGCAATCGTGGAACCGACGCCACGAATTGAGACCCATTTTAATACTCCGATGACGACACATTCGGTTGTAAATAGTCGACGGATCCAAGACTATGCGATGACCATTAGGAATTGGAAAATCGCGTTTAATGGGCAAACGGAGCAGCCAGAGAAGATAGCCAAACAGCAGAATAGGCTGAACACGCGACAATGAAAAATGAGCAAAAAACTTAGTCCTTCTAGTTCCAATAAGTCGAATAGAATCTCCGGATTCAACAAGAACAAGGAGTCCGGGAAGAAGGACGACGGGAAAGAAGAGGACACCGATTTCCGGACGAATTGCTGGAATTGCGGAGAAAGAGGTCATCGTTTTAATAAATGCGAGAAGGAACGTGCGCTATTTTGTTACAAGTGCGGGGCGAAGGGGGTGATGAGCCAGAAGTGCAATAAGTGATCGGAAAACTCCCCGGGGAACGCGAAGTAGAGGTCCCTTTGGTTCCTAACATGTCGCGGGTGACCTCAGTCGTTGCGCCGACTGATTCTAGTATCTCATGCGGTCCTATCCATTCATTAGGATCAGGATCGCGATGGTACCTGAACCTTAAAGTGGGCGGACGAGGGGATCATGCAATGGTAGATCCGGGATCGTCACGGACGTTTTTAGGATCGATCGGACATAGCATTGCCAAGGAAATCGGGAAACCTATCGACAAGCCACAGTTTACATCTATTCGCTCAGCCGACGGACACACCGTTAGTGTTATCGGGGAGGTCGGGTTAAAGATCGAGCTGAAGGGTGTGTCCCAAGAACTCGCAGTTCGTATCGTCCCCTCACTTTCCGGTGAATGTGTCCTAGGCATAGACTTCGTGCGAAAATTCGAAATGATTCTAGATGAGAGTCGCGACATATGGAGTTTCGCGACGGCGTCAAGTACTCGTTACGCTTTCGACAACGTTCCTCCATTGGGTCTCGGGACCGATGGCTCTTTATGCGGGATCGCCGAGTTAGGCCGGTCCGAAGAAATTCGCTTGAAGGAATTTTTAGAGAAAGAATTGCCTCCGAGGGATTCGCCTTTGGGGTGGACAAATTTAACCGAGCATAGGATCGACGTGCAAGGGCACGAGCCGATTAAGCAACGTTATATGGTGTCACGGAAGGTAAAGGAAGCCATTAACGAGGAAGTCGATAGGATGCTTGACGAGGGAATTATAGAGCCATCTCGAAGAGCGTGGTCTAGTCCTATAGTGATGCCTGGATTATCGTAAAGTAAATAGTGTCATGAAAAAGGATGCGTATCCAATTCCTTATATAAACGGCATATTAGACAAATTGCGATCCGCGCGATATATCTGCACAATTGACTTAAGTCAAGCGTACCATCAGGCGCCAGTGGAGAGCACGAGCAAAGAAATCACGGCGTTTACAGCTCCAGGGTCGCGGTTTATATCAGTTCACTCGGATTCCGTGTGGCCTGACTAACGCACCGGCGACATTTCAAAGATTGCTGAATAGATTAATTGGACCTGAAATGGAGCCACACGCGTTCGCACACTTAGATGACGTAATAATAGTAACCGAGACTTTTGAAGAACATCTGGATTGGTTGCAGAGGGTGTTGGAACGCATTCGCGAAGCAGGACTGACGATCAATCCGGATAAGTGTGACTTTTGCTGCACCCAAGTAAAATACTCAGGGTTTTTGGTAAATCAAGAGGGCCTGAAGGTAGACGCCGAGAAAATTAAACCGATCGTGGAGTATGAGGCCCTGCGAAATATTCGCCAATTGCGCCGGTTTCTTGGTATGGCCTCTTGGTACCGCCGATTTATAAACAATTTCACTAGCGTAAGCGAACCTCTGACTAGACTTTTACGCAAGAATAAAATATGGGAGTGGGCCCAAGAACAGGAAGATGCTTTTCAAGGGCTTAAAGAGGCGTTGGAGTCCGCGCCTATTTTATCTTGCCCGGATTTTACGGTACCATTCGTGTTGCAAACGGACGCGAGTAGTTACGGGATTTTAGCAGTATTGACGCAAACTATGGACGGGAAGGAACACGTGATCGCATATGCTAGCCGCACACTAACAGATGCCGAGCGAAAATATTCGATAACGGAAAAAGAATGTTTAGCGGTGATCTGGGCGGTTAGAAAGTATCGCGAGTACTAGAGGGGTTCCACTTCACAGTATTAACAGATCACAGAAGCCTGCGGTGTTTATATAACCTGCACAATCCCACGGGCCGTTTGGCACGATGGGCCTTAGACCTACTCGAATATGATTTCGAGATCATACATCGCAAGGGTGCGTTGCATCGTGTGCCGGTCGCACTATCGCGAATGTTTAAGGAGGAGACTTCGGATGACTTAGCCATAATCGACGAGGTAGAGGATACGTGGTATCGAAAACGCCTCCCGGATATTGCAACGTGACAAATCCATCACCCTCTCGGTACTTCTGCAGAGGGCCAGAGTGCATCGGATCCGGATTGCCGAGACATCGGAGGCAGATTCGTCTGAAGCAGCAGGGGTGAGCCGAAAGACGGACAAATCGCCTGTGCCAAGCAGCGACGAGGCAGAAGAATCGGATGAATCTCAGCTGGATGATGACATACTGGAGAGAGCAACCACACCTGAGCCAAAACCACGAGTGCCATCCCCGAGGTACAACTTGAGGAAGCAGTGTGCAAAACCGATAGTGACGAATGTTGAATAAAACCCTGTATATTTTTGGCTATCTTCATCCAAATATATATGCAAAAATGCATTTGGCAAACCTAATGATTTAAAGAACTTAGCTCTTTCCATTTTATTAAAAACTTGTTCAATGGTAGGTGGCCTTGCATGATCAGCCATCATACGACCGTTAATCTCCCGTGCATCCAAGCAAATTCTAATTTTCCCGTTTGGTTTGACTACCACTACTAACGGATTCATATGCTCACTTAACGATACCTAGGTTTTCCCATTTATTTACCTCCATTGTAACTTCGTCAAGATTTTTATTAGGAATCGGATAAATAGGTTTTTGATAGGGCCTGTCATCTTTCACAACTATTTTATGCTTATACCCTGGAATTTTCCCTATTCCTTCCTGAAATATTTCCTTATAACCATCTAACAGCTTGTCAACCTGCTTTCTTATGGCTAAACTTTCGTTATTATTTCGTATTTGATTAATTTGGATTGCTTGTTTTTGATGATTTTCAAACTGACGTAAGCTATCAATCGACTTAACACTTTATCGACCGGCCTTGGTTGATGCTGCCAATCAGTAAGTACCGGCTTAGTCTCGCGCGTATTTACTCCCAGTACCGGCTAAATTTTCGCTATTCATTGTGTTGTGTTTATTCCTTTTGTTTCAAAGGAATATAATTTTTTTTATACTAATATTTATACTTTATTTTGCATTATAAAAACAACAACAACCCACTGCACAAAAACCGTCCATAGCTAAAAGTCGATTAATAGGCCAGCGGCCGATAAGCATTGGCAATCGAAAAGCCGATTAATAGGCTAGCGGTCGATAAAGTGTTAAGCTTACCCCCGTCAACATCGACAATTGCTTTACCCAAGTAAGAAACTAACGCCATTCGGTTTTCAATGATAAAGTCTAATCCCAAAATAATGTCTTCAGCCAATGCTTTTACCACATAACACTTATGAGACCTACTCTAGTTATTGCAGCTAAAGTCTAACAAAACAGTTTTCTTTGTTTCTGTTCCCTTGTTTTTAACAGCTGACATTATCTTTACTTCTTTAACCGGAATCATTGGAAATGTTACATTATCATTCCTTAATGAATTTATTACTTGTTCGGATACTACCGAAACTTCTGCTCCTGTATCTATTATAACGGGGTGCCCGTACCCTCCCTGCTATAATTAATTTATCCACAGAGCCGCCAGGGAGCACTAAAGGGCCAGGAATTTCCGAAAAATTAGGAGTTCTGATCGGGAATCGAACCCAATACCTTCGGACTGCCAAGTCGGGCACTTACGACTGTGCCACCGAACCCACTGTCCGACCTAATAAGTCCTATTTATTTATTTTTCGGTCATTTCTAGGGGGACCCCCCTCCAGCTCTGTAACGCCACGTTACACTATTAAAGCATTAAAGATCTTTCCTCCCAAATTAACCTTAATACTTGGCAATTGATTTCCCTTACGAACGTTAGGAATTTCCTCTTTTTCAGATTGTAAATATTCACTATATTCCCCTGGTCCTATCACTGCCATTGAATAATGCTTAACTTGTTCTTTATCTGATTCATCCTCGGATGAACTGTCATTTCTAACTCCCTCTACCGCTTGATTATTTTCGACATCCTCTACCTATGATGATGACCAAAATGTTTATTATGGATCCAATGAAGGGAATTAATGGCACGTGAGAATCACTTTTCCGTTTTATTTCAGTCTTACAAAAATTGCACACGCATTCTTCCTTTCTTCTTTTGTCCACGTGAACCCAACAACAATAACTACAAAAGTAACTAGCTTATTCCCTAGTTTCTTCCAGATGGCTCCCACATTGCAAGAGAAGTCCCTGGAACCCTTTCTAATCTACAAATCTTTTTCTTTTCAGATTCTTTGGATTTTCCCGGTGTTTTGGACTCTACTTTAACCTCTGCGGGTTTAAACATCGACTTACAAGGGATATTAGCCTAGGATTATTTCTTTCATCTATCTGATATAATATTCCCCCTATTCCATAGTCGCTCGCATCGCATTGAACCTTTAACATTGCATTGGGAATATAATGATTTAAAGTTACAGAATTATAAAAGGCATGTTTTAGCGACCGGAATGCTTCCGCATGTTGTCTTGTCCATTTCCATTCATTTCCTATACTTAATAAATTTCGAAAAGGGTGTATATACTTTGCATACCCAATACTAAATTGACGGTAGTAATTACATAATGCAATGAAACTCTGCAATTGCTTTCTATTCCTGGGTTCTTCAAATTTATTAATAAGATCTAAGCGGTCTGGTTCAGGACGTATACCCTCTGCAGAAATGACAAATCCTAAGAACGGTATGTTAGACTTACAAAACTTGGATTTAGAGAGGCGCAATGTAAAGTTGTAATCTTTTAACCGAGTAAATAATAGATTCAATTGTTCAAAATGTTCCTTCACATCCTTAGAAGCGATTAACATGTCATCGATATAGCAAACAAGAAAGCTCTTAAAATCGGAACCAAGAGCCATATTCAAAGCACGAATGAATCCGCTACCTGCGGTTTTTAATCCAAACGGTACTCGACAGAATTGGTGTAATGTAGTTTCATGTAAAAATGCTGTATATTGTCTTGATTCTTTAGATAATGGTACTTGCCAGTAACCATTGGTTAAATCTAATGAAGACATTATTTTACAACCATGGTGACATTGTAGTAACTCATTAATTAATGCTGGTGTTTCATTATCGCCAGCTATCGCGTCATTAAGGAACCTCGCATCTAGGCATAGTCTAATCTGACCATTACTCTTTTGTACAATACGCAATGGATTACAGTAGGGACTTACAGATCTTTCAATAATTCCTGCCTCTAATTTATATTGTATTTTGTTAAGTATGGCAAAAGTGCACGCGTAGCCGACTGGTTGTAATACATACTACAAGAGTATATAAGAGCGAGGCAAGTCTACACAGTTGATCCTGTTTACTCAGTAGAAGCATTACTTGTGTTAATCCTTTGTAGTTTTGCTTAACCATTAGTACGTTCGATATAACTAATTCGTTATTATCCGAATCTACTGTGCCTCTCTTCTACTTAACTAAAACATATTTCTTTGGCAACTGATGTTCTTTCAGATAATGGAATGGGATATGAACGCTTAATAAATGGTTTATCTTTGGTTAGTTGAATTTTATGCTCGTAATGTGATATTGAGCTTGGCTTATCATTAAATAAATCACGATGTTTGCGCATAAGTGCAATAAATTGAGCTTTTTCTTCCGAACTCAACAATGTTAGCTTACGCACGAGAGGAAATAATTCAATCAAGAATGCGTTATTACTGAAAGCTTCTTCTTCGATGCACTCCTCGGCAATTTCAACGTTAACATTCTGAATGTACTCAAGAGTCTCCCGTTCAATGAGCTCTTTCAAAGGATGCACACAAGCATTATTGCATTGAATATTCTTCCCTGCTAGAATATCATTTTGAATATGCCATTTATTTAATTCTACAACAGACACATTATAATTATATAGATCATAATATCCGGATTTTTTTTTAGTACATATATTCTCACTGTCCTTGTGAGCACACTTTACTGTATTTGTGCTACGGCCGCATTTCTTGCCAACCGGCAACATTATTTCTTTACAATCTACTTGCTTTAAATTGCTTCAATCAAATAGCATAGCAATATTTAACATACCATCGTCCCAACTGAGATCAGAATTTTCCTGGAATTGTCTCAATGAACAATCAATGCTTGCATTGTGATTGGCATGCGAGAACATTACGCATGCTTCACGATTATTATTCGATATTCTCCTATACTGACTACTATTTCTTGGCGAAATATACCGATTTGCTATCAACTGATTACTATTGATTTGATAATCACATTGACTTTCCCCCTGATCTGGTGTATTATCATTTATTTCGATAACAGCTACAGACACTTCCTTGACCGCACCATTCCCAAACATAGTAAGCTCCGAATAAAGTAAGGCCCCCTTTATTGTTACTGATTTTGCATCATAATTTAATATTGCACCAACGCGATCCAACCAATCACTTCCCAAAATTATGGTAGATGTTAACCCAGATATAACAAAAAAAAACGTGTTCATCTACGATTTCTCCCATAGCAAATTTCACAAACAATTGTTTTTAACAGCAGTCGCCTTCCTACCCTATAGTAATTACATGCATGTTGGAAATAGGCAGCTCCGGTATTGTTAAATGTGTTAATACACGTTTATAAAACTGCTCCGAGACACATGTAAGCTGGCTACCCGTATCCACCATTGCCGAATACACACGACCCCCTATTGTAACGAGCATATACAGACACTTATTTGCCCTATTCTCCACCTTATCACCATTATCACGACTATTTTGACAAAGGTCCTCTTCAACTTCCTCTACAAAATCATATCTTTGGCTGTGCCTCGACGGACCAATATCTCTCACACCCTTCACTAGTTTAACGAGGAATGATTATTAAACGAACTTTGAACTTGTGGCACGTTTACATTAGGAGGAGGATATCTCGTGTCGGGCAAAGACAAATGTTGCGTATTACTATTATAATCATATGGCTCCTTATGCCTTCCTTGATACCTTTTTCTCTTATATCGCCCTTCCCATCTATGCCCATTACTATTTTGTTCTGAGTACTGATCACTCATTTGATCAGCTTTATCTACACTTATTTGATTAACTTGCTTCTTGATCGTGTCACTAATCTGTTCTCTATTATGTGTATTTTTAAACCTTTCGTTTTCAATTTCTCTTGACTTATTTAATTGCTCCAATGCCTGAACTAATATAGTCGTGTCCGCATAATCAACTGTAGCCAATATTTCCCTGACTCTAAATGGCAGCTGCTGAACAATCGTATAATGCATTTCGTAATTCCCTAAACGAGTTGATAAATACTGAGCTGCTCGCACTTAATCATAAAAATAAGACAATATACTTCCATCAGATAATTTATATTTCCTCTCTTGCCACCTGTTCTTGATGCGAATCCTTACCGGAATGGAATAGAATTCTGTTTCAAATCTACTGACAAAATGATTAAAATTTCGAAATTCATCCCGATGGATTGAAAAGCAATTCAGAGCTCTACCGTTTAAACATGTTTCAACTATTTTTAGCCGACTTTCTGGTGGCACGTCTTTAAGCTTACAATCTCTCTAAATCATGAAGAAACTGTTGAGGATTTGATATTCCGCTACCCGTAAACTTGGGCAATGCGCTGTCCACTTTATTGGTCCTAAATTGTTCTACCAAGCGTTCTAACATTACGAGACCGGGATCATTTTCACCCATAGGCCTATCTATATTCGTTGGGCTTTCTTCTAGTCTGTAATACTGTTACTCGTTCTTTTTCAACACTTAATTCTGCTCGTAACGATCTTATTTCATGTTGTAATTTTAATATTACTGCCGCAGTACCGAACAATTCTTGACCTTCGGTCATTTCTACCGGTGGGTTTTAACTATTATTATCGCGTAGTCTACCAGCACTGTATTCACCGTCTTCCTCTAATCTATTGTCTATGACTTTCCGTTGTTTCCGCGTCCTTACAGGAGACTTAACACTCATTCTACCAACACACAATATCACACAAACAATTTTTTTTCTTTCAGGCAAAACTATTTCTACCTCATACCTTTACGTTGGGCGCCAATTATCATTTTCCGTTTTATTTATCGAACAAAATAATTAAAATGTTAACGAAATTCTAAGAAATAATTGATAAATTTATATATATATATTCAAAATGCACCAATATCAGTATGGCATCTAACTAGCACTATACAAATTTTTTAAAAATTTATATTAAATTTAATTTTTTATATAAAATAAACATAGAACTCACGCATGACCCATTCTTCCTCTCCAATTTCACATTAATGAAATGTACATATGACATATAAGAAATATACATAAGAATAGCAGGTTAATTAAAAATAAAATACGTGTTACGCCGTTGATCCATTAGCTGTATCCTTTCAATCCATATTCCCATCATCGAACCAGTCATCCAATTGTAATATTATTTCGTCCTTCAATTGGGATTCGTCTCATCCTGTCGTTTAGCAAATCATCCTGGATATATATTATGATTCCTTGGTTGTGCGATATTGGGTATCCAAGGTGTGACCAGACTTCATTGAGTTATCTTTCTTCGATGATGCGTAATATCAATAATGGATCTGCGTTTCGTTTTATCAATGGTACGTTTTTAATTATTTTACACAGGCGTACTCTTTATGTCTACACAACTCGACTGTCTCCAAACGACAATTGCGATACCGGACAAGTCAATGGCCAGGAAGCCGATGCTCGTGTCTGATTGGTTATTATGGATGATACCTAGTGACACTAGTTATACTACTAAATAACTACTAACCTAGGCAAATACACGGCCGGTAAGATTATTTTACCATCGACTTTGCCGGTACCACTATTAGTAACGGGCGCGTTACAATATAGTATAGAGAGTGACTCAAACACTTCTGAGTACCAAGCCGTTTTCAAAATTTTGATATAAATAATATAACAGCACCCGCACTTCTGTGCTGGACTCATTGCTTAGTTTAGCGCCCGGTTAGACCCCCCCTAAAACCTCATGCCCCGGCCCTGAGATAGCGTCCCCCACCTAACTGCCTGGTTCTATGCTATCCCCACTATTCTACTGGAAAGCCGTGCTAGAATAGGAACCATTTGGACTCTGTGATCCGCTAAAGAAAGAAAATATACATTGCTAGTATCGAGTTCCAAGCTATCTTCAGAGCTAAGAATTTTTCACAAAAATATTTTTTATTATATAAATAACCAAGTTTATTTACCATTGCTTACAAATTTATTAAATATTACTTTTAAAATTATTAATTATATTAAGAAATTTCAGTATTAGATACGTATTGCAGTCTATGTATTACATTTTGTTTTTCATATCTTTTACTAATTAGTGGAACTCCTATATTATTTCAGAAAAATGCCACCTATAGAAGAGCTGAAAAAATACCTTCTGTGTCCTAGGTATCGCAACATTTTAGATTAATGCGGAAAACTTGTTCCTCCAAAGTCCGACGTCTTTAAAGAAATAAGTGATTTGTTAGGGAAAAGGATGTTGCCGAAGTATGTATACTGTCATATTAGCAAATCGATATGGAATGTACGATGCGCTTCTATCTTACAATTGCATAGAAAAACCGTTTAATGCAACTGCTTCTTCTGTTGACGATGATGAATCTTTCAATCAAACTGCCAACAAACGAACTTCATTTTACTGTTCCGATAACATTAAAAATTTGGCATGATATTGACTGCGAAAATATTCTTAATAAGTCTAATGCTAAAGTTCAAAGAAATTATTCAACCTTACGTCGTGGAAAATGGACTACAGAAATATTGGATTTGGTGTATAAGGAAGCAAAGCTACCATGTACATTTATGTTTAAAAGGTGTACCATTTCTGAAACACGGATTTACGCCACAATACGTGCGTCATGTGCAGATTGCAAATGTAGCTTAACAGCAAAAATTGTTCACAAGCCTGTCAAAAATACAGATATCCGTCTGGAATGTTGCGTTGCGGATTTCGATCCTTCAATTAAACATGAAAAGAAACGTCCCCTTAAGGGTGAGAAGAGGGTCGGTCGAGGCATCGAAAACGCTCGCTTCTGGATCCACGTCAGCTACTACATGGCGTCGAAAAGTAGCTAACGACATGATGAATCTTTATGATGAGAAACCGCCGCACCTTTATAAAGTAGAAAAACTTAGAAAAGCGAAGCAGGAGAGAGTTGACATTGATTTAAAAATAAAAGGCACATGTGCATTAAAGAGTTTGCAAAGTCTGAAGGTACGGCGAATATGCAGGGTCTATACACACCATAGGATACGATCCTTTTTTTGTACATTATTGGACTTCCGAGCAAGTAGCAGTGTACTTGGACTATCACGAGACTTTGTACATCGATGCTACTGGATCACTGGTAAAGAAATTGCCAATACCGAATGGCGAACACTCTGCACACACTTATTTATACCAAGCAGTGTCAGACACATTAACTTACAAAAGCCATTATTTCAAATGTTAAGAGCCGTTCAAAATGTTAATGCCATACAATTTTGGCTTTTTGAATTTTTACGAATAAGTGGTACACATAAATCTGGCTTTCCTATACCTCGCACAGTTGTTTGCGACTTTGACAAAGCTTTACTCAATGCCATTGCTAAGGCATTTGGTCAATGTGCAAACTTAAAACAATACCTAACAACTTGTTATACACTGCTTTTAAACGAACGTAAGATAGAAATACCGCCATGTTTCATACGTTTGGACATTTGCCATTATATGCATTTTATTTCAAGATGGAAGATATTCGTAGGACTACATCATAAGGTGAAAAAGTTATGATTGTGAAGTTAGCATCTCATGTTCCGGCATCCCAAAAAAGAAACACAGTTCCCTTCGCATCCAGTATAGTTC